>OY725489.1:1280212-1366123 GCA_963281255.1 Aphrocallistes beatrix
GTTTCAACGTGTTGCGAAATTTAGATAAAAAATCGTATAGTACAGGTTACTTCGTCTGTTTACATTTTGTGTCTAAATTTCATTAATCTCACTTTTATAGTACTTAGTATTCCCAAAATCTGTTAGAAGGAAAATGACTTACTCACTAGAAATTATAGAACGTACTTTTTCTCTATTGAAACAATTGAAATAAATAGAAATATTAACTTTCATATGTATATCCAGTATATATATATATACAAATTTTTTATGCCTATGCATACTGGATATATGATATGTTATGTAAAGTAGATAGAGTAGTACCATGTATTTATATAGACAAGCGCGCTTCGCTTGCTTGCGCTGCGCGGCTTGCAGACACTGTGTCCGCCAGAGGTGTCCTTCGGATGTCTTGGCTCACATTGATGGAATATGAGCTATATAAATAATCTCTAAATACGTTTCTCTTACTGCTATAATCGATAACATTCTTAAAATCACCAAATTAAAACAATTTTTCAATTTTTGATAGTATGATGACGCAATAACAGAATAATTAGTAATCATTTTTTATCAGTTGTGTCAAATTTATCTATTATATCTTATATATTAAAATGCTAGGATTTGTTTTTTTGTTTGTTTGTTTGTTCGAATTGATTGAAGAATTGGCAAGTCGTAGAGATATGGAAATTTACATGTAGGTGTCAAATGATATTTCTACGATTAAGTTCTAAGATCTAAGCGAAATTTTCACACCTCTGCAAAAAAAATGGAAAACAATTTTTCACACCTTTTCTATACAAAATATATGACTACACTATCACAATAGAAATCATTGTACAAGTACGACACTACAATAAATAGATCGTCATTGTTAAAAATACTTCAAAGCATAGCCTACTCTAATAATGCCTCACAGTAAAATAACCAAGGATGCAGTAATAGCCGAATGGATTAATACACGATTAGCCTAAAATCGTTAACAATGTAGAATAGGCATTAAGAATGTATTACCAGCATATATAAACATGGTATCAAAGTACATATATTCGTTGGTAAAATTTCGATTAGTCATCATATCATTGCGCAACTTGTCATTCTAAGGACAATTTTAGCGATTTTCTAAGCTGTTTTAACACTATTTCTAAATGGTATTAAGGTGTGATTTTTTTGTAGAACTAAGATTAGTACGAGTTGATTTGAAAAATTTAGAATTTTTCAATGGAATGTTGTTACATTCCTACGTTGCTATGGTAAAGCATTTTGATCAGTTTGAGCCATATCCTGCAAACTGCAAGAGCTAGGTTTTCAAATTTGATCGTATTTGATAGGCAATTGGCTACTTCCTATTAGGTAATCATACAATTTTACTTCTAAATTCACAGATTACAGAGTTATGCGACAATTTAGTGTTTTGGTCACATTCTTAAAATCAACCCATAACTGAAAACTCGTTGAATTTAGAAGTAGTATTATCACCTAATAGGAAGTAGTCCATTGCCTATCAAACACAATCAAATTTGAAGCTTTAGTCATTACAGTTTGCATGAAATGGCCCAAACTGACCAAAATGCTTTACCATAGCAACGCAGGAATGTAACAACATTCTATTGAAAAATTCTAAATTTTTCAAATCAACTCGTACTAATCTTAGTTCTACACAAAAATCACACCTTAATAGCATTTAGAAATAGGGTTAAAACAGCTTAGAAAATCGCTAAAATTGTCCTTAGAATGACCTGTTGCGCAATGATATGATGACTATTCGAAATTTTACCAACGGATATATGTACTTTGATACCATGTTTATATATGCTGGTAATACATTCTTAATGCCTATTCTACATTGTTAACGATTTTAGGCTAATCGTGTATTAATCCATTCGGCTACTACTTCATCCCTAGTCCATGATTTTCAGTCTACTGTGAGGCATTATTAGAGTAGGCTATGTTCAAAGCAACTTATGTTTGATATCTTAAATGTACTACTATTATAGTGTATGGCATAGCCTACTCTAATAATGCCTCACAGTAGACTGAAAATCATGGACTAGGGATGAAGTAGTAGCCGAATGGATTAATACACGATTAGCCTAAAATCGTTAACCGTGTAGAATAGTCATTAAGAATGTATTACCAGCATATATAAACATGGTATCAAAGTACACATATCCGTTGTGAAAATTTCGATTAGTCATCATATCATTGCGCAACAGGTCATTCTAAAGACAATTTTAGCGATTTTCTAAGCTGTTTTAACCCTATTTCTAAATGGTATTAAGGTGTGATTTTTGTGTAGAACCAAGATTAGTACAAGGTGATTTGAATAATTTAGAAATTTTCAATGGAATGTTGTTGCATTCCTACGTTGCTATGGTAAAGCATTTTGGTCAGTTTGGGCTATTTCATGCAAACTGTAATGATTAGAGCTCCAAATTTGATTGTGTTTGATAGGCAATGGACTACTTCCTATTAGTTAATAATACAACTGGAACTTCTAAATTCAAGGAGTTTTGAGTTATGGGTTGATTTTAAGATTGTAACCAAACACTAAATTGTCGCATAACTCTGTAGTCTGTGAATTTAGAAGTAAAATTTGTATTATTACCTAATAGGAAGTAGCCAATTGCCTATCGAATACGAGCAAATCTGATGAAAAAGGTTTGAGAATTATCATGAAACTGGCTTGCTTTAACCATAGAATAAATAAAAAACTAAAAAATACAGAATCCAAACGGAGAATAGCTAGATATCCCAATACTCCTTTTGTGGTCTAAGAGTTTGATTCCTTTGGGCTTTACAATGAGGTCAAGAGGTTGATTCACTATCATTTTCCCATCTTTTGAATACACATAAATACAATTCAAGCTCTGTTTCGGAATTACAAAGTGTCCATAATTGTCTATATCGAAGTGCCAAGGTTTAACACCTCTTTCGAATTCTCTAAGGAAGATCGTTCTAAGCAGAACACAAGCTAGAGACAGAATGTTGAAAGAAACACCAGGTTGTTCCCAGTAAAGTATGAATATCTCTTCTCTGAATAATTGAACCTCTTTCGGTCTTGCCTTATTAATCACATGTTTTCGTGAAACTGGTAATGCGGAGTTCATTGCGACAAGTTCACTGTCGGTACAGATATAGATGTTATTGTTTTCATCTGACACAACTCCACGAGGACGTGTTAGAGAGATTTTCACTCCTTCCTGGAAACTGTGCTTAAATAGAGTGATCAGATCTTCCTCTGTAGTGAATATGAACAACTCACTGCTCATCATGCTTGTCATATATACAATGTTTTTCTGAATGCACATACCTCTTGAACGAAAACTGTGTTTGGATTTCTTGTCCGAGTAATTAAACAGTTCATGTCCTTGGTAGTTGTAAACTATAATTCTTTCTTCTCTGTATTTCACAACATGCACCATTATCTCTCTTCATCTTCGTTTATTGATCTTGGGGTAATGTTTGAATAATTTTGAGGAATTGGAACAAGCATCACTCTGACTGTCGGAAAACTTATCCTAGTGTAGTCGATACAAGTAGGATATTGTGCAACTAGCTCTTCTCTAATAGAGCATGAAGCCATCTTAAATCTAATACTACAACAGTTAAAAGTGTCCGCGCAGCGCAAACAAGCGAAGCGCGTTTGTTTAAATAAAGTAAAATCACAAATAATATGGTTTCCCATCCAAAATGGCTTAAACCTGGATATACTGGATATGATAAATGGCTAACTTACAGAATACTCCATTCTAGATTATCTCAGTCAGGGTTGTATCAGCTCAGTTGGCAAAAAACTCATTTTTCATGGAAATTTATTTTACCAACTCATTCACTAAAAACACGAGTTGTCTACAACCCACTCATTTTCGAAATGAGTCATTTATACCAAACGAATTGGTTTCAACCGGCGGACATAAGTGTCCGCCAACCGCGCAGCGGAAGCAAGCGAAGCGCGCGGACTGGATATAGGAAATTGTCCGGGAGGCAACCTAGGTGTGTCCAGGAAATGCTTGTTCAAAGTATGTTCTTCAGAGCTGTGTCACTGTAATAAATGGACCCTCAGAACTAATATTTCAGAGTTATACTGAAATATATGAACCTCACTGAGATGGAGAAAAATGGTCGGTTTGTAATAAAGTCCACCACGGGACTATTTTTAAGTAACCGTTTTGCGCAGATGACTGCTGTATATAGTGGCCGTTATAGCAGGTGCTACCATTTTCCTCTTCAGTAGTGTTTTGTCGCGCAATAATACTACATTATTAAGGCTCTATTAAGGATCATTTTTTTCAGGCAATATTGGTCCGGGGGGACCATTTTTTTCAGGGAATATTGGTCGGGGGGACCATTTTTTTCAGAGAATATTGATCCGGGGACCATTTTTTTCAGGGAATTTTGGTCCGGGGGATCATTTTTTTCAGGGAATATTGGTCCGGGGACCATTTTTTTGAGGAAAATTGGTCCGGGAGACTAATTCTTTCATGGAAAATTAAATTCTATCAATCCTTTGACATCCTCGATGTTTTGATACTTTTCAATTGTCGAACAACCAAGCTGTTTGACCCCGGACTGACAATTCTATTTTAGTATCCAATACATTAGATGGACAATACTCAGGCGTTCAAAATTCCTGAATATACTTATCCCCAATTACATACTAATACTGTATTGTTATGGATTTGTTATCAGTATGATACTAAGAAGTAACTCATTCTAGTTATACCAACACTTAATTAAACAGTGGTTGTTACTAAAATCCGGGACAGGACGGGACAGCTGCAGGATATCCCCGGTTAAATACTGGACATGTCCCAATATACCAGGGTTGCCGTGGGAATGGGTGTCCCCATGGGGATTCCCACAGGAATTCTATGGGAATGGGAATTGAAATTTCATTCCCACGGTAACCTTGATACATATTTAGCTAATCTCTAATCTAAGAAGTATATTTTATTTCTTCTGTTCTCTAAAATCTGAACTCTCTTCCTATTGAGTGCCTACCTATTCCAACTATAATAACTAGACCTAATAACAGCTACCGCAGCGCCACTGAGACTTGGCATCCTTTCCAAATTGTTCTGGAATGGTGATGCATTTTTCATTGAAATATTGGCTAGGGAGAACCAAAATTCCATGAAAAAAATGGTCCCTCCGGACCAAAATTCCATGGAAAATTGGTCCAGGGTAGGACCAAAATTTTCAGGGGGGGACCAATTTTCCCAGAAAAAATTGGTCCCCCGGACCAAAATTTTCGCGGACTAATATTCCAGTGACAGGTCCATATATCTCAACATAACACTGAAATATTGGTTCAGGGGGGCCCGAATATTTCGTGACAAAGCATTAATCACTCCTGAAATTGGGAGCGCGCTCTTTCAAAAAATACTTTTCGAAAAAAATTCCAGGAATAATGGATTTTCTTCGAAATTTATTCCAAATTTCTTAGAAAGTTTGAATAAAGGGTTTGTAAATTTCACTGAGAAAACATTGAGAATTTTTCGGATGTTGTGATAACGAATTTAGCTACATATGGTACTGGTGTAATAGAGGCTAATATGTAAGATAATCTACTTAAATGTAAGATAATCTACGTTAAGGGATCAGCTACTTCTTTTCAGTACTCTTCTATCACTAGGTATTACAGCAAATTACGATAAACCGCAATTAGATCATGAGCTAATCAAGTACGTACTATATACATACCATTTGTTTATAGAGGTCGATGTCTAGTAAAATGACAAACATTGTCTCGAACATCCCCGAGTTTGCATTGTATTGTTCAGTGAGATTTTTAAAATTTTGTGTGGGAACATTCCCGACCCCTTCATAACTGACACTTTTGACGCTAATGGTTCCTAGAATAGTCACCATGTAGTGGAAAATGATACCAAACCTGAGTCTGACTATTCCGGCCTTTAGAATCATAAATTTAGTTGTTATCGTTCTAATCGGCCTGGGGTAGGTCGCATTTGACCATGGTTTTATCGAGGATTTTCCAGTCCGGCATTTTTTTCAAGGTGATGCAAGTTATATGGCACGTTGGCACTCAAACAGGGGTTAGTCTTGTAATTCCAGGGGTGGTGGCACCAAAATCGAATCACACTGCAAGCACCTTGCCTCCTCGGACGATACCAGGCTGGCACCTATAAGTGCCGACCGAGCACCTAGATAAGCCCCTGCATTTGACCCACCCAAACTTAGTGCCTATGTACTTATAACCATAAACACATTCCCCATACTAGCGACATAGCACTTCACACTATGTCTAGCTCAGAAGACCCAGCCTCGTCTGAATTGAATCAGTGCTTCGAGATAGGCGACCAGCACCTTTCCAGATTGTCATCCACAATAGACAAACGCGTCCGCAATCTCGATAAACGTTATACGAAGCTGCTCACGTTAGAGAACGAGTTCAAACAGGGGAAAGTGCTCAATGAGGACCAGCGCACATCTCTAGTGAAACTGCCACTGATCGAGGGGAACATAGAGATGAGTGAAGAGATCGTTGGACTGATAAATTTTGACAAATAAATTATATTATCACTTAATAGAAAATAGTCTATTGGCTATCAAATGGAATTACTTTCGAATGTTTAGCTATCGCGGTCCTCAAGATATAAGCCCAACTGACCAAAACACGTTTCCATAGCAACACTGGAATGTAGCAACATTCCATGAAAAAAATCCAAATTTTTCGTATTAACCCATTCACATCTCAGTTCTATGCGAAAAACTGTATAATAAAAACACTTAGAAGTGCCCCTAAACGGCCAAATCACCAAATATGTCGCAAATATCACCTATTGCGCAACCATATGGTAACTAATCTAAATTTTAACAATGGATATGGGTACCTTGACACCATATTTATATATGCTAGTAATACATTCCTAAGCTCTATTGTGCTTTGTTAATGATTTAAGGCAGCTCATGTATTAATTCAACCATCTTCTAACGCATCCTTGGTCAAGTTACTCTGAGGCCTTATATTAAGTAGGCTATGCTTGCACTTATAAATAAACTGACATATATCTCTACCTAATGGAAGCTGATTAATTGGTAATTCAGCCGGAGAGCCAAAAAGAGAATTAATCTGAGATAAGCGTGTTCTCTTTGGTCGATACGCCATACGAGTGAGTGAAGATAATGGGTATAAAATCTAGTAAAGATAAAGATGCTTGAAATTCACTGTACTACCGAAAATATATCTTCTGATGTTGATATATTTATGTACTAGTATTATGGATAAATATGAATTCGAGTAATATTTTCTATTATTTCAACGTATATAGGATAATTTTCCCTAAAACCATAGGCGGCGAACCCGTGGGGGGCTGGGGGCGCTCAAGCCCCACCTGGAATCGAAGATAGCCCATAGACGCAATACAAATTACAAATTTTAGGGCTCAAGCACGATTTTCGAACTAAAATCCACACTTTTGTTGAATATATCGATACCGGTTATAAGAACATTGTTGGGAGTTTTTTAAAATGTTCTTATAAGAGTACTGGCCAATTGGGTACTAACGTCCAACTTCGACAGTGTTTCGACAAAACAATGTACAGAAAAAATCAGATTCTTACATTTTCGATACTCAACTGGTGAATTTCCAGAAATTTTATTTTTTGCTTTCCAGATCTTGAGAAATAGCCCAAAAAAGTTAAACTTTTCTCGTCATTTTGTAACAAAATGTTCTTATAATATCCGGCATTAAAAGTGTAACTTCACTGATATTTTGGTCTTGTGGATTTTTTAGGTATTCGTCGATTACTCCTGGACTATAAGCATGTTTACGGATAGAAGACAAGCAAATTTTACCCTATTGGTCAATCACAATTAGTCAATTTTACTCTGAAATCTCTGAATTAACCATAATTGCCTCACAATAAGTTAGTCACTGAAAAAGAATTTTACGAGGCAAAACAAGTAAAATTAATGTAATCCTAATGGTTATAATATAGATTATGCTTTGTATGAAGAATAGTAATATGAAAACAAGAACATCACAAGTTTAACATGATGCTATTAGAATATCTGTAGACAAGCAGTGCTCTTATGATCTACGACTATGATCCGACCTTTGTTATCTAGTGCTATTCCCTATGGACGACTGAAATCTCCGACATCTTGACCTCGTTTACCAAACTTGTGAATCTGGACTCCATCCTGGTTGAACACAGTCACACAGTTAGCATAGTCACTCATTATAATGTTATTTTCTCGATCTAGGTCGAAACAGAATGAACTGAGTATTTGTCCATCGAATCCACGTGTTATGATTCTGTTAGTTAGAACGTGATCTGAGTTGAATGCTGACAGACACAGATCACTACAATCTAGCACTAACACTCTGTCTCTCGTCACCTTTACGTCACGTGGACGATTCAACACCCCAATTCCTAGCATGGAATGGAACTTGAGTTCTTCTGTCAAGATTTGAACCCTATCGTTAGAATTATCACACACGTAGATGGTATTTCCTTCGGAGATATCTAGACCATATGGATTATTGAATTGTCCTTTTCCATTGCATTTACTACCAACACTCCTCAATAGCGACTACTGCCATATTGTGTAACAAACACTTTATTGAGGAAAATACAAATTCCTATTGGATGATCCACTCTCTCACTGAACATGAATAGAAAGGTTACTTCGTGGTTAAACACTTGTACGTGATTGTTGTTACTGTCTGCTATGTAAATGTTTCCAGTTTGTGTTTTCGTATTAAAGTCCTTTTCAATCTCTTCTACACGAGAGAGGAGTGAGTTCTCTCTGATCCGGAGAGCTTCATGTGACCGTTTGAAGCTGTCGTGGATAGCTTTACGAGTTTGAGATATCTGATCAATGAAGTTTATATTCAAATGTGCACTCACACTCGCCATCCTACTCAAAGTATGCTAGACTGCATGCAAATAATGCTTGCAAATAGTTAATAGGAGAGACTAAAAGTTGTAAACTTTATGGTGGACTCAAAGATTTGTCCGCTTGCACCATTTATTCACTCCAGAGTAACAAAAATACTTTCCTGTTCAAATAGTGACAGGTCCGCATTTTTATCTCTCGCTCAAAAAAGGAGAATGACTTATAGAATATGCAAAAAATAGCATAATTATCAAAGAAATGCTGAACTAGGTCAAACCATCTGGAATTGCCAATCCTATACATAAATATTAGAAACATATAAACTCCCCTGACAGGAGTATTTGACTACCACGGAAACCGCCGTACAAATAATATGGATCTATTCATAAAAGAACATGTACTCAAACTGTAAGGAATATTCTATTTTATATTCCAAATTCGAAAACTACACATCTTAATTCTTCGATTGCCGGCGGAACTGGTCCGGTTGGTCCGGCTTTGGCCGGACCAATTTTATGCCATTATGGCTTATTTTCATATGCAAATTTGCTTTTGGCCGGACCAACTTCCACTTTGGCCGGACCAACTTCCGCTTTGGCCGGACCAACTTCCGCTTTGGCCGGACCAATAAAAAGTTGCTTCCGCCGGGCCTGGCCTACGGTACACAACACATGTGCCTACGGTACATGACACATGTGCCTACGGTACACAACACATGTGCCTACGGTACACGACACATGTGTCTATGGTACACGACACATGTGTCTATGGCATAGGCGTAACATTACACTTAGCCCGGGGGTCAAAAAAATCAATCAAACAATAATTAATACTGGTTTCAGAGCACAAACATCGATCATTCTGTCACAGTCGTCATTGACTCACACATCGAAGATATTCTCATTAGGCTCATACGTAGGTATGCTATGTAGAAGGTTTAGTCTAGTACGAGTAGTCACTTATTGTTTGAACTCAAACTTTATACGGTTTACTTATATGTCGGCGAAAAACTCCCATAGAAAATGTACAGATCGCCGACATATAAGGAAGTGGAAACCGCCGCCAAATAAGTTTTCTCAACTTTTAGTTCTCTTACTCTCAAACGTGTCCTTGTTAGTTTACTTTTGACTTACCAACTAGGGTGTATATAAAGTTTGATTTATCGGCTAATCGTGAATGTCAACGGCACCAACAACAGTTCCCCCTCTGCAGAAAGGTGACCGCATTGAGGATTGGCGGCACCTCTTCGAGGCAGATACACAACACTTAGTTGGGGAAGAAGACGGTGATAGGAAGACAATTCATCTGTTACCTTACCCGCATGCATCAATTGGGATATCGCAGATCGGGAAGCCGTCAGGGATATCTCGAAGAAGGCTACGACTCTAGCACAGGCATTGAATTCCCTTTCTGAAGTGCTGGACCCCCTATTGATACGTTTAGTGCTCACAAACCATCATTCGAAGTGTTACTCGGGACTCAAAGCATGTGTATAGGCACATGTGTTGTGTACTTTTTAATATATGGTTGAACAGTTGTCTTCAAATCCTGCAGCTGAGTATCAATCACCCCAGTTATATCCTCTCTCAACGAGTGGAGAATATTCTCTTCCATCTTATCTCCTACCAGCTCTTTGACCTGAAGCAGTTGTTCCCTCGATTTGACACAGGCTTTCTTTTCTGCTCGCATCCCATCCTTCTTTCCTCTGTATTCTAGGAGCACCGCTACGCGTCGCTTGTTCACGGAAAAAAACAAATTATCGAAAGTTTGATTCATGGCCGCCTCCACTGGGTCCATAGCGACCGATGGTTCTGGAAATCTTGCTGCCATTTTAACTAGTACGATAATTATTAGGTAAATTATCCATATATTAAAAAGTCCATTGCGCACGATCAGTTGGACGAAGTCCGTTGCGCATCCGCTATCGTCCCTTTGGGCATGAGCGATTATGACTGGTAGGAAGGAACGGTAATTCATCATTGCTATTAAAACTCAATTAATGTTTATATATTATACAGTCAGGGTCGTTTATTGTGAACCACCAAGGGACCAAAAAATCTGTTCATAATAGAGATACTTCATACTAAGCGAACTTGATCCAATACAAATCCTATCTAAAAATGAAATTGGGAGCGGGTTCATAAAAAGCGACGCTGACTGTATATATATACAAGTGCGCTTCGCTTGCTTTGCTGCGCGGCTGGCGAACATTTTGTGTCCGCCGGTTGCGCCTAGGTTCACATTCAATAATTATAAGGTAGATAACAGCTCTAAATACGTATGTCTTAATGTATAATCGATACCACTCAAAATCAAATAATTTGTCAATTTTTGAATTTTTGACGCATAATAATGACATCATAACAGAATGATGAGTCATCATTTTTTGACGATTGCTGTGTCACATGTGAAGAATATTAATATACACAGTCCATTAAATTTTCAGCCTCTTATCAACTTAAGGATACCGCCCGTGAAAAATCCATAGGTTTGGCTTACAGCATATATCAAGAATAGAGATATATAAGATGTTAAGCGTGGGCAGGTAGTGCAATTAAAAAATATTGAGACATGCCAAACAGTTTTTGGCTCGCATTTCTAGTTTTTGAGTTACAGCGTCTCAAAGTCGTTTTTTTCCGTTTTTCCCTAGCACATCTTAATGGTAAGCCCTCCTGCACTCTGTGATTTTTTTAAAGCACATGTTTGGATCAAATGCTTCGAAAATTTATTCATAGATAGTCTATCATATTTGCCACTTCATAGGACCAAAAGAAAGTTAAAATTTTAAAAATTGTAAATTTTATCGGTGTCCGAATAAAAAGGGCCAAAAAACGGCGAAAAAAGCCCGATTTTCTTTGCAAATCAGCAATAAAATCACAAATTTATAAAATATCAAAAATTGAGTGGTCCTACGCTCATCGGCTAATGATATGGAACAACTCCTGAAATTTTCAAACATCTATCTCAAAGCAATTTTGAGTTAAAATTTTTGAAAGACGGTCAATTTTGGAATTTTAAAGTCCCGAGATATAGGGATTTGAAGTTTTGATGGTAAGAACGATGTAAAATGAGCTATTAACGAAAAATAAAAGCATCCATGGACATTTAATCGCGTGTATACTAATGAATTAGATGTATTCCAACAGATTTTGGTGAAAATAGCAAAATTATACTGAAAATTCACAAATTACCATGAGGCCCCTAACCCCGAATATTTTGAACCAATTAGGGAATGTAAATCATATTCCTAGCAGTACAATGTATAATTCATCGGTTTAGAATGAATAAAGAGCTACCAAAAAGTATATTAGGAAGTTAGAGCGAGAGTCTACGACTTTTAGTTTTCAAGTTAGGATTTTCGAAAAATGCTACGTCATCACGTGATAAAAATTTGAATCTTAGCATTCCATTCCATGTAGTACATTTATTATTTAAGAATCAGATATATACCGTCTTGAAAAGTATATTAGGAATTGAGAGTTAAGAATTTTGGTGTATATTTCCCGAGATATGGAGGAATATGTTTTTGGACCATAAATGGGGGGGCTTTGACCGAAATTTGGAGATAAATGCTTTGAACTTCCAAAATAATCATGTTGGGTGCTTCAAAGTTTCTGTATACATTGCTAGTGACTATTGCATTGTTTTTTGAGTATAATAGCTACTTTTGGGAACTTATTTCATGACAAGATTCGCCATTTTCTAATATATTCAAAGTTCTCCATAGAATTTGTATTACAACAAAAACGATGATTAGTCAAGAAATATTTACTTTTTGACAAAGAGATGTTTGAGGAACCTATATATTATCATATATATCCTTTCATTTAAGATTATTATTGATTATATATCTTCAATAGTTTTTAAGCATTGACATCGAGCACTTTGGGGGCCATAGAGTGGTTTGATGTCCGAACTTTACCTACAATATACTATAACTTACGAACTAATGGTCCGATCTCAACAAACTTTTTTTTTAAATGTTCAGAATTTTTTTCTATACACAATAGCTAATATCACAACGGCCATTTCCCGAGCATTTTAGAAATGAAGTCCCTCATAAAGATATTTTTGATTTGATTTCAGGTGCCTCTTTTTCTAAATTCATCTGTTTTATAATATTTAAAGGGGCCAAAACCATTTTGAGGTTCGTATAATTGAAAAAATATCAGATAAGTTAGAAAATAATTGATGAATGCGCCGCAAAATCACGAATAACTTTCCGATTTTTAGTACGCCTGAGCTTTAGGTGCCCAGTTCTAGAATATCAAAATAAATACCGTCCAACAAGTACGATTAGATGGTAGACTACTCAATAATCCGATGGAATTGATAATAAAAAATTCCACAATTTTTTTAAATGTTTTGCGATGTTTTTCGAGGGCGGTATCCTTAAATGGCTGAGCTTTAGTCAAAGAACAGAATTATAAAAAGGTGACAATGACGTCATAATTCCATGACGAGTCGACATTTTCGTGAGGTCAGAATTTAGTAGAGCTATAGCTAAAAAACTCCTGCAGGGAAAAAATCAGCTTTTTGTGCCTGGCAGTTTCATCAATCATTTCGTTACAGAGATATAAATAGATACACACACATCCTTACTATTAAAATTCGATTACTTTCGTATTGTTTATACAGGGTTAGGTATAAGTTCTGCACCAAGCTTCATTAGGCAGAAAATTTCTTATACTCAAATAATCTTAGTTATTATGGTCTTTAGAGATTGTAATTCGAATATTCTCAATGATTTTAAAAGATTTTTCGAGTCTTAGACCTGGAACTGTGTTTTGTATGTTGAGTTTTGTGGAGAATAAATGTGTCCTGACACACAGCGAAAAAACGAGAATCAGGGCCACTGCTTCTGTAAAAAAATGTCTCTATAATCGATGTTCCATGATGATGTAGTACCAGATATCTTTTATTCAACATGGAAATATTTCACAATTTCATTGAATTCATTATCAGAAACGAGATAAAGTTATTTCACGAGTTCAAATTAGATACATTTTGCAAAATCACTCAAAATGGCACTTTTTTTCACATCACCAAAAAGTCTGATCCAAATGGTTCTCAAAATATATGTATCTAAGCATCCAATATTTCTACATATTTAGTGTTCGAGGAAAATGTGAGAGCTAATTTGTCCTAGAATTTGAAGACTCTTGAAAGATAATTTGAAAAGCAGTGGGCTGTGATTCTCGTTTTTTCGCTTCGTGTCAGGACATATTTATTGTCCACAAAAATCACCATACAAAACACAGTTCCAGCAGGTCTTAGACTCGAAAAATATTTCAAATCATTGAGAATATTCGAAATACAATCAGTAAAGACCATAATAAAGATTTTGAGTATTAGAAATTTAATACCTAATCATAGCCTACTGCACACAAGCACAGTAACTTGCGGATTTGGGACTAGGGATGCGGTGAAAGATGGTTGAATTAATACATGAACTGCCCTAAATCATTAACCAAGCACAATAGAGCTTAGGAATGTATTACCAGCATATATAAATATGGTATCAAAGTACTCATATCCATTGTTAAAATTTAGAATAGTCACCATATGATTGCGCAATAGGTTATATTTGTGACAAATTTAGTGGTTTTCAGAGGTCGTTTAGGGGCACTTCTAAGTCTTTTATTATGAAGTTTTTCGCATAGAGCTGAGATGTGAATGGGTTAATACGAAAAATTTGGAAATTTTTCATGGAATGTTTCTACATTCCAGTGTTGCTATGGAAACGTGTTTTGGTAAGTTGGGATCATATCTTGAAAACCGCAAGAGCTAGACATTCAAATTTAGTTATATTTGATAGCCAATATATTACTTCTTATTAAGCAATAATACAAGTATAATGTATATGTATATGTCTAAATTCAATGACTTTCGAGTTATTAGACAATATATCATATTGGTCACATTTGTTAATGTGTCGAATATCTCGTAAACCATTGAATTTAGACATGTAAATTATATTATTGCTTAATAAGAAGTAGTATATTGTCTATCAAATTGAACTAGCTCTTTCGGTTTTCAAGATATGATCCCAACTTACTAAAACACGTTTCCATAGCAACACTGGAATGTAGCAACATTCCATGAAAAATTTCCGATTTTTTTTCTATTAAACATTCACATCTCAGTTCTATGAGAAAAATTTTATAATAAAAATACTTAGAAGTGCCCTTAAACGGCCTCCGAAAATCACTAGATTTTTCACAAATACGTATAACCTATTCCGCAACCATATTTTGACTAATCTAAATTTTAACAATGGATATGAGTACTTTGACACCATATTTACATATGCTGGTAATACATTCCTAAGCTCTATTGTGCTTGGTTAATGATTTAAGGCAGTTCATGTATTAATTCGACCATCTTTTACCGTATCCCTAGTCCCAAATCCGCAAGTTACTGTGAGGCCTTATATGCAGTAGGTTATGGCCGAATGAGAACTTATGCCTAATCCTGTATATCCGAGGCAAAGAAGAAGACGAAGATCCAAGTTTGGGGCATCTGAGGAAGAAGTCACGCCTAAGGTGCAAACCACAAGAGTCAGTGATGGTAGGCAAGTGAGACAGAACACGATAACCCCTACAAGTGTTTTACTTGTGGCCAGAAAGGACATGGGTGGCGCCAATGTCCAGAAAGGTCATTCAACAGGTGCGGGCGCAAAGGACACGAAGTAAGCCAGTGTCCGAGAACGCTAGGGCCCCAGAGGCGAGGGCAATGGGGAAGCGCAAGGAGGGACTATCAGGGTAAGGTGATGGTAATTGAAGAACCGGACCACAGCCAGTCTACGATTGGAAGAAGAGCTAAGGACACGTATGGCGAGGATTCGATCACATTAAAATTGATATAGCCGGAACTGGATACTGGAGCGAAACCCTCGGTCATTGATTACAAGACACTGACGGGACTGGGGTTAAGGAATAATATGAAAGCAATGAAGAGCAAGGTATTCGGACTTTGTCAGAACCCCGTACAAGTGCTTGGAAGAGTTGGGTTAGAGGTGAAGATAGACCAGGAAAAAGCAGCCGCAAGCCGCATGTTTCTACGTCTTGGACAGCGAGGAGCCCACACTTCTCCTTGGTAGAGAATTCAAGGCCTGCTTTGATCGGATTACGTTTGATTTTCGAAATGAGAGAATTCATCTGGGAAACGTTTGGAATCCTATCGAATCTACTTTAACGGGAGGTACCCCCCTCTTTTGGGCGCGCACAGCCATGTCAGATACAACTATAGCGGCGGCCGGAAGTCGTAACAAGACTTTCGATATTAAAACCCTCAGTTGAGCTCCGATGAACATAAAGAACTCACTCACCTCTTGAACGATTACACTGACCTATTTGCAGTCGATCCGAGAAAGCCCGGCTGGACAACCTGGTGTGAACATGCGATAGACACAGGAGATAATACTCCGATCAAAGAAAGGGCGAGGAGGATGCCGCCCAATTGGGAAAGCGAAGTAGAACGCCAATTAGATGAAATGCTCGCAAATGGAGTTTGCCAGCCATTTCATTTCCCTTGGGCCGCCAACGTAGTGCTTGTAAGAAAAAAAGATGGCAGCCTACGCTTCACTATAGACTATCGACAACTGAACAATGTGACCAAAAAGGACACGTACAGTCTTCCCAACATTCAAACTATTTCAGATAAACTTGAAGGTAGCCACTATTTCTCCTTTATCGATGTGGCGTCGGCATATTGGAGTGTTCCCGTGGAAAAGACTGACGTTGAGAAGACTGCTTTTCACACACCGCGTGGACAATACGAAATGGCGGTTATGCCATTTGGCCTGTGTACCTCGCAGGCCACATTCCAGAGACTCATGGACATTATCCTAGAGAAGGTACCTAGAGTGGAGTCTTACATTGATGATTGCTGCGTTTTCTCAGGGAATTTTAAGGAGCATCTAGATAACCTGCGAGTGACCCTGGAAAGAATCCGAGAAGGGAGAGTGAAGTTGAGGGGAGACAAGTGCCATTTTGGCTATACACGTACTGAAGGAGAGTTTCTAGAGCACCACATATCGTCTAAAGGAAGATCTGCCACACAAGGAGCGGCCGATAAGCTAGCTCAATTCCCAGTTCCCCACTCAGTGAAAGAATTACAGCGCTTCATTAGGAGCCTCAATTACTATAGAAGCTACATCCCGAAGTTAGATAATATCGCCCAGCCCCTATATGCCCTGACCAAGAAGGGTGCACAGTGGGAGTGGGACGACAAATGCCATGTAGCTTTCAACACCTTGGCCAGGCTTTAGTTGAGGATCCAGTTTGCCTCGCATATCCGGTGTGGGACAAAGAAATGTACGTAGAAGCTGACACCAGCTCAGAGGGAGTAGCCGTGGTGCTATCGCAAAAAAAGCAAAGGGTCTGGCATACTGAAACCTATCAGCATCTTCCCCTCGGCATTGTCAAAATCCGAGAAGAATTACAGCGCCGGACAGCTTGAAGTGTGGGCGTTAGTAGCGGCAACCAGGAAGTGTGAGATTTACCTCAAGTCAGCTCCAGAGGTCATCCTACTTACCGACCATAACCCCCTCCCTTGGTTGCGGAAGCAAAAAGACCCCCGCCACACATTTTCCCAATGACTAATGGAGCTCGAGGAGATACCGTATCGCATAGAGTACTGACCCGGAACTCAGCACAGATTACCCGACTATTTGAGCTGGAAACCTTGCTTCGAAATAGACAGGGACGTCAACTGTGATGATTTCTTTGAGGAGAAGATTAATGCCATAGATAGCTGCAACGACTGGATGGCTGAAATGAAAGGAGAACAGAGAAAGGATAAACTAATTCAAAATGCGATCAGGCAGCTGGCAGATACAGTAGTAGGTTGTATATTTATTTGCCCAATCTCTGCACCTGTTTCCTTTGTAAAAAAGTGCTTACTATAGTTGAGTCTGCGATATAAATGATTTAATGATACCACATTAAAAGCTGTCGAATATTCTACATAGTATTCTAAAATATCTTGAATCATGTGCAGTTTGGAGAGGTAAATTTAAGTGGACTACCCGCCTTCTGGGCGTAAGAGGGAATATTGTACTTCGATAGGCAAATTGTTGTGCCTAGGTCACTGCAAGCAGACACCCTTCATAGAGTGCATGCCAAAATGCATTTCGGTCAAACCAGGACTCTCCAGCTCATCCGAAGGAGTTTTTTCTGGATCAGGCTAGCACGGGATGTCAAGAGGCATTGCCGTGCTTGTATCACCTGCCAAAAGTCAAAACCTTCCCGTAAACCTTAAGAACCGCCCAAGATATTTGACTGTGTTATGACGCAGCCAGGCGAAGCTGTGCGACCTCTTTTCTCATCCTGTCGAAGCCGTACCTTTGAAGGACCAGACTGCGAGATCCATCACCCAGGCTTTCCTGGAGGGTTGGGTATATCGTGGGCACAGAGTGCCCAACATTTTAGTAACTGACCAAGGAAAGAACGTTGATGGTACCGTAATACATGAACTATGCACCGAGTTAGGAATACAGAAGCGCCATATCGCCCCACATCACCCAGAATCGGACGGTACGGCCGAAAGACATATTGGCTTTGTCAAGTAGGTGTTATGAGAAGTTTGTTGCTGGAACGGACCCTTAGAAAAGAGTCTTGGCCATCCCTGTTACAGGAAGTTACATTCTATTGTAACAATCTCAATAAGGCGTCCACGAATGTTTCCCCGCACTTGTTGACATTCGGACGGCAGCCGGGAGCGCCCATCTACATGGCCATCGCCCAAGAGTCCTTAGACAAGACCAGAGCACAGACGAGTACCTTACTACGTTGCGCAAAAAGAAAGAAGAATTGAATGATATTGCACGCCTTAATCAGGAGAATCGGCGGGCTGTAGTTAAGAAGCAGTAGACAGAGTGAAAGGGGTTTCAGGAGTCAAGCAGGGAGACCTGTGTTGGTTAGAAAAGAACAGCGCAGCGATTCCCTGGACGTAATGTTCGAAGGTCCATTCAAAGTGCTTGACAGACGAGGTGTGATTGTGCAAATCAATAGAGACTGAAGAGAAGTAGGTGCACTTGAATCGTTCAAAAAAAAACTCACCTCGTGACGATCCCAGCCGAACCCCCAGAACAAAGGCGACAGCTAGACACAGAAGTGATGGAGCCTGATCTGGATGTGACTGGACAAGCCCGATACGTGCCCAGCACCGAGGTAACTGACCCGGGAAAGAGCCCGAACGAAGTGATTAACGACACAACCAGATGCTACACTGCACGCAGCCGGAAGCCCAAAGTGTACGAGGGCTCTGTCCCCTGGGAGGAGATGCCTACGAGCTATTTCCGGGCGAGTTGAGACGATTCAGAAGATTCATGAGAAGGGGGGATGATGTTATAAGCACCGTACTTAGCTAAGTTGTTAGAAACCCTTAGGTTTAGATAATTAGGAAACAACGCGTTCAACCTAGATAGGATACTTAAGTAGACTATCTTAACGCGAATTCTATTATTGTTATTCACTCGTTTATTAGTGTTTACTGTACTTACAACAGTACGATTAAGAGAACGTCAAAGTTATCGTTACAAGCTTGTGTATGAATTCGTTTGATTCATTATGTAATCATACAAGGTCGCTTCGCTTGCTGCGCTGCGCGGCTTGCAGACACTGCATATCCACAGAGTCGCCCTGCGGGCGCCTGGAGTTACTTAATCTAACCTATTTTGGGATTGTTTTGCTTTATATCAATTTGTAAACAAAAGTTCACGAATAATTTCTCATATGGATCCGAAAATATAATATTCGAAATCTACACCCTGAAAACCCCATGTCAACCATTGAAAGCAAGTTTCTAGCATATTTTTGAGATTTGTTTACTTTATGCATCTAAGGGAAACAAAAGTAAACAAATAATTTATCATATAGACCTGAAGATAGATACTCGAAATCTGCACCTCTAAAAACCCCCTGTCAACCGTTGGAAGCTAGTCTCTAGCATATTTTTCAAAATTCGTCAAATGGCGTGAAAATATGTACATGTATATACATGTGTGAAAATATGTACATAATCTTTTTTATTGTTATATACTATATACTATAGTGATAGTGTAGTAATATAGTATATTGTATAGAAAAGGTGTGAAAATTTTCCATTTTTTATAGATGTGTAAAAATTTCGCTTAGATCTTAGAATTTAATCGTAGTCATATCATTTGACACCTACATGCCAATTTTAATATTCCTACGACTTGCCAATTCTCCAATCAATTCGGACAAACACACACACAAAAAATCCTAGCGGTTTAATATACTGTATACGATATATTAAAACTCAAGGATTTTTTTGTTTGTTTGTCATATTTTCGAGTAATTTGATCATTAATTGTCTACTTTTGTCAACAATAGATACATAAAGTTAACAAATTTTAGAAATAGGCTAGAGGCTTTCTTCCAATGATGACATGGGGTTTTCATGGGTGTAGATTTCGAATATTATATTTTCGGATCCAGATGAGAAATTATTCGTTAACTTTTGTTTACAAATTTATATAAAGCAAAAAATCCCAAAATAGGTTAGATTAAGTAACTCCAGGCGCCCACAGGGCGACTCTGCGGACACGTAGTGTCTGCAAGTTGCGCAGCGCAAGCAAGCTAAGTGCGCTTGTTAATTATTAAACAGTAAGACATACGTATATTTAGAGATGTGTCTATCTCATAATTAATCATTGTGAGCCTCTTGCGGACACAAATTATCCGCCACCCGCGGAGCGCAAGCAAGTGAAGCGCCCTTGTAAGATATATAATAGCAAAGCATATAAATACAACAACGGCTACATCTTAAGCTCCAGTCTAGACTTTAGAGTTTAGAGTCTATAGCTAAAAACTAAAGTACAAGTAGGTAAGGGATAAAATTCAAGAAAATCAAACAAAAATTACATAGAAATATTTTTAAGAGTAAAAAGTTCTTCTTCATGCTATACATATATCATACGCAGGTTCATTGGATCGAAATCAATGCATTATTCAAATCATTCTGATTGTAGACATGTGGTTCAAAGGTGTTATCACTGTCAATCAAATTCTCGAAATAGATCATTTTCTCCTTAACTGAAAAACTCTTTATATGTTGGAACAGCTCGCGGGTTGGTTTACCTCCAAGTTCGATTAACTTCTTTTTCATCGGTCTGCAATAATCCAGAACTTTGAGCTTTACTTCTTCTCTTTTTTTGAAATATTTTCCTTTGCGAATATCCTCACTGCTATAATTATTGCAAACACTTGTGTCGCGTTGTTTAGGAAACTGTCGAGATCTCCTAGCACACGAGCTGTCAGAGCCGCTAGTTTTGTAAGGCGAAGTGTCAAGCATTTAATTTCTGCTATTATCTCCTTCGTGAGCACTAACTGCACAAGATCTATCACCTCTAGCTTCAAGCCAGCTGGTGTTATGAAGGCAGCATTAATCTCCAAATCTCGATGCCCTTGTAGCATGGCAAATTTTAGATGAGTTGGTAATCCATAGAGAATGTGTAACAAAGTCTGAGACCAGTTGTTTGAGAGAGGAATTTCAATTTGCCCCACGCTTAACTGCTCGTCGTCAGAAATGAATCTAGTGATGTCCCTGGTCACAATAGTGAATTTGGAAGATGGCTCCAAAGGAATTCGGTGAATTTCTAAACTCCCATACGTAAATGAAAGCAACTTAAGGCGCTGGGAGTTAGTGACCTCATTAGTAATGTAACAGCGATTGATAGGTGGATGAGCTTCCATATTTTGAATAATACTTAATCTTTTCTCTTTAAAATCTTCTTCATCTGGTTTTAGAAGATGGTTTCCACCAAAATCTTTCCCTTCGAGAGCAAACTTTTGCCCCTGTTGACAAATTGGTTTGATGAAGTTCTTAATTTTTCGCAGATCATGATTGTGTGGCTTATCTATCAATAATACTGCTGCATCACCAAATAGTGAGTTGATATCGTTCTCAATTCTGCTATCATCTGTCAAATGCGTGTATACGTCGATAGGATCGATTATCTCAAAGGGATCATTGGGAATTAGGATTAGAGATCCGCTGTGCCTTCCAATCCATGTCATCTGGTGTCGTTCTCCAGTCTGACCTTTGTAAGAGAACCCTTCGTAGCGGTTCTTATCCCAAAAGTCAACTCTTGTCCCTAACAATTCAAACAGTCTCTGCCACAACACGAACTCCTTCCTGGTTATTGAGCGATCTGTAACGAAGAGAATATCTGCAGGAGGGTTTGAAGGAATGTAGAAGGGTATTACACGAACTGATTCTTGCTGGTACTCGATTAGCTTATCCCTCAACAAGAGATCCACTTGGATTGGACATCTATCGAATAGTTCTGCCTTATTCGACATTGCTACATTGAACTCTATTAACAAGGTCATATTGGAATCGACACGATCGATGTCGACATAAAGACTATCTAGGATGTTGGGGTCATAATGGATTCTGTAGAAAGTAGAGGAAGAAGCGTTAGCACAGGGAGAAAGCCGTTTGTCGAAATGTATTCTTAGTGCTAACTTTCCACCAGATCCATCACAGTTGCCATATGGTAGAGTGGAGATATTTTTCAGAGTAATATTTATTGATCCTTGCTCTCCCCTACCTAGGTTTTCTGGCAGTTCAATCTCATTAATTTTTACTGGGTATCGAACAATAAGTTTGTGTACTGTTTTAGAGCTCTCGAATGGCCTGCCAAGGAGGTCAACTCTTGTTTCGAAGTATGCTTCACCAAGGTAGGGCCCATGGGTATTAGGTGGAGGCACGTCGTAAACTCTTCCATGGTATTCTTGTGTAATATTTAACGTTTGTTGCTCCCTTAAACTAGGCAACTCAAATTTCGTTGGATGGAATTTTACCGTCGCTGTGGGAACCATTGATACCAATGCGCCTTCAGGGAGTGTCATATTCCCGATGTTAACTAATTTAAATCCTGTCACTGTAATTGGTTCATTCGGCTCAAAAATCCCATCATTAACTGCTGAGGTGATGACAAGGCTCGTTGGATGAACTTTAACCTCGAATCTATAAGCGGATTGCTCAATGACACTTTGCCTATCTGGACTAAGCAACACAAACAACAACCCTCCGTTAACACCTCTTATTCCGTTATTTCCAGGACCTCCATCTCCTCCCTTTATTCCAGGAAATCCACTGCTTCCAGGGGGTCCAGATGGACCACCGCTACCCCCATATCCTCCTGGCCCCCCATGTCCTCCTTCACCACCCTCACCTCCCAATCCTTGATGTCCCCCTATCCCAGGATCCCCCGAGTTAACTGCCACTTCAACTAAGTGGAGTAATCTTGGATCGCAAGTCTGGATGGCACAATAGCCACCATTACCTGAATTGCCCGCATCTCCACCTCTCGCTCCATTTCCACCTGTTCCTCCCTTTCCTCCATTGCCGCCATCACCACCATTCCCACCTCTTTCAGCACTACCTTCTCCTCTTTCGCGCCCTCTTCCACCACTCCCACCTCTACCCCCATCACCCCCTCTGCCTCCATCTCCACCGCGACCGCCACTTCCTCCGTGTCCACCTCTACCTCCTGAACAATCGACGAATAGACAGTGTTCTCTAGTTTCACCTCCGATGTTAACCATTTCCTGCATGCAACCGCTAATTTCTAGATTTTCTGCGTTTCCGCTCAAGAATAGTAACAAATCAGAGCCATTTGTACCATGCGTTCCAAATGAACCGTTGGTCCCCGGGTGACCATGACCTCCATGGCCCCCAACTCCTCCTGGACGACCTGAACCTCCTGTAGATCCAGAACTACCGCTGTGCCCCGAAGATCCACTATTTCCAGTCTTCCCGTTTATGCCATGTGTCCCATTTACGCCATCAATACCTTGTGCCACAATCCAGGCACCCCATTTTTCCTTCTTTCTTATCGCTCTATCCCTATGGTAAGATATCGCGTTGGGAGTCTGGTCCACCTGCGGCAAGGTTACTTCTTTCCTATCAGGCCCATACACTATTTTCTTACACTTGAAAATGGGATCTGGGTGTCTAGGGGGCCGTGGGTCTTGATAATATGTTTGCTGTTGGTTGTGATCGATGTAGAGAGAACATTTGGTGAGGGGGTCCCATAACTCTTGGACTCCTTGCTGGAGATTGACCTCTGTTCCGAAACCGATATTGATAAGTACATGGACCGGTGGGCCCAGGGGAGGGAGGAACGTGTCATGCTGATCTCGATTTGAGATTGCTTCTCCATCTTGCAAACTCAATTGAGCGAGAGTAAGTTCCTTCATCTCTTGTTGGAGTTTGCAAAATGGTTTCTGTGCGTACTTGTTCATTGTATCTTCCGTGTATTGAGGAGGAGTGAGCTCTTTTGACGAATCCGCTGCTTGTGACATTAATGCCTTACTGATATCCTCTGTCGTTTGTAAGGGCTCAACTGCGTGTGTTACATCCCATATGCCAGCCCAACGCTGTTCCATTTTCTTCTCTTCAACACCGAGAACAGGAGAATAGAGACCTCTCCCAACAGCTCCCAAGCTCGCCATTAACCAACGCTGTTGCACGATATCCTTCATACGAAATGTCGTTTTCCCATCTCTATACTTTACTTTCACTCCGAGGAATTTTTCTGGATTATGAGGATCATCGCCAACGAATTTCACCATCATACTACCGTCGCTGACATTTGGGACATCAAATAGCTGTTCTATCTTATCTTCATAATTATCAATCATTCGAAAACCTGTGGTTCCTTGAATTATTTTCAATCTAGCATTCGTCCACCGCTTCAGAATTTTGGTTTTTCTGCTGCATAAGCATTGGTATTCGTGTATAGCCCCCGGACGGAGTGCTGATGTCACATGACTCATTGTGCTGTTGTCTTTATCTTGGCTAATTTTGTACATGTAAAATATTCTCCTGGGGATCCTATCATGCACTAGACAGATGAAACACCCCAGTTTTCCTCCACATTTATCATGCAGTCGCCATCCAGACGTCCGACAAAGTGAGTATAGTCTAGCATAGTGGGACTTATTAGAGCAATGTCTGTGCTCGACTATACTCACTTTGTGGGACGTCTGGATGGCGACTGCTTGATAAAGGTGGAGGCATACGGGGTATCTTTTCGATAATTTTTTATACATGATGCAACCATTCAATATTACTTGATCATGAAAATATTTATATAGAAAGGTGTTGTGATGCCTAATAAATATATCGCATCAAGCAACCTAATCTCTATTTCTCCATATTTTCAAGTTAATCCATTGTTAACACATACTTGAGGTATGAAAATGATGAAATTTTGAGGGAAACCTTTTGGGCAACATAGAAAATCTCATTGTTATTGGTTGTAATCAATGGGATTAATATTTTGATAATAAACTTTTACATTCATAATCTCACACTAGCTTCTGGTAAGAGTGTTTAAGTTTCAAGCATATTGTAGAATATATTCCTTATAATGATTAATGTAGCTTTGTTATACTTGTGTGATATAATTTTGCTCTATATAAATAGTTTCAAGTTTAATAAGGGTCCATTCTATTTATAGCAGGGACCCCACATTTCTAAGGTTTCCCCGCACAAAATGACTTAATCAGAAATTATGAGTTAGCAAAATCGAAGGAATATTTAAACCAGTTTTCATTCGCTGCGCACTCAAATCAATGGGGTAAATATTATTTCAATAATAAAATTAAGCTATCTCACAATCTCAAATCTCACACTAGCTCCTGGAAACAATAGAAATCTATTCATATTTCATAGTGTGAAATTAATAATTAATTTTAGAATCAAGATTGTAACAAATGTTGCGTCATAGAAAAATCTGCAACTGTACAAGGTGTTAAAATTGCCTCATCTACCTTATGCGACAAAAAATAATAAGGTTGTAATCATGGATTCAGAGTTACAGCATGTCAGCCTGCACTCGAAGATGTCTCAATGTGTTGCGAAGTTTAGATCAAAAATCGTATAGTAACTTCGTCTGTCCATAGACAGTCTACATTTTGTGTCAAAATTTCATTAATCTCACATTTATAGTATTCCCGATAAATCCGTTATGGAGAAAAAATAATACAGGGAGACACTCATTTCAGAAGTTGGCCACTATACATAGTATAATCGGAAAAATAAGAATGATTAAAGTTCTCTAGATTTTGTCGCCAAAAAGCTAGAAGGAAAATGACTTACTCACTAGAAATTATAGAACGTACTTTTTCTATTAAAACAATTGAAATAAGTAGAAATATTAACTTTCATATGCATATCCAGTATATATATATATATATATATACAAATTTTTTTATGCCTATGCATACTGGATATATGATATGTTATGTAAAATAGATAGAGTAGTACCATGTATTTATAGAGACAAGCACGCTTCGCTTGCTTGCGCTGCGCGGCTTGCAGACACTTTGTGTCCGCCAGAGGTGTCCTTTGGATGACTTGGCTCATATTGATGGAATATGAGCTATATAAATAATCTCTAAATACGTTTCTCTTACTGCTATAATCGATAACATTCGAAAAATCACCAAATTAAAACAATTTTTGATAGTATGATGACGCAATAACAGAATAATTAGTAATCATTTTTTATGAGTTGTGTCATATTTGTCTTATATTAATATAAACATTCTATTAAATTTCATCCTTCTATCGCCTAAAATGGCTGAACACAAGTCGAAAAACTGAAATTTCTAGTTATAAAAAAAGGGAACAATAACGGCATAAATTCATTATGAGTCGACATTTTCGTCTAAGGTCAGAACTTAGTGGAGCCATAGCCAAAAGACTCCGCGAAAGAATTGGTAGGGGGACCATTTTTCCATGGAATTTTGGTCTGGGGGACCAATTTGTTTAGGGACAATCGGTCCTATGCGGAAAATTTTAGGCCTACTATGGACTAATTGTTCATGGAATTTTGCTCCGGGGGACCAATTTTCGATAGAATTGATGTCCGATAAGTATACGACCACCATATACCTCCAGACAAATAGTATTAAAGTGGGTCTATTCATAAAGGAATATGTGAGGAATACTCTTTATTTTTATTTCAAATTCGTAAACTACTACATGTTCTAATTACTCATAATTGATAGTCTGATATTTGGCATGTGGGAGTCTTTTGGTTATGGCTCCACTAGTTCTGAGCTTAGACGAAAATGTCGAATCATCATGGAATTATGACGCCATTGTTACCTTTTTTTAGAATTAGAAATTTCAGTTTTTCGACCATAACTCAACCATTTTATGTGATTTCTTTAGGTGAGAAAGCTGAAATTTTTAAATTCTATGAAAGAAATGCGATTATAACTGTATATAATAATACTTCACCTGATAAATGGTATTCCCATACATTTAGAACACGATCATGACATTAATGACAACGAAAATAACTAAATAAACATAATCAAGCAAATCTGATGAAAAAGGTTTGAGAATTATGATACCATGAAACTGGCTTGCTCTAACCATAGAATTAATAAAAAACTAAAAAATACAGAATCCAAACGGAGAATAGCTAGATATCCCAATACTCGTTTTGTGGTTTAAGAGTTTGATTCCTCTGGGCTTTACAACGATTTCAAGAGGTTGATTCACTATCATTTTCCCATCTTGTGAATACACATAAATACAATTCAAGTTCTGATTCGGAATTACAAAGTTTCCATAATTGTCTATATCGAAGTACAAAGGTTTAGCACCTATTTCAAATTCTCTAAGGAAGACCGTTCTAAGCAGAACACAAGCTAGAGACAGAATGTTGATGGATACACCAGAATGTTCCCAGCAAAGTATGAATATCTGTTCTCTGAATAATCGAATCTCTTTCGGTCTTGCTTCATTAATCTCATGTTTTTGGTATACTGGTAGTGCAGAGTTCATTACGACAAGTTCATTGTTGGTACAGATATAGATGTTATTGTTTTCATCTGATACAACTCCACGAGGACGTGTCAGAGAGATTTTCACTCCTTCCTGGAAACTGTGCTTAAATAGAGTGATCAGATCTCCTTCTGTAGTGAATATGAACAACTCATTGCTCATCATGCTTGTCACATATACAATGTTGTTCCGAATGCACATACCTCTTGGACGAAAACAGTGGTTGAAATTCTTTTCCGTGTAACTAAATAGTTCATATCCTTGGTAGTTGAAAAACAACTATTCTTTCTTCTCTGTATTTCACAACATGCACCATTTCTCTTTCTTCATCCTCGTTTATTGATCTTGGGTTAAAGTTTGAATAATTTTGAGGAATTGGAACAAGCATCACTCTGACTGTCGGAAAACTTATCGACGTGTAGTCGATACAAGTATGATATTGCGCAACTAGCTCTTCTCTAATAGAACATGAAGCCATCTTAAATCTAATACTACAACAGTTAAAAGTGTCCGCGCTTGTTTAACTAAAGTAAAATCACAAATAATATGGCTTCCCATCCAAAATGGCTTAAACATGGATATACTGGATATTATAAATGGCTAACTTACAGAATACTCCATTCTAGATTATCTCAGTCAGGGTTGTATCAGCTCAGTTGGCAAAAAACTCATTTTTCATGGAAATTTATTTTACCAACTCATTCACTAAAAAACATGAGTTGTCTACAACCCACTCATTTTCGAAATGAGTCATTTATACCAAACGAATTGGTTTCAACCGGCGGACATAAGTGTCCGCCAACCGCGCAGCGGAGTCAAGCGAAGCCGCGGACTGGATATAGCAAATTGTCCGGGAGGCAACCTAGGTATGTCCAGGAAATGTTTGTTAAAAGTATGTTCTTCAGAGCTGTCACTGTAATAAATGGACACTCAGAACTAATATTTCAGAGTTATACTGAAATATATCCCTTGAGAGCATTTGGGATTTTTCTATTTATAGTTGTAACCCCAAACTTACATGGCTTCCCCATTGAAAATGGATATTATATAATATGGACCTCTCTGAGATGGTGAAAAATGGCCGTTTTGTAATAAGAAAGTCTACCACGGGACTATTTTTAAGTAACCGTTTTGTGCTGGTGATTGCTGTATATAGTGGCCGTTATAGCGGGTGCTACTATATTCCTCTTCAGTAGTGGTTTGTCGCGCAATAATACTTTATTACAAGCTCGCTTCGCATGCTTGCGCTGCGGGGCTGGCGGATACTTTGTGTCCGCCGGAGGCGCCTTTTGGGCGCCTGGGGTCACATTGATTAACTATAAGGGAGATAACATCCCTAAATGCGCCTGTCCTACTGTTATAATCGATATCGCACGAAAAATCACCAAATTTGTAAATTTTAAAATTTTTGATGCGTAATGATGACGTCGTAACAGAGTGATGAGTCATCATTTTTTGATGATAGTTACATAATATCAAAGGTTTATTAATGTACACATTATTTTAAAATTTCAGCCTTCTATCACCTAAAATGGTTGAGTTATAGTCAAAAATTTCTAATTATTAAAAAAAGGTGACAATGACGTCATAATTCCATGATGAATCGACATTTTCGTCTGAGGTCAGAACTTCCTGGAGCTATAGCCAAAAGACTCCCACATGCCAAAGCAGTTTCTTCAATCAATTCGTTACAGATATATATATATATATATATAAATAAATAAATATACATTAATCGAGTTTTAATAGTAAGGATACTTAATCGAGTTTTAATAGTTAGGATTAAGGCTCTATGATCTGGGGAGTAAATAATTTCAGAGGGGGTCCATATATCACTCCTCGAAATTGGGAGCGCGCTCTTTCAAAAAATACTTTTCGAAAAACATTCCAAGAATAATGGATTTTACATAGAAATTTATTCCAAATTTCTTAGAAAGTTTGAATGATGGGTTAAATTTCACTGAAAAAACATTGAGAATTTTTAGGATATCAGGGGATGTTGTGTTACTGTGGTGTAATAGAGGATAATATATAAGAAAATCTACTTTGTGGGACCAGCTACAGTGCTCTATCACTAAGTATTACAGCAAATTACAGTAACCCGCAGTTAGATCATGAGCAAATCAAGTATGTACTATATACTTCCCATTTGTTTATAGAGGTCGATGTCTAGTAAAATGACAAACATTGTCTCGAACATGCCCGAGCTTGCATTGTATATTCTCAGTGAGATTTTTTAAATTTTGTGTGGGAACATTCCGACCCCTTCATACCTGACACTTTTGACGCTAATGGTTCCTAGAATAATCGCCATGTAGTGGAAAATGATACCAAACCTGAGTCTGACTATCCCGGCCTTTTGAATCATAAATTTAGTTGTTATGGTTCTCATGGGCTGGGGTGAGTCGCATTGGACCCACCCAAACTTGGTACCTATGTACTTATAACCGTAAACACATTCCCCATACTAGCGGCATAGCACTGCACACTATGTCTAGCTCAGAAGACCCAGCCTCGTCTGAATTGAATCAGTGCTTCGAGATAGGCGACCAGCACCTTTCCAGATTGTCATCCACAATAGACAAACGCGTCCGCAATCTCGATAAACGTCATACGAAGCTGCTCACGCTAGAGAACGAGTTCAAACAGGGGAAAGTGCTCAATGAGGACCAGCGCACATCTCTAGTGAAACTGCCACTGATCGAGGGGAACATAGAGATGGGTAAAGAGATCGTTGGACTGATCAAAGAAGTTTCTGCTGAATACGCTGCAGAGAAAGCCAAATGTTTAGCCAAGAAGCAGAACCCCAAGAAGGAGCGTGCAGTTAAACCTGCCGTGACGGAGAATCTGTGTCTCTTCAATGCGGTACTCTACTCCTTCGCTGAAATCGACAAAGACCACAAGACCAGTAGCGACTATGCGGACTTGAAGCTCACGGAGTTTGACCTGAAGCATTTGCGTACCTTCATCTCCCTAACGCGTATCAATTGCATCCCGTCGCTCCATTCCGTCCCCCCAGGGCTCCCGCTGATCTCGAAGTACTTCTCCCTGCTGCTGGACAGCTCCAAGGAAACCTACCAGGGAGACCTGACCTACTCCAAGCTGCACAAGCTCCTGCTGCACCTCTCATCCCCGCACAGCCTGAAGCTACTGGATGAGCTGAACACGAAGCCAGTCATAGAGACGGAGGAGGCTGATACTCAGACAGTGATGGAGGCTGTGTCTCTTCCAGAAGTGAAGCCTGCCTCTACCAACACGGAGAAGCTTTTGCCCCACTCTCCCGTTCAGGAGCCTATCCCCTCACAGACTATTCTCAATCAGAACGCACAAGACCTGAGTGAAGAGGAGCTGCTGATCAGTTCAACAGACAATAGCACCGAAGTCCCACTCATCCCTACCACTGTCTTCCTCTCCAAGAAGAGCGACCTGGAGTCTGAACCCGTCGTAGCCCCTTCCCCACCCCCGCAGAGGATCACACGTAGCCCTGATCCCGTCCCAGCCCCCGCCTACCCTGAAGAGGCCCCTCAGCCGAAGAGTGAGAATATTCTCTCTTTCCCGGGGATGAATATCCCCAGCATTCCATTGCCAGCCCAGACTGAGGAAGCTTTCGACTTCCTTCACGATTCGGAGATTTCACTGGGAGTTGCGAATCCTCAGACACAGGCAAAGCAATATCCGAACTTGCCTTCACAGCCTCAAATCCCCGCTGCACTCTACGACTTGTCCTCCTTCGAGGCTAACAATCCTACCACCTTTCTAGGTAGCAGACTCCCGGACAGCAGCTACAAGGGACGGGCTGCTCCCACCAACAACTCCTCTCTCTTCCCAGCTAGGCACTCCCCTACCAACCCAGCCCGACAGCCAGCCTTCCCTGACGTCATGCCTTACCAGAGTGCGCACTTCAAAGCTAAAGAACAGCCCTCTCAAGCCAACATTCAGCAGTACCTGCGCTCCAATCCGAAAGAAATGGCGCCTCTACCTCAAGCTCCCAAAACCATCTCCAACTCTACCCTGGCCCAGCCGTATGGTAACATGCTAGTGGAGAATTCGTCGGGAGGAAGCCGACAAGACACCCCCTGGGAAAAGTAGCGAATAGTTTCGGACGTGTAATGATTTTGTGTTTGTTTGTTTGTTCGTTCGTTTGTTTGTTTGTTTTGTTTCCCTATTATACATCACGTCTAATCTCTTTTAGTTACTCATTTCATTTAGTTAGAGATCTGGCTAGATGAGGAAATTCGGTAGTTAGTGTTTATAGATCAAATTATTTGTGTTCTTTAATTATATGAAATACTTTTCTGAACTATTTTCAATGTTGTATCATTATTACTGAGAAGTGGGTTCGATCTTGACTGGACTACAAGCATGTACTTACGTAGACAAAAGTAGCAATTTGGTTTTAAGATAAACTTGATTCATGTAATCACTGTTAAGATTTTATGGCATCATGCTAATTGTGTCATTTTTAAAAATATTTCGGAGGATTGGTGGTTAAATTGCGGGCACAAATATGACCAAATATGATGAAGGAATTATAAATGATTACTCAGATTCGTAGTAGCAGTTATTTCATTACATATTCTGACTACAGACGTCTCCACTTAAGATTTATTTATATCCAATTTTTCTATTTTAACAGTCTTAGTACTCAGAATGCTAAGAACTGTGATACTGTGCTTGCATCAACTCTATACAACGTGGCTTGATAAGAGGAATTGAGCGCAATGTAACTAAAAATATTCACTTCGGCAAGCTATTTAATTATACAGTATACTGTGCCGTATAAATACCCGTATACATATTATTTACACTCAGAAATTCTGCATAAAAATGTATGCTAACTGCACTCTCTGTTCAACTGTGAGTACAATCAATAAATATGTGAACGCTTTTTGTAGCCCAATCGCTATATTCTTTTATGTACTGGTGTTGTTCCTATCTTTCTGCTGGACTGGTTATTTAATCTTGAGTATTGTAAATCATGTTAAGGAGAATAGAATGGTTCGCACTCCTAATATGCGTGAAGAGGTCAAACTTAATCTCATTAAGAACCAAATATCCCAATTAGTTAAAAAATGCTTTTTGGTTGCAATTTGCTTGAGTGAATGCATTTTTATTTCATCTTTTATTACTTTCGCTCTCATTAATTATTCGCTTCGCCCTCATACTTACTCAACTAATAATCAAATACACCAGATATCTCTAAGTTTGATGCTCACATTAAACTCCATTTCTGGTCGTTTCGAAATCGTGACATGTGTCAATGTTTATCTCTTCCTAATGATGCTAATCAGAATTCTTACACAGTATTTGGCTAACCAATACAGCTTTTATAAGAAAAACATTTCTCTCCGTCTTAAGCTTGCTAAGATCCTATTCTTCCTTTTCTTCTTAACGGTCATCGGTTTGTTACAGATTTTCGTGATACTATTTCGAGTTCTGTTCTTTGCCTCATTCATTTGGGAGTTCATTACGTATCTGCGAACTTCAAATTGTCTATGCAAGCTTCTCTACAAACGTTTCTTCGACGCCAAATTCCACGAAAATCAGGGAATGAGGGTGGTCAGCTATTATAGACAAGCACACAAAGAGTACAAGATAACTTCTATCTTCCTTACTCTCTCCTTGTTGATCCACATGATCACACTATTCACTGTCCTCATCCATCCCATAGTTGTCCAGTTATTAGCTCGACCTGATTCATTTCTCAACATTCTTTACGGTGACTTCATTCTCCATCATAATCATAAGCTTCCCCCTTACGTGGATGTATATAACCGTGCGGTCAGTTCTTTGATTGAGTTGACTTTCACATTTGGAGTATTCTTACTCATCTTCCCTTATGGCGTAGTCTCAATGAGCTATGTTATTTCCTATTTTATCAGACAATTGAAATCAAGAAAATACAGATATCCAGGATTTTCTAACACTACGCCCTTCATAACCCAATACTATAATTATAAATAATTACATCCTATATCACTCTATCTGGAAAAAGGTAACTTTTCCATTTTCCCTGCTAATCAATTCTATCTGTAAGATCTATCAAATAATTGATCAAGAGTTGTGCTCAATTTATGTTCGTATTAATATTTTTATTTAATCTGAATGTTTACATATTTAATTTTCATGTTAAATCGAAACTATTCTTGGTCGGGATCTGGGTTGTTAATTGAATTAAATTGTAACTGTCACACCATAGGTTAGTGATTCCAAGCCTGGAGTTATTGACTTCTCCCAAGATCTAATTTTAGTATCATAGATAATGAGGATTCACAGTCAAAGAAATTAAAACTTCTGCCAAAGAAATATTTATATTCCTACTTAGCACTGTGCGCAAGTAAGAATTACACATTGGCAAGTATTTATTTGCAATTTATTTGGATTTACTAGGAGTATCGGGGGTTGTAATGCATACGTAAAGTACGGGAAGAGATGTATTTGACTAGCTACGAATAATATATGCGAATATTATTAAAGTAGCCCATTGATTTCTAAATATACGGCTATATATGTTACCGACTAGGCCTTCAAACAAGAAGGCCAGTTTTAACACAGTCAAAATTTAATTAGACCGTTAAATTAAAACCGCTTCCGATAGACATTTGAAATGTATTATTACCATATACAAACATTATATCAGAGTATCCAATTCAGCTGTCAAAAATTTGATATGTCATCATATGATTGTGCAATAGCCTCTTTTTAGAGCGAAAAATGCTGTTGTTCTAGCTCATTTAAAACATCTTTATCTGCATTTTTTTTATAGAACAACAATAGGAAGGCCTTAATCCAAAAAAATTGAAAATCTTAATTGAAATGTCTATGCATTCCTCAGTTGCTATGGAAACAACAAATTGAATGTTTAAGCCATATCTCAAAATATATAGTTCGTAAACACTAAAAAATTATACCATTCAATCCGCAAACTATCACTATATGATAATAAAACTGTTCCCATGTCTGTTTTCAATATTTTCATGGATTTTATCACGATCTATAGAGAGGTAATGAGATGTGATAAAATCCATGATAACTCAGAAAATATTGAAAACAGACACGGAAAAAGTATTATTATCATATAGGAAGTGATAGTTTGTGGATTGAATGGTATAATATTTTTAGTGTCTACGAACTATACATTTTGAGATATGACTTAACCCGTGCACGTCCAAGAATGTTGAAGTGAAAGTGAAAGTGAATTGAAAGTAAACTGAAAATGAAAATGAAAGCTGGGTCATTTCTATTTATACCTTTGCCCCCAAGTATTTCCCGGGGTAAAAACATTCAATTATTTGTTTCCATAGCAACTGAGGAATGTATAGACATTTCAATCAAGATTTTTTGGATTAAGGCCTTCCTATTGTTGTTCCATAAAAAATCAAGCCTTAAAATGCAGATAAAGATGTTTTAAATGAGCTAGAACAACATCCTTTTTCGCTCTAAAAAGAGGCTATTCCGCAATCACATGATGACATATCAAATTTTTGACAGCTGAATAGGATACTCTGATATAATGTTTGTATATGATAATAATACATTTCAAATGTCTATCGGAAGCGGTTTTTGATTAAATTTTGACCGTGTTAAACTGGCCTTCTTGTTTGAAGACCTAATCGGTAACATATATAGCCGTATATAGTAAGCCATGCGTAGCCATATTTTTGATATATTTTGTAATTAGAGTGTAGAGTTACAAACTTTATATTTGATACCACAAATTGACAATCTATGTTAGTTTGCAGAGGATTTAGATTTCCATGGAAATTAAGATTTTGAATGCTTAAATAACGAATTAAAATCAAATATTGAGTTTTTCTACACTAACTGCTTGATCTTCAAAAGATAAAAAACATATATGTCCACTTTAATAGTATCTGTATGGAATATTTCGTGGTTAGACAGTCAAATACATTTGTTCCCGTACTCTATATGTGTAATTACACTCGATACTCCTAGTAGTAAAACCCAGGCACTTAGCTACGGGGGTGCGAGGGGGGCAATTGCCCCCCCCCCCAAAAGTTGTTCTCGCCCCCCCCCCCCCATGAAAAATTTGGGAAGCGTTCGTGATAGTTGATAGACGCTGCCTTTCCCCCCCCTGAATTTCTTGCTCGCCTGGTAAAACCCAAATAAATTGCGAATACATTTGTGTAATGAGAATTCTCTCCGCAGTGCTTTGTAGGAACATTTCAAAAACAGCCTTAAGCTTGGTAAGATCCTATTCTTTCTTTTCTTCTTAACGGTCATCGGTTTGTTTCAGATTTTCGTGATACTATTTCGAGTTTTGTTCTTTGCTTCATTCATTTGGGAGTTCATTACATATCTGCAAACTTCAAATTGTCTGTGCAAGCTTCTCTACAAACGTTTCTTCGACGCCAAATTCCACGAAAATCAGGGAATGAGGGTGGTCAGCTATTATAGACAAGCACACCAAGAGTACAAGATAACTTCTATCTTCCTTACTCTCTCCTTGTTACTCCACATGATTGCACTATTCACTATCCTCATCCATCCCATAGTTATCCAGTTATTAGCTCGACCTGATTCATTTCTCAACATTCTTCACGGTGACTTCATTCTGTATTATAACCTTCCCCCTCACGTGGCTGTATATAACCGTGCGGTCAGTTCTCTGATTGAGTTGACTTTCACATTTGGAGTATTCTTACTCATCTTCCCTTATGGCATAGTCTCAATGAGCTATGTTATTTCCTATTTTATCAGACAATTGAAATCAAAAAAATACAGATATCCTGGATTTTCTGATGCTGATACCTATAAACCTATGCTACGCACTAAATAACAGCTTCAGTAATTATAAACCGCTCTGTGTGTTTCTTTTTTTCAATTTTATATTATGGTAGTTAGATTTTCCCCTCTATAAAGTTAATTTTAAAGGGTAAATTACAGTGTAGAGATCAAAATTGCAATATTACAATAATCACTTACTTTCGGATGGGAATATGTTTGAATTTTTGTCTGGCACCAAACCCCCCCAAGCTTTAAAACTTTGACAAAATTCCCAACCTCAGATCCTTGGTGGCAAAATAACTCAAAAAGTATTCATTATATCAGAAAATATCGAAGTAAAAAATCCCATTTTACTTAACTTTCGAATTTGGAGCATCTTAGCTACCTAAAATTGCATTTTATCAAAGATCGAAACCAGTCATCCTATAGAGAAGACAACGGTGCGTCTCTTTGAGCTGGGATATTTTTTGATATAATTAATACCTTTTAAGTTAGATTTGAGGTTTGGAATTTTTGTCAAAATTTGAATTTAATGGGCCAAGTGAGCATTTTAGGTAAATAAGCCTCCAACGGGCGCTTGGTGGGGTTTTTAGTGCAAAACGACAAATTTCAACCTCATTCCCATCCGAAACTCACAATAATGTTTTAAGAAATTAAAATTCCACTATTTTCATAATGAATTTTTCTTGCTGTGTCTCTGATGTCATTGAGAAAATTTTCCAATTTTTATAACCCAATGCATTGAACAATTCATTGTAAATGTATAAATATTTAACTACATATATTGCAAACAATTATAAACATCATGAATCATAAATAATTGATTGAATGTGTAAAAGGACAAAGCAGGTTATGACTGGATAGTAATACTCGTAGTGAATTGGATTGGTAGTTATTCCTGTATCTGTATGATCAAGCATTCCTTTCAATTGAGTATTGAATCAAAGAGCGAAACGAAGAAATTGGTTAGTTACATATTACTATAAAGATCCCTTGGAATATTCAACAGTGGAGAGGTTGACTCACCGCCATGGTATCTGTATTGAATACGTCTGCACTTCGAAGCTACATACTTGAAGATCATAGCAATATTCAATAGAATCAGACCTGAGTAGCACACCGCGTCTAAGATGCGAAGAAGGAGGAATGACATCACTCCAGACATTGAAACAGCGTTGATTACACCCTCACTGAGATTGAACTCAGGGAGGTAAAAAAGACATGGGTTGAGGAGTATAGTTTGCACTAAAGCATATGGAAAATAAATAAAGATGAATTTCAGATAGAGGATTCCTATGATCATCAACACAAATGGAATGATAAGTTTATATTGTTTTAGCAAGAGTCGCTGCTGTTTCTCACTAGAAACATCTCTAGTATGGTATGCCATGTTAACTCTGCTCTCCATAGCCCTTAGAAATCTTCTAGCTAGAACGACAGCAACGATGAAGTTAAACTGAGAAATGAAAGGTTCTAACAGTAATGCGAAGAATGTAGTCCAAGGTATCCAGCTAAATATGAAGAGACCTAAATGTTGTACGAATCCAAATGCTATCCACTTGATCAGTTGTTTAGATGACAGATATTTCCCACTTGCAGCTCGAGTTAGATGTAACATAAGCGCTGCATACATCCATGTGAAAGAGATAAGTAGGGATCTGGCATGGGAAGATAGGAAAGTCTCAAATACTTTCAGTGGGCGATCATCGAAGAAAGAATTCATCATTGTGCCTTTAAGGAGTGTGCAATTATGCCCGATATGAACATCGACATCTGGCACTTTGAAAAAATAAAAGATAAGACCAAACAAGACGTAATCTAATGAGTAACCAAACTCGAATAGCAATAGAAAAAGAAAAATAACATAGCGAATGGTGCATTCTTTATAATAGTTGAGTTTTATGTTAGCGGAGAGACTACTTTCGAAATACTGTTGACTATATCTCTTTAGTCGTAACCATCTCCTGACGTATACGGATAAGAAATGAACTGTATGAAGTAACCAGAAAAACAAGAGACAGTTGAGCAGCAATGTCAAACTTTGGAGTGCAAATGACAGTTTATCTGCAAAATTTGATAAAAATTCGAAAGTAGTATTAAAAGTAAACATATTCAGTCAATAAATATGAATATTAATTTCAAAGAGTTAGGTATTTATACTGATTAAAACTGGTCAGTAGACTTATGAAGTTATTTACGACGAAATACCCCAGAAATTGAGATGATAGTACAATAAATTCAAATTTTATCATGTGACTATTTTATTCTACGCATTGGAATTAACATCAGAGTAATGAATAATCTGAACTTTTTGATTAATTGAGTAGAAAAATGGTTAGCCTGCATCAAATTGCATCATAGAGCAATCACAAGGTAAATATACCAGGGAAATATCAAAAGCTACAAATCCAACTAATCATTTCTAATTCAGCATGGCATAGTTCTCAATTGTGGTAGTATTGCACAATATTACAAAAGATTACTGATAATCTAGTTCAATAAATAAAAATGTGAATAGTTTTGAACTATTTATAGATTCTATTGTGTAATATTGGCATGGCTATTAGAATCGGGTAAAGCTCCATTTAATAATTAAATTTGCGAATTGATGGTACAAACACTTGCAATGCTATGTACACACAGTTCTCAATACTAGATCAGTGATTTTCAACCGGGATTCCGCGAGCGATTCTTGGGAGTTCCGGGGACTTCTCGAGAATATTTGCTTATCAACAATCAGGCCTAGAATAAAAGAAATTTCCAATTGCCACCAAGCTCAAGTTTCATTAACGTATACACTGCCTGGTAAAAAATATTGGAACACCATATTGCTTTGCATCATAAATAATACTAAAATGGGTCTATCCATAGAGGCCAATTCATTTAGATCACGACAGCTACTGAAAATCTGACATCAAATTCGAAATCTACACACTCGAGTTACTCAGTTTAGAAGTTTTATAGTCATCAATTATGCCTAAAGAGTCATTAATATTGCTTGTGCCACCTTGATCCATTTGTTCCCATAATATATAATGGTCATAACAAGTGGCAAGTGGCACAAGATGATACAGGTGCTGGTAATTGCTTTGGAAAGGATTATGTATAAGAAGCTTCTAGATTGATTCATTCGAGTGTGTATATATTTGGAAATTGATGTTAGATTTCATTAACCCTGGTGGCTTTAATTGATTGGCCTCCATAGATCAGTCATGGCCTACTTAATATACGGCTATATATGTCACCGAGAAGGCCATAAAACGAAGAGGCCAGTTTTAACACAGTTAAAATTTAATTAGACCGATAAATCAAAAACCGCTTCCGATAGACATTTTAAATGTATTATTACCATATACAAACATTATATCAGAGTATCCAATGCCGCTGTCAAAAATTTGATATGCCATCATGTGATTGCGCAATAGGCTCTTTTTAGAGCGGAAAATGTTGCTGTTCTAGCTCATATTAATCATCGTTATCTACATTTCTAATGAATGATTTTTAGATAGAGCAACAATAGGAAGACCTCAAACCAAAAAATCTGAAAATTTTAGTTGGAATGTCTATGCATTCCTCAGTTTCTACGGAAACAAAAAATCGCATGTTTAAGGCCATAACTCGACAAGTATAGATCGTAGACGCTAAGAAATTATGCCATTTAATCCGTAAGCTATTACTTCCTATATAAGAATAATACTATTCACATGTAAAGAGCCTATTGCGCAATCACATGATGGCATATCAAATTTTTGGCAGTGGCATTGGATACTCTGATATAATGTTTGTATATGGAAATAATGCATTTAAAATGTCTATCGGAAGCGGTTTTTGATTTATCGGTCTAATTAAATTTTAACTGTGTTAAAACTGGCCTCTTCGTTTTATGGCCTTCTCGGTGACATATATAGCTGTATATTAAGTAAGCCATGACCCAGTTTATCATTACTTGAGATACAAAGCAAAATGGTGCTCCAATACTTTGGGCCAGGCAGTGTACTGTGAGTTATTAATAAAAGTAGTGTATTAAAAAACTTAGCAAGTAAATTAATATGTTAATTACAGTGTATACGCATTATTTATGTATAGAGAAAGGGTAGGGTTCCGATAGATTGTAACAACATATTTGGGGTTCCGAAATAACAAAAAGGTTGAAAACCACTGTACTAGATGATGCCAATCTAAAACTAACTAATTAGTAATTACTAATTATAATGGCTGGCAAGTAATCAATTAAATATGTCGGTCGACAGACCGATAGTGCAGCTTCAGTAAGTGACTAGAGTCAGAAGAGGGATGCGAAATGAAATTATCTTAATGCATCGAAAAATACTCATAGTAAAGCTTTCTTCGCGTGAATCTCGAGAAATTTCTCAAAAAACTTCCCTGAAACCCGCGCGATTAAGATTTTTGTTATATAGATTAAAATTTATTGATCTCTGATCTGAGTATAAATCGAGTGCAAATTATTCAGGCTAATCAGACTCCAAATTGTTAAGGTGTGATTATAACTTCGGTCCAGTAGATTATCCATAGATTATCCACGGACGAACAGACGTAGATACGGGCATTTACACGTCATCCGTGCCATACGGAGATCACTATACAGGAGCTGCACTAAAGTATTTAATTAATTTATAATATACAGTATAATGTTGAAAACAATTTATAAGCACATTATGGTTATAAGGATACAAAGCAGAGTTGTAATTAACTATTAGAAGTTGTTATTTAGTGCGTAGCATAGGTTTAAAGGTATCAGCCTCAGAAAATCCTGGATATCTGTATTTTCTTGACTTCAATTGTTTGATAAAATAGGAGATAACATAGCTCATTGAGACTACGCCATAAGGGAAGATGAGTAGGATTACTCCAAATGTGAAAGTCAAGTCAATCAAAGAACTGACCACACAGTTATATGCATCCACGTAAGGGGGAAGGTATTCATGGAGAGTAAAATCACTGTAAATAATGTTGAGAAATGAATCAGGTCGAACTAATAACTGGACAACTATGGGATGGATGAGGACAATGAATAGTGTGATCATGTGGAGTAACAAGGAGAGAGTAAGGAAGATAGAAGTTATCTTGTACTCTTGGTGTGCTTGTCTATAATAGCTGACCACCCTCATTCCCTGATTTTCGTGGAATTTGGCGTCGAAGAAACGTTTGTAGAGAAGCTTGCATAGACAATTTGAAGTTCGCAGATACGTAATGAACTCCCAAATGAATGAGGTAAAGAACAGAACTCGAAATAGTATCACGAAAATCTGTAACAAACCGATGACCGTTAAGAAGAGAAGAAAGGATAGGATCTTAGCAAGCTTAAGACGGAGAGAAATGTTTTTCTTATAAAAGCTGTATTGGTTAGCCAAATACTGTGTAAGAATTCTGATTAGCATCATTAGGAAGAGATAAACATTGACACATGTCACGATTTCCAAACGACCAGAAATGGAGTTTAATGTGTAGATCAAACTTAGAGATATCTGGTGCTGCAGCACGTTTGAAGATGCGTTCAGACCTTGGAAATAACTGCTGATTAGAATTAGAACGAGAGTCGAGATGAAAACGCATTCACATATACAAATGGTAAGCAGGAAACATTTTTTGACTAATTCAGATCTTTGGTTCTTATTCAGACTAAGTCTCATCTCTTCGTGCATATTAGCACCTCGATTCATTCTATTTTTCTTAGCATTGTTGACAATACTAATGATGAAATAACCTGACCAACAGAATGATAGAATGAACAGCAGAAGGTATAAGAATATCGCAATTGGACCACTGAAAGTATTGATATATCGATTGATGGTAATCACTGTCGAACAGATGGAGCAGTTTTCATACATTTTCAAAAAATTATTAGTTCTTAATTCTTAACAATATTCTTCCTATTTATACCTTTCAAAGCAATAAATATGAGGAAATTGATACGAGAACCAAACTACGTGTATCCATCATAATTTATTCAATTTCTTGTAATATCAAGAGCGTATATGTGTATATGTTGATTCAAGCAAATATTTTAACAGCATCATCATTTCACAATGTAATATATTAAATACGTACATGAGAAAGGTCAATCTATGAATACTATTAATTATATTTAGACTTATTTTTCGAATTCCTGTCGTGTAATTAATTGATACTTTTAACAATTATGATTTTATGATCGTGGAAATACTGATCATTCTTTAGATCAGTCTCCACTTGACGATAGGAGATACAGATGTAGCGGAAATGTTATAAAATTCCATAAATTTGGTTGGATATTTTTAGTGTAAAAATGAAGCAGTGTAATTAGGTGTAATACGGGTAGCCACATCAACTAGTATTCTCAACAATTTGATGACTAATCTTGTAATATTGTTCGGATAATTATGTACATTTACGCACACGCAAAGTGTAAATGAATTTCAATCAAGTCATGAATGGTTCAACTCGCTAGCACCTTTACTTTTAACCTGTTTATGCAGATATTTCGAAATATGAAAATAAGTATCTTTTCTAAAATATGCTAGCGATTAGCTTTCAATGGTTGATCTTGGGTTTAAAAGGTGTAGATTTCAAATATCGTATTTTCCTTTTATGCTAAAATATTTTGTTTGTTTTTGCTTACAATAGCAAGCAAGCCAACGCACTCATACATAACGAACTATTAAAACTTTGCTTCAAACTAGTGATATATTTGTTTAATATATTTTCCTGATAGCTCTATAACCAGTTTACATCAGGTTTTATAATCACTTTGATATCTGATATCCTATCTGATACGACATCAAGTTCAAATTGAACAGGATATAACACAAACAATAATTACTTTCCTAGCCCTAACTAAAAACGTATACTCTTCCAGCTGTTATACAATATTAGGTGAACTAAGAAATGAAATTAATTGAATAAACTCATCTGTGTGTAAAACACGTACTATATATCTGTATCGATAAGTCAGCTGACTCAAGACATCGCTAGAGAAAGATTTTGTAAAAATATAATTATAAAGTGATAAATAAAGGAAAAATATTTATTAAATGTAGAATAATGACTTTAGATGGCAATAGGTTTGAAGATAGAAAAAATAAAAAATAGATTATTTTAATTTAGGTGAGATTCACGCAGGCTTGGCAAACTCTTGGCAGAGTTAGCTCATAGATATTCTCATGTAAATTGAGATAATCACTTATTCGCTTTGTAGTTTATTATTAGTATTCGCACCAGACAATGTCAGGTAGATATCGTCGCCCTCCCAACACCTCCCTCTTCGTCCGCAACCTCTCCTACAGCACCAAGACAGAGGAGCTGCGATCCATCTTCACCAAGTACGGCCCCATCTCGGACGTGTACATCCCGCTGGACCACTACACACAGAAGCCGCGCGGGTTCGCCTACGTCCAGTACGAGGACGTGCGCGACGCGGAGGAGGCGCTACACGAGCTGGACGGGTACCACATCCACGGGAACGCCCTGGAGATCCAGTACGCAGAAGGGGACCGGAAGACTCCGGGGCAGATGCGGGTTCGAGAGCGCGGGGATTCCTTCTTCGGCTCCAGAGAATACTACCCCTCCCGGCGCTACCGGGAAGAGGACCGATTCGAGCGGTACGACCGGTACGAGCGGCCCCGGTACAGCCGTGAGTATGAGCGAGAGCCTCGCTACGCGATGCGTACCGCGCCACCACGGCGGGACTTCCCCCGGCGTTCCTCCTCCCGCTCCTACTCCCCGCGCTCCCCTCGCCACTACAAGGAGCGCAGGAGGCCCCGCAGCCGCAGCCGCAGCTACTCCCGCTCCTACTCCAGGTCTCGCTCCTTCTCGCGCTCCCCCTCACCTCACAAGAGAAGGTCAGACAAGTAATCCATTCCCTCCCTGCCCTCTAGCTTGTATCTTAACGCCCCTTCCCCCTTCTATAGGTAGCTACTGACTCTTTAGTATACATTGATTGATATAGCTTGCTTTTGTGATTCTTTAGTACCTCAGCACATCTCTGTTACTCTAAGGAAGTATTCCATTTCCTTTTGAGCGATTCACAGTGCTACTACCATTAGGACTCGAATTACGAACGATTCCTACTTCATAAGAACTCAGTCGCATAATCCACTGAGATCCGTTTGAATCCTTCGCATATTTTTTCAAAATACTACCAACAAATTAGTGGATTAATTTAGATGAGGAATTTTTAAATATATTTATTATTTTATGCCTCCCTTAAAATTTCGATGGCGTTAGCATTAACATCTGTTTTTCTGTGACCAAAAATATTTGAACTTCCTAAGAGGCTGAACTCCTTCCTTTAGAGTAGCACGGATTTGTCTTGAGTATCGAATGATCACAAAATAATTTATTAGCAGTATTATACAATTGCTATTGATTCAATCCTATTTACACTGTCTCTTCACATCTAGACATCAAGGTAAAGCATTTTACAGTTGATAATTAAAAGTAACAGCAGAGATTCAAGTGCTAGAACCAAAGCACAAGCAAGGTTCAAACATAAAAGTAAAGCAATGAAAATGATAGCAAAATTCGTTAACCATAGTAGACTAGTGCCAGAATGCAAAGCTAAGAGTATCAAGCAAGTTTTTTGAACCACAAGCTATCAAGGGAAGTATGCCAAGAGTCAAAGTTCTGAAATAATTTGAAACCGTTTACAGTTGAAGATGTCCATTCAGATTAGAATGAAAAGTTTTAAAAGGGAAAATGGAGCGTTTTTCATAAAAGTTAAAAGCAATCTGGGAAGGCTATTCATAATAGAATTAATTTATCAGAACTGAACTAGTGTCAAGAGATAGTTTTAAAATAACGAAATTTAACACTAGTGCAAGGCAAAGTCCATCTTCAAACGAGGTAATTATATTGCAAGGTGAGACCTATGGTATCTGTAGTATCATAGTTGAGTGAGAATGAAGTATGTTTGATGAGATATATTCGATTCTGATCTACTCTTCTACTTAGATTTAAATACCCGCGGTATGCTATTAACCAATAGAGCCACAATCATTCTGCCACATGTCTGTACCCGATATTTCTCCACTAAACCATTCCCTCCCTCTTCTCTGACACCCCCCGTTCCCTCGAGCAAGAAGGCCCTCCCCATCAAACCGTCCAAACTCCCTCCCCCCGAATCCCCTCCCTCCTACTACCGCAACACATTCATCACGCCCATCCGCGCCATGAACGACTACCAGCTGGAGCTGAGACACCTGGAGCAGCTCAAGTCCCGGATGGTGCGCAGCGCATTCTCCACAGAGCCCGCCTACGAGAAGTGCTACCTCAAGACGGAGGTGGAGCAGAAGGCGCTGGAGGTGTGGGGCAGCTCCAAGAAACTGGAGTTGGAGCGCACGCGGCGGCTACGCCTGATGGAGGCTGATGAGGTGCGGTCCAAGATCCTCGCCAGCCTGATCGGACACTTCAAGAAGAGGTCTCCTCGCAAGAACACCATGGACGAGTACTGGGCCAGACGTCGCGTCTTCTTCGGCGGGTCAGGCCTGGTGGTGGGCTTCGCTGTGCTGAGCAACTTCTCCGTCCTGACTCTCAAGCTCTGCACCTACCTCTACACGGGCTCCGCCTCTCTCCTCTCAGAGGCGATCCACTCGGGGGCCGACCTCTGCAACCAGCTCCTCCTCGCCATCGGCATCGCTCTCTCCACGCGCGACCCCTCCCCGGACCACCCATACGGGTTCGCCACCGCCCGCTACATCTACTCCCTCATGAGCGGCATGAGCGTCTTCTTCCTGGGCGCGGGGCTGAGTACCTACCACGGGATCTCCTCCTTCTACCACGCCCCCGAGTACACCTCCCTCCCCGCAGCCCTGCTGGTGCTGGGCGCCTCCTTCCTCATCGAGGGCGTCACGCTCGGCATGGCCGTGCGGCAGATCAGGGAGGCGGCCCGCATGAGCGGCGTTTCCTTCCGCGAGTACATCCGGCACGGACGCGACCCCAGCTCGGTGGCGGTGCTCCTGGAGGACAGCGTGGCGGTGCTGGGCGTGGTGACGGCGGGGACCTGTCTCGCTCTGACCTTCGCCACCGGGAGTCACGTGTACGACGCGATAGGCTCCGTCTGTATCGGCGGGCTGTTGGGATCTGTGGCGATGTTTCTGATCAAAAGAAATAGCGACGCGTTGATGGGCAGATCGATCCCCCCGGAGAGAATGCGGCACATCATCGACCTCCTGGAGAGAGACAGGGTCATACGCTCCGTTCATGACGTCAAAGCACTGGATTTGGGAGCCGAAACGATTCGGTTCAAGGCAGAAGTGAATTTCGACGGTCTGGAGCTGGCCAGAGTGCACCTGGAGACGCAGAATATGAAATCTCTCCTGGACGAGACTCGGCAGTTGGAGACTGAGGGAGAGCTGTACCAGTTCCTCCTCACTCAGGGCGAGCAGATCATAGACACGCTAGCTCTGGAGGTGGACAGGCTGGAGAAAGAGATCAAGAAGAGGTTCCCTGAAGCTAAGCATGTCGATCTAGAAGTTTTATAAGCACTTTGCTAGCAGAAGATGCCATTCTCACCTTTTGAGGTGTGAAACAGATGTGCCACTTTATGACAACAGAGAAGCTGTGACATAGCTATTCTTACAGCAGAGATATTCTCTCTCACACCAGACGATTTGATTGTTTGCTGGTAAATTAGATGCCTCGTTGTCTCCAAATTGATCTCGAACAACACATTCTATTTTATCTATGTCCCATCGTTTTATTTAATTATTTGATTAATTAAGTTAATCGAATGCATTATCAACGTTGCATGATATTCAATTACATCCACGAATCATGCTTCATCGCGTCGAGCAAAGTCAAAACACTTTTTGTTTGGAAATAGTGTACTTTATTGTCTCTAGATATTTCATTCATTCAAATACACAACACACAATCCAGTACAATATAGCTGCGACTGCAGATTATCCGACATATATTTAGTAAATCGATATTTTGAAATTGCTCGTCAAGCAGTCGACTGGTTTGTAGAGTGGGTGGTTATGAGACATAGCAGTGTAACATTGTTGCATTCTGAATAATGATTCAACCTGTCATTTCCTATCTAATAGCTATCCAGATTCTTAATTTAAATTGCCATCTCTTACAATAGCACTTCTGGATAACTTGGCTTATAAATAGAGCTAGCACATAACTGCATAACGAACTAAGAATCAACGAATTGCTATTGGAATGGATGTGTTCACAGTGAATGTAGAGGACCTCTCGCCCTCTCCACAAGCCACTCACCAGGACACCAGAAGGGAGTCCCCCATCACTGAAACGGGAAGAGAATTTACAATGAATTTCCAGGAGATCTTTGAGCCACACTTCGACTTAGGTTCCACTGACATCCAGGCCTATCCCTCCGGGGGGGACTTTCCTATGACCTACACATCTGAGACTGCCTACGACTCCGCTACGAGGGCTGCGTCCGTCAGCCACAGCCCTGAGAGCGGGATGCTCTCGGTGCAGAACGAAATGGCCGCGTTCGACCATGATACCGACGCCACAGAGCCACTGGCCCTCCAACCCACTCTCAACACTCAGCCACAACTGCCGTCCGGTGCGAACAGCGTCACATCCACCGACTCTCTGATGGCAGAGAACTCCGAGGACGAATCCATGCACACAGATCCCTCCAGCAAGGAGCTCCGAGCGCCCACCCAGCTTGCAGCCCGCCCCATCGAGCCTTTCTCCCGCCACAAGTCCGTGCTGGTGATCGGCAGAGAGTTCGACCAGCCGAACCAGATCGCTCACAGCCTGGAGAGGAGGTTCGGGGACATTTTCTTCGAGCACGGCGTTTCCATCGACAGCCTACCGGTCCCATCCCACCGGCTGCTCTCCGCAGATCCTAGTCGGCTCTTGAAGCGCGTCTACTCCTGCTTGCTGCTGTGCTACAACGCCACAGAGGCCCGGCTGCTCGTGACGGCAGACGGCGGCTACTACTCGTCCTTGGTCCCTTACGCGCTCAACACACTGGGGAGCAACAAGGTGATGCTAGCGTTCACGCACTGCACCACTCAAGAGAACAACCTCCTCTCTTCAGACCTGCAGTCACGCATCCTCTCGCAGCCGCACCTGCAGCCGATGATGAATCAGTTCCGCTCTATATTCTCATGGAGTGACTCGCCCAGTGATATGCATATTCAGCGCATCTTTGAGATCATAAACGAATCCCCGGTCCACACGAACTCAAAGAGGACTTGTTCCATCCTGTAGTCACACAGGCTACGTCACTTTAACAGCTCCCGGTGCAACCTATCCCTTCCATAGCTTACTTTATCGAAACACGAGCTAGGCTTACGTAACCTCCCCACTGAACTGACTCTGATTGCTATGAAATTATTTCCTTTCCCTTTACACGTGCTCCTGTAGAGTAATTAATAACAATGTGCTGTATTTCTTCTGTAATACGAACTAGCAGATTAGTATTTTATACAATGTTATTAGAATTGTTTATGAAGAGTGAGACGGGGGCTACCAAGGGAACCGTACTCCTGTACTGGGGCGAAGAAATTCTATCTTGAGAAGTATTTAGTAGAGGAGGCATGTTATTTTTCAATGATTATAAATTCGTATGCGAAACGAACTGGAAAAATGAAAGTATCTGATTTGAATTAAATTACTCAAAACCTCATTTCGCGACTGGTGCCGCTTTTGAGTGTTCTTATCTAATAATTGAGTCATAAAGTTTGTTACATAATTACTTTTCCAGTTGCATCACATCTTGTTATTAACAAGATTAATGAATCGTCATAGATCAGTAGACTTTCTAAAGTAATAACGTTTCTACTGCACATAGTATCTTACTACGTAATTTGAGAAGAATGTAATCATACGCATTACTCTCTCAGTACAGCCTAAACTTGTTAATTAATGACATCCTTGATACATGCTTGGTTGTAGATGAGTCCAATCCGCTACAACTCCTCCCCACTCATCTTATGCGTCCTCTGTACCCTACTGACCGCACTCGTATACCTATACTTCCACACCCCGGGCACGTCACGAGGTGCACTCTCCACCTTTCTCCGGCAAGATGACACCCCCTTGTCTGTGAGCAAGGAACAGCTAATGATAGAGGAATTGGAGAGGATCAAGCTGTCTGTGCGTAACGAGGTGAGGCTACTAGAGAAAGAGAGGTTTGAACTAGCCAGTGACATCACCTCCAAGAAATCCCAACTCACGAAACTGTCTCAGAAGCTCAAATACACGCAGAAGAAACTGAATGCGGAGAGAGATTCCTTCCTTCAGCTCTCCAACAAGCAGATACAGATCTCTCTGCACGAGTGGAAGTGGAACAAACCCGACTCAGGCAAGGCCGAGCCTATTTATATCCTGAGCGGGGCATCCGAGTACGAGGGGCAGCCTGTGGGAGGAGAGAGGACGTCGGATAGGCCAGCTGAGTGCGGGAGTAATGGATGCTTTGATATGAATGCGTGCTCTGTCCTCCACGAACCAGGGATATATCTCATTCAGGATGGACAGGTTAGTTCTCTACTAACTTCCTTCCGTCATAATCCGAGTATATGTTATTCATAATACAGTTCGTTTTATCCGATTGGTATACGAATATAATTCCCAAATTCTAATATGTTTTGTTATCAAACCGAATAATTTCAGATGAATTAAAGCTATTGCGTCACCACGACTAGACACTATATTAGTAGTGTGCATGTATTTAGTCTGACAGCTTTGCATCTCAACTGCTGGACAGCTTCTCTCTCAACTCAGCTCACCAAGTCCTGGAGAGCGCAGACAGTGCCTGCTTCCACGTCTCCGTCACTCTCTCCGCGGATTTCTCGCGCGTCCTCTCAGAGCTACAGACGCTGGACATCTGGCACAACAGCACACAGTCCATCCTCCTCGTCCAGCTCCTGCCCCCCCAGTCGCACCCCCCTGCACCCCAAGCCCTCCCTGACCGCGTCCTGCTAGCCTCTCCGCTGGCAGCTGGCAGGCCGGAGCATGACATCGTGATTCCCCCTCTCCTCTCGCGGGACGATGTCCTGGATACGTGGAGTGAGCTCCCGCTACTCTTCCCTCTGCACAGGAAGTACCTCATCTATTTCGCAGGTATGCCTCAATAGTTTAGTCAAATTGAGGGAAATAGAAAATGTTTCATACTATTAATATTATTAATCAGTTGGTTAACTTAAAATGAACAGAATTGAATTGAAAGAATAGTTACTAATTAGAATCACTCAGATAATTATCTCGACCTTACTACTCTAACTTGTCTCTACCTCTAGGATCTTATGAAGGGGACACCACGCCTCCCTTCCTCGCTCAGCTGGAACAGTTCTCCTCCAACCTCCCAGACAAGGTGTCCATCCACCTGAACTGCAGCCCTTCACCTTCACACCCTCTCAACGACTCGTGGGGTCTGTGCGAGGACAGAGAGACACGAGTGAAGCAGAGCAGAGAGAGTTTGTTCTCCTTCATCCCCGCGGCTCCTGGTCAGAGGGGGGTGGGTGCAGCGGGACTGGCGAGACTGTCAGAGGCCCTCTCTGCAGGCTCCATCCCCGTCGTGTGTGCGGAGGAGATGGGACTCCCTTACAGTGAGGTGATTCAGTGGGACAGAGCCGTGCTACGAGTGTCTCCTCACAGGATACACGAGCTGCACTACTTGATCAGGTAACTCATACTCTACCCAGTACCCTACCGACTAGTACTTAATACTAGTCTGAGACACTGTATGGATAGTTCGAATTGAGTAATAAAATCGAACATTCCATCTAATGCGTAGTTCTACGACATCTCATACTATGGTTCTAATATGAGATTGTGTCTTAAGACGCGTATCAGACGATCAGCTGCTCGCTTACAAGCAACAGGGCCGCTTCCTGTGGATCAACTACTTCTCCTCTGCCTTCCAGATCCTCCTCACCACCGTCACTCTCCTACTATCCCGCCTGTCCCTCCCTCCCCCCTCCTCCCCCTCCTACACCCCGGACCTCCTCTCCCCCACTGACAGCTCCGTGCACACTCCACACGAGGTGCCATGGACTTGGTACCCCGCGGCAGCTCAGCAGACTTCGCAGTGGAACACAGCTCCAGGTGAGACATACAATCTTATCATTGCTTACTTTCTAGAATGTTCTAATTAGTTTGGAAATAAATATGTGTAGGTTCACATCTCTCAATCAAGCCAACTCCTTGGCAACGAATCCTGACGAATAGCATGCAGTACCTGAAAGGAACGCCCCCCTCTCTCTTCCCTCTGCCCCCGCACGTTGCTGCTGGCTCCGGAGTGACTGGTGCCAACTTCCAGAACTTCCTCCTGGGCAACAGTCCCCCGGAGCTGTTCACCATTCTGATCCTAACCTACAAGCGCAGACAGCTGCTGCTGGACTCCCTCTCTAGCCTGCTAGGTGTCAGGTTCCTGCACAAGGTGGTAGTCGTGTGGAATGATCCCAACGAGCTGGAGGACCTCGTCATCCCAGAACTACATGTTCCTATCTTGGTATGTGACCCCACACGCCCCTGTTTTGTCTGGATTTACGATTTGATGTGCATCTCTGACAGGTAGTGCGGGGTAACGGGAACAGCCTGAACAACCGGTTTCTTCCGTACGAGCAGATAGAGACGGAGGCCGTGCTCTCGCTAGACGATGACATAAGACTGGAGCACGATGAAATAGACCTGGCATTCCGTGTGTGGAGAGAGAACAGAGACAGACTGGTTGGATTTCCCGGTCGCTTCCATTTATGGGACGTCCACAGCAACCAGTGGCTGTACAACACAAACTTGACCTGTGAGATATCCATGGTTCTAACGGGCGCAGTGTTCCTACACAGCTACTACCTGCACCTCTACTCCAGCTGGTTGCCAGCTAGCATCCGGCGCGTGGTGGATGAGTTCATGAACTGTGAGGACATAGCTATGAACTTCCTCGTCGCTCACATTTCCAGACAGCCCCCCATCAAGGTTACCTCCCGGATCCAATTCAGTTGTGACAAGTGCTCCTCTCTCTGGACCAGGCCGGACCACTATAAGGAGCGGAGTCAGTGCATCAACATGTTCGTAGACGAGTTCGGGTACCTGCCTCTGCTCTACACTCAGTTCCGAGCAGACTCGATGCTGTACCGTACACAGCAGCCTTCACAGTGCTATCGTGACGTGTGACATCTCCTTACCACAATCCCGCCTACTCCCCATCCAGATGTGCATAATATAGGATATCACTTGCTGCTTCTATTTAGATACTGTTTGTATATATGTGTTTATTATCGTTGGTAGATTATTCCATTCACTGGATGCACGCTACTTACAGTGGACTATGTTAGTACGAACCATGGGTTTATCTAGGATTTCTCAGTCCGGCACTAAAGATTAATCGAGTTTTAATATTAAGGATACCTAAATTCATTCCAAACTTCAATTCTTCCTCATATTTATTAATCCAGTGTTCGTGTAGAGTGAATATCCCACTTGTATTGACTACACTACGATAAGTTCTCCAATATTCAGAGCAATGCCCATACAACCAACTTGGTTTATTCCTAAACCTAAATTGATAACCGAGGATGGAGAGCAACAAAGAATGCACGTTGTACATCGCACAGAAAGACAAATAGGTGTATACAATTACCAAGGCCATAATTTGTTTAGTTACCCGAACAAGAATCATCATGGCTTACGTCCGAAGGGAATGTGCATTTGCAACAATCTTGTGTATGTGACAAGCCCCATGCTGAATGAACTATTTTTATTCACTACAGAAGGAGATCTGATCACTCTGTATAAGGACAACATCCAGGAAGGAGTGAACACCTCTCTGACACTTCCAAGTAGAGTTGTGTCGGATGAAAACAATAACATCTATATCTGTACCACCGATGAACTTGTCGTAATGAATTCTGCATTACCAGTATTCCAAAAACATAAAATTGATAAAGCAAGGCCGAAAGATATTCGATTATTCAGAGAAGAGATAGTCATACTTTGCTGGGAACAACCTGGTGTTTCCATCAACATTCTGAATCTAGCTTGTGTTCTGCTTAGAAGGATCTTCCTTAGAGAATTCAAAAGAAGTACTAAACCTTTGTACTTCGATATAGACCATTATGGGAACTTTGTTATTCCGAGTCAATTCCGTGATCATTTATATGTGTATTCGAAAGATGGGAAGATGTTAGTAAAGCGATCTCTTAAGTTTGTTATGAAGCCCATGGAAATCAAACTATTAGAGAATAGGAGAAGTATTGGGCAATCTAGCTGTTCTTCGTTTGGATTGTGTCTATTCTAGTTTCTATTCTGTGTCAATGAGTCATTCAGTGTTTTCAAGAATTATCTTACTTTTTAGCAGATTTCAAATATTAATTATACAAAATTATCCAATAATTTTCTACTGTCTCGCTTACCGCTCTGACTAGGTTTCTCTTTTTGTTGTTTTTAAATTGAATGAAATGAGAGCTAGGCCTCAAAGATTAACATGGCTTTCAATATGTAGCATTTCGTAATTAGAAAATTTAGCTTCTTTCCAGTCAGAAACGCCTTTTTTGTAATTTTACAATTTAGACCTTTAAGCGTAATTACCCTTGATGGAATTGTCGTGACGATTACCAGTAAACCAAGAACATGTGATTGATAAGCAAGACCGAAAAATATTCAATTATTCAGAGAAGAGATATTCATATTTTGCTTGAAGTACCATCCTTTATCCATCAACGTTCTCTCTTTTGCTTGTGATCTGATTAGAATGATCAACATTAGTGGATTTGAAAGAGGTTTTACGCTTCGGTACTTCGAAATAGACCATTATAACATTTCAATTCCCATCCCATTCCCATAGAATTCCTGTGGGAATCCCCATGGGGATTCCTATAGGGCTCTGTGGGAATCCCCATGGAGATCCCTACAGCAATCCTATGGGAATCCCTATAGGAATCCTATGGAAATCCTCAAGGGGAAAAAATCATTCCTATTCCCATCCCATAGGTATGCAGGGTTGCCGTGGGAATGGGAACCCCCATGGAGATCCATGGGGATTCCCATTCCCACGGCAACCCTGCATACACCCCATATGATATATGCCGGTTATAAGAACTACTCAGATACAATTTCCATAAACCCAAAAGGGCTGGCTATCATTCTACGTAGAATGTAGTGGTTACTTTTAAAAACTAAAAGTAATATATTTTGCAAAAAAAACCAGCTACCCATCACACCATAACACTCCCAAATTTGTAAAATCGAACTGTTAAACTTAGTTGTACTGTGTCTTCTCATTCCCTGTTATATATATACCTAATTAATTCAAATATTCCTGATTATCCAATAAACTACTAATCTAAAGTTCTTGTTTAAGAATGGGGATGTTTCGTCGCTGGTTTCACTTTGAATGAAATTATTGATAACAAAAACCTTTTTCTAATGTGCATTTCTCTCACTTATTGTTCTTATATGACTATACAAAATAACTTTTACCCTCCCATCCATTAACGCTTGTTTAGTGACTACTGACTACGTACTCTATCATCAAAGTACTAGACAGAGTTTAAGAGGGGCATTGTCCCGCGATGAGTCAACATTTTTTAAGCTTCTAAATATTTATGTGTCTATTTATAGATTTAAGATGGCTTCATGCTCAATTAGAGAGGAGCTGGTTGCAGAATATCCCACTTGTATTGACTACACTACGATAAGTTCTCCAATATTCAGAGTGATGCCCATACAAACAACTTTAATTAATCGTAGTCCAAAATCGATAGCCGAGGATGGAGAGCAACAAAGAGTGCACGTTGTATTACATACAGAAAGACAAATAGGTGTATACAACTATCAAGGGCGTATATTATTTAGTTACCCGATTAAAAATTTGAATCGTCTTTTTCGAGGTATGTGCATTCGCAACAACATTGTTTACCTGACAACTCAAATGTTCAATGAAATACTCTTTTTCACAACAGAAGGAGATCTGATCACTCTGTATAAGAACGGCATCCAGAAAGGAGTGAATGGCTTTTTGAGACACCCGCATGGAATTGTGTCGGATGAAAACAATAACATCTATATCTGTACTGCCCATAACATTGTCTTAATGAATTCTGCATTACCAGTATACCAAAAACATAAAATTGATAAAGAAAGACCAAAAGATATTCAATTATTCAGAGAAGAGATATTCATTCTTTGCTTGAAATTCCATGCTGTATCCATCAACGTTCTCTCTTTAGCTTGTGTTCTGCTTAGAACGATCAACATTAGTGGATTTGAAAATGACATTAAGCCTTGGTCCTTCGATATAGACCATTTTGGAAACTTTGTAATTCCAAAACGAAATTCGAAACGTTTATATGTATATTCAAAAGATGGGAAGATGATAGTGAATCTTAAACTTGTTGTGAAGCCCATGGGAATCAAACTATTAGACAATAAAAGAAGAATTGGAGTAACTAGTTCTTCTCTGTTTGGATTCTGTTTATTCTAGTTTATATTCTTCTGTTTAATTAGTCAGACAGTGTTGTGAAGAATTCTCTTCTCACTCGAAAAATCACCAAAGTTTTCAACTATTTTTAATGCGTAATGATGACGTAACAACATATTGATTCCATTTGATAACGAATATACTACTTCCTATTAATTAATATTATTAATTAACCCTACTTGGACTTGGGGTACAAAGTACACTCGAACCTCTTATCCGGGCAGTGCCGGACCGGAGGGTGCCCGGATATCGGAGGTCCGGATAAGAGAGGTTCGAGTGTGTAAGTAGAAAAATCCCACTTTCATTTTCACTTTCAGTTAACTTTCACTTTCACTTCAACATTCCGAGTCCAAGTTAGGTTAAGTGATAATATAATTTCGACCTCTAAATTCAATGGTTTACGAGATATTCGACACTGTATCATATTGGTGACATTTGATAATTTGTCGAATATCTCATAAACTATTGAATTTAAAGGTCGAAATTATATTATCACTTAATAGGAAGTATTATATTTGTTATCAAATGGAATTACATTTGAATGTCTAGCTATCGTGGTTTCCAAGATATAACCCCAACTGACCAAAACACGTTTCCATAGCAACACTGGAATGTACCAACATTCCATAAAAAATTTCCAAATTTTTCGTATTAACTCGTTCACATCTCAGTTCTATGCGAAAAAAATTATAATAAAAACACAGAAGTGCCCCTAAACGGCCTCTGAAAATCACCAAATTGTCACAAATATAACCTATTTCGCAACCATATGGTGACTAATCAAAATTTTGACAACGGATATGAGTACTTTGACACCATATTTATATATGCTGGTAATACATTCCTAAATTCTATTGTGCTTTGTAAATGATTTAAGGCAGCTCATGTATTAGTTCAACGGTCTTCCACCGCATTCCTAGTCCCAAATCCGCAAGTTACTGTGAGGCCTTATACACAATAGGCTATGCTAAATTTTATTTATTCTTCTCAAATTTCGCACTTGGTTTTTGCGCGCGAAATTTCCCATGAATTTTGCACGATATTTTCTTACTATTTTCAGAATTCGTATTAACGTTATGAGTTATGATGCTCAGTGAAATAAAGGTTCACGAGCGAGGTGACTAGAGCGAATTCCGTCCAATTCGTTTGCGTTAACCTCTATTCGTTCTGTTCATTTAGGAGGTGGGACTCAGTTGTTCCATTAATTCCGTTTATAAATGAACGTTCAATCTATTCAAACCAACGTTAGCGCCCAGAGGCTCCATTCAAACGCCAACAGGAATATTAATACCATGTACTATAGTATAGACATATCTACACATGCCAATAACTTGAAATATCCACGTGAGAGTCATGTCAATGTCAGATTCTACATTCGTAGTAAATACCCTATATTATCCGTTGAGATCCCGCTTCTACTCAGATATAATTTCCATAAACCCAAAAGGGCTGGCTATCATTCTACGTAGTATGTAGTGGTTACTTATACAAACTAAAAGTAATATATTTTCGAAAAAAAGCAGCTACCCATCACATCATAACACTCCCAAATTTGTAAAATCGAACTGTTAAATTTCTCAAATCGCGCTAGCACAGACGGACATGATACACCACCATTATGCCATCTCACTATAGGAGTTAGCTGTACTGGTAGCCTTCTCATTCCCTGTTATATATATACCTAATTAATTCAAATATTCCTGATCATCCACTAAACTACTATTCTAATGTTCTTGTTTAAGAATGGGGATGTTTCGTCGCTGGTTTCACTTTGAATGAAATTATTGATCGCAAACAGCTTTTTTTAATGTGCATTTCTCTCACTTATTGTTCTTATATGACTATACAAAATCCTCACTTTAGTGACTACTGACTCCTAACTACTATAATCAAAGTACTAGACAGAGTTAAGAGGGGCATGTTCCGCGATGAGTCAACATTTTTTAAGTTTTTGAGATTTATGTGTCTATTTATAGATTTAAGATGGCTTCATGCTCTATTAGAGAGGAGCTGGTTGCAGAATATCCCACTTGTATTGACTACACTACGATAAGTTCTCCAACAGTCAGAGTGATGCCCATACAATCAACTTTCATTAATCGTAATCGAAAATCGATAACCGAGGATGGAGAGCAACAAAGAGTGCACGTTGTATTACATACAGAAAGACAAATAGGTGTATACAACTATCAAGGGCGTATATTATTTAGTTACCCGATTAAAAATTTGAATCGTCTTTTTCGAGGTATGTGCATTCGCAACAACATTGTTTACCTGACAACTCAAATGTTCAATGAAATACTCTTTTTCACAACAGAAGGAGATCTGATCACTCTGTATAAGAACGGCATCCAGAAAGGAGTGAATGGCTTTTTGAGACACCCGCATGGAATTGTGTCGGATGAAAACAATAACATCTATATCTGTACTGCCCATAACATTGTCGTAATGAATTCTGCATTACCAGTATACCAAAAACATATAATTGATAAAGAAAGACCAAAATATATTCAATTATTCAGAGAAGAGATATTCATTCTTTGCTTGAAATTCCATGCTGTATCCATCAACGTTCTCTCTTTAGCTTGTGTTCTGCTTAGAACGATCAACATTAGTGGATTTGAAAGTGGCAAGCCTTGGTCCTTCGATATAGACCATTTTGGAAACTTTGTAATTCCAAAACGAAATTCGAAACGTTTATATGTATATTCAAAAGATGGGAAGATGATAGTGAATCTTAAACTTGTTGTGAAGCCCATGGGAATCAAACTATTAGACAATAAGAGAAGAATTGGAGTAACTAGTTCTTTTCTGTTTGGATTCTGTTTATTCTAGTTTATATTCTTTAGTTTAATTAGTCAGACAGTGTTGTGAAGAATTCTCTTCTCACTCGAAAAATCACCAAGTTTTCAAGTTTTCAACTTTTAATTTTTAATGCGTAATGATGACGTAATAACATATTGATGAGTCATTTTTCATCATTTTTTATGATAGTTGTATCATATGTGAAGAATATTAATATGCACAGTCGATTAAAATTTCAGCCTTCTATCACCTTAAAATGGCTGATTTATAGTCGAAAAAAAGGTGATAATGACGTCATAATTCCATAATGAGTCGACACTTTAGTCTGAGGTCAAGCGTTTAACCCAATTAAACAGTGACCCTATTAAGCGGAGTCGACTGTATATATATAGTATATTTATATCTCTGTAACGAATTGATTGAAAAAATTGCGGGACAATGAAAGCTGATTTTTGCCATGTGTGAGTCTTTTATCTATGGCTCCATTAAGTTCTAACCTCAGACAAAAATGTTGATTCATCATGGAATTATGGCGTCACTGTCACCTTTTTTAACAATTAGAAATTTCAGTTTTTCCACTAGAACTCAGCCATTTTAGGTAATAGAAGAATGATATTTGTATATTAATAAATCTCAAAGATGATACAACTCTCATCAAAAATATAAAAATTGGCAAATTTGATGATTTTTCGAGTGATATCGATTTTAACAGTAAGACAGACATATTTAGAGATGTTACCTTATAATTAATCAATATGAGTCCAGCCGCCCGAAGGGCTCCTCCTGTGGACACAAAGTGTCTGTCAGCCGCGCAGCGCAAGCAAGCGAAGCGCACTTGTATCGATTATGAAGGATAAAGAGAGAAACATCAGCAGGCCGTTAAATTTCTCAAAATATTTATCATAAGGGTATCCTCCCTGTAAGATTACCTGCACTAATGACCCTTTTATTTTATGTTCTAGTAGAATCCGGGCATGCCTAATTTCTGGGATGGGACGGATCAGGATACCTATTTTCCGGGAAGGAACCAAAGTACCTCATGATACGATCGAGTCGATTAAGTGTAATTGTGACACCGCTCAAATAATTACATATATGCACCCCTTGCGACCAGCATTTGCGGTACGAAACCAACTGACCAGCAAAGTAACTAAAAAGCAGTATTTCAAACAGACTAGTGTTTTGACTCATCATGACCAGTAGGCTATCTCTGTTAAGCTTATTATCATTGCGAGAGCTTTGATCAACTTAGGTTGCTGACATCATATGCGTAACTATTTTGATTTTTCATGGTTAGCTGGGGTGGCGAGATTTGTAATATCAAACTAATGTGGCATGTCACCCCAAGTCAACATAACATTTAGGTCTGGGGTGGCATGCTACCCCTGCCACCCCTGGAGTTACGCCTATAGCTGACATCATATATTTTAATACCACAAAATAAGTAATTGGTCATTCATACTGCTAATAGCAATCAAACCTGCCAGCATATGTAAGTATGTCTAATCATTGATAGGGAGTGGCAGAACAGTACCAGCATTTGAACACCCATAAGTTGAGATATTTGCTGAAACAGTGATTTAGTATATTTATGGTTATATGGGAGGGACTCCGAGATGCGACAATCCGGCTAAGAGAGTTTTAATTTCTTGATTGCTATGAAAGCTTATAAATGTTCGTTTTCTATTTTATACGATCACGTCAATGCTGCCTTAGGAGGTCAAAGGGAGTAATGCCCTTCTAGTAAACTTTGCCAAATAAGTCATCTTGTTAATCGATCTATGGAAATAAGTTTTTTAAATGTTAGATTTATGCGACTTTTCGGCCCTTTTAACTTTAACTTTCGATGGTACATTTAGAGTATAATACTAATTCCTTGTTTCTGGTGTTTGGGATACGCCGAATTTCATCCTTCCCATCATTATCGTGCTCTGTATGTGTGATGCATAATCGGAATGAAATCCTACGTACTCACCCTCCCCCTGTCAGGATCTAATGAATTACATTTGTCTAAATTAGAAGGATCTAGGTACATTATAAGACAAATGCTCTCCGTTTCCAGACAGTGGCAGATTACCCAATAGACAAAGTAGGCACTGTCTAGAAGCCCCAGTCAATTGAACAATAATTTTTGTATTGCTTTCTTCCACAAGCGGTAACCTTATAGTACCTTTGAAAAAGTGCCCATTTAACCCCGACAACATGTCCATTTAACCCCAATACAATAAGTACATATACGTATATGAGTTTAAAATCTTGTGTAGGAGGTTATACTGTAGCTCGAAAGAATATACCAGCGGTCATCGCAAATCCTTTTTCTGTTATTTTGATCGAACTTTGGCATTAGGTATAGTTAAGTAGGCCTCAAAGATATTAATGGCCTCTTCAGCGATTCATCCGCCACTGTTTCCAGGCGCTTTGTCTCTAAGCCTCATTGGGAAAAAGCAGCAACGATAGCGATTGCATATTTACTACAGAGATATGGAGTGATGTTGTACGCCGTTCACGCCACAATGACATCTCCATAGGGGCTATACTAAAAGGGTGTCAATGATGTCACAGTTACGTGATGAGTTGATATTTTGGTTGAACACTTTTACTACTCAAGCCAATAGTATTAGATTTGAGATGGCTTCATGCTCTATTAGAGAGGAGCTGGTTGCACGATATCCCACTTGTATTGACTACACTACGATAAGTTCTCCTGCAGTCAGAGCAATGCCTGTAGCAACACATCTCAGCTATATACATTTTAAACCAAGAGCGATAACGGAGGATGAAGAATGGGAAATGGTGCATGTTGTGGAATACAGAGAAGGAAGAATTGCTGTTTACAACTACCAAGGCCATACTTTGTTTAGTTACCCAAACAATAATTTTAATCATCGTTTACGTCCGAAGGGAATGTGCATTTGCAACAATCTTGTATATGTGACAAGCCCCATGCTGAATGAACTATTTTTATTCACTACAGAAGGAGATCTGATCACTCTGTATAAGGACAACATCCAGGAAGGAGTGAACACCTCTTTGACACTTCCAAGTGGAGTTGTGTCGGATGAAAACAATAACATCTATATCTGTACTGCCAATTACATTGTCGTAATGAATTCTGCATTGCCAGTATTCCAAAAACATAAAATTGATGAAGCAAGGCCGATAGATATTCGATTATTCAGAAAAGAGATATTCATACTTTGCTGGGAACAATCTGGTGTTTCCATCAACGTTCTCTCTTTAGCTTGTGTTCTACTTAGATCAATATTCCTTAGTGGATTTGAAAGAGGTCTTTACCCTTGGTACTTCGATATAGACCATTTTGGAAACTTTGTAATTCCAAAACGAAATTCGGAACGTTTATATGTATATTCAAAAGATGGGAAGATGATAGTGAATCAACTTCTTAAGCTTGTTGTAAAGCCCATGGGAATCAAACTATTAGAGAATAAGAGAAGTATTGGGCTATCCAGCTGTTCTCCGTTTGGATTATGTCTATTCTAGTTTCTATAATGTGTGAATAAGTCAGCCAGTGTTGTGAAGAATTCTCTTACTTTTTTCGCAGATTTCAGATATTAATTATATGAATTTATCCAAGAATTTTCTACGGTATTTTATCACTTACCGCTCGAATAGGTTTCTCTCCTTGTTGTTTTTAATTTGAAAGAAGTGAGAGCTAGGCCTCAAAGACTAATATATGATACGTATTTCACTATGTAGTATTTCATAAGTAGGGATGTACAATATGAATATTTCATGAGTTATTAACGATTAAATGTGTTATGTGTTATTCATGCACTAACTACATCCCGTATATACTCGAATAGTAGCCGGCTCTCGAATAATCACCCCCAAGGAGTGTGTAAACATTTTTTGGTGCCCCTTTGAATAAAGCATTGTTGTAAATCCTTCCCTCCTACCATTTACAATCATCCGTGCGGTTGTTTCACTGAAAAGTCTCATATCTGAAATATATTTTTTAGTTTTCCGACTATACTACGTATAGACAGGGCAAATTCCACAACCATTTGATAAACGTCACTACCAAACTTTTCTCAACTGATTCTAGGGTAGTTTTTCACGTAGAATCCATTTCTGCTTGGGACATTTTTAGATCGGGCCTCAAAAATTTTTTTTGCCCTGGTTGACAGGTGACCGTTTTTTTGGTTCGCCGGTTTTGAAAACTGAGATTTTACCTTTAAAATAACTTCAAATCAATTTTTTAGTGTCATATTCGTGCTCAGCATCGAATTCCCGTAAATTTGATATATATATTGACCATATTTTTAGAGAATATTTTGTGTCCCCCCTAGCAACGCCCTGGAATGTGAAAATTTTCGATCTCTAAATATGGTCATAAGAATAATAAAATATAAACAAGTTTGTTGAGGAAGGTGGATAGAACATAACACTGTACTTCCCATTGAACTAAGAAATATCAAAATATTGGAAATAAGTCAGAGTTTTGTATAAATTACATAAGAATACACAGGGGAAAGTGCTAAAGTTAGACAGTTCAAAAAGATATACTATGCAATAATTTTATAGATATCAACTGGTGAGTCTCATTCCGAGTTACTATCTGAGTCATCACTCTCCCTCTCTGACGTTTCTGAATCACTGCGGAGTAGAAAATCACTATCACTCTCTGAGGAGGAAGAATAACTGTCTATAGCAGATGTTATGTGATTTTCACTAGATGATGTTGCAACTTTCTGCTTCTTTTTTTGAGGTTGAAGTCGTTGTTGCCTGCTTTCAATTTCCGAGCTCTCATCATCAGCTTCCTCTCCACACTTTAATTTCCTCATAGGTTTTCTGTACAGGCTTGGTGGAAACTGTGAACAGGAGAACCAAACTGGGGCCAGACCATCCTCTGTCCGTTGCCAGCCATTGTCTTCTGGTATGGGGTAATTTATATCTTGCTTAAGACATTGTCCCCAGATGTATGCTTGTAAGTTAGACCTCTTCAGATGTTCTAGCGAGCTATGTTTGTCAGGAAGAAGACCTAAACTTGATTTCACCCTCTGTTGATCATACATTCTGATTCGCGTTTCCACATAGTCTTCCCCATCCTTTCCTGGGTACATGACTGTCTGCATGAAGATGAGCATGTTCTTAAGGTGTTGAAATGAGACTGGAAGAATTTCCATTGAAGGCAGCAGAGTAAACTTGCTCTGTGCCACCATTTTCCTAAATGGTTTCACTTTTCCAACTTTGTAGGGATACGAGGTTGTGTCACATCCTGTAACACTATGATAGGCAGGTAATATATGGCATACTTCCTTCCCATAAGTTTTATAAACATCACCAATGTCCACATATCTTTCTTTGTCTATTTTCATGTACCATTTCTCAGCAGGATCAACTTTGCTAAAAGCATACACAAGCAAAACAAATATATCAGTATCTGCAGCAACAACCACAACAGGCCTTTCTGATAATGATGCATGCCGAACAACTCTTGTATCTGCTTCATGGTGGTTGCATTGCTCTAAGAGAAGTACATCTTCAGACGTGATCAACCAAGCATTGTTGGATTCTGTAAATACTAGTGGAATGTCAAGCCTTGATCTGACTGAGTCACACTTGTAGTAATTAGCAAGAAAGTAAATCAGTTCTGTTTTGTTTTCACCACTATTTAGAAAGGTATTCCAGTCTTTGCCCTGTGGCATAGATTGCCCCTTTCCTGTGATCTTAACCTTCCTCCCTGCATGACCCCTTCTCTTTTGTGTCAAACCTTTGATTCTGGATACCCCATATGTATCCATGACTATCACTAGTTTTGCTGGATTCAACATCTTTGGTGGAATGCAAAATCGAAGTAGACTATCAGCATATTCTCCCCATGTCTCCTTTGGGGAAACAGACTGAACAGCAGCCATTCCATCAATTATCCACTCTGCCCTGATGGGGGCTTGTTCGCTCACTGCCTCAGCCTCTGTGATCATATGGTTCCGTAGCATTGCTTTTGATCCTTGCCTCAGGTCTTTATCTTCTGTTGAAAGCGCTAATGGTACAGATGTCAAAGGATACGAGTGAGCTTCCCTTGCGCTGGTCGCTTTACCTACTAGACAGCCGAATGCCTGCTTTTCCTCTCATTGCAGTCCAAAGTCATCTGCCATGTCAGTCAGAAGATCCAGGTACCATTTACAGACCGTGTCATTTGGTGGTAGCGGCACAACTTCCATGTATTCAACCAATGATTTGGTAGTCTCTGAGGTTGTCACTGCTTTCATGAAGGTGGCCCAAGACCCAACAGGTGGTATGTTGCTTTCTCTATCTTGACTGATCACTTGGTCTCCAAGTGCAGCAACAATAACCCATGCAATGTCACGCTTCAGGCACCAGTCCAGCAAGTCATGTTCTTTAGAATCTTCATACTCTGATATAGGTGGGGGCTCTTTCTTTTTCTCTATTCTGTATGTTCCATAATCTCTTTCTGTTAATTCAGAATCAACAAGCGTAAGGTTTTCCTCCCTCTGTTGAAATTCACCAGTGGTTACATTTCCATCTTCAGATTGCAATCTATTCTGAAACAGGGTCCCGTTTGTATGATGCGTTGTGTGTGAACCAGTTAACGTCTGTTGTCTTCCATCTGAATTATCTATTGTGACATGCACGACTCTTCCTTTCACAAATCCAGAGGGAATCTTACGTCTGGACTGCTTAGTTACTTGCTGTGCCCATGTGTTATTCAGCAGACGCACATCATGATAGGAAACTCCATGACCACATTTGTTTAGAAGCTTGGATACTTCTTTTGAGCCAGTCATTCGATGTATAGTCAGGCTCAAAGCAGTACTTTTCACAGACCTCTTATGTGTAACCAAGGACTCCCAATCACTGGCAACAGACCAAATCTTCTGAGCCGAAGATGTACTACTAGTTAGCACATAGCCTTTTTCATTCTTTGCAGACTGAGGGTTAACAGTCCAAGCAATGGCATTATAAAGGCATGTCATGGGTCTACTTGTGTCAATCCTTGAAATCAGTTCCTCAACTGTTATTGGCCATTCTTCACGTGACTCTTTTTTCAACTTTCGCCTTATCATGTTTGCAAATGCTTTTGTGAGGTCATCATCGCGAAGGCCGGCACCTTTCAAAGTTGAGACAGCATACATGCAAGGATTCACCGATGTTGAATGGACTACCAAATTTCTCCCAGCCTTGTAAAATGAAATTTGCTCTCCAAACCTGTCTTGTAATTTGATCTTCAACTCGTAGGTGTACTTAATACATGGCTCTTGCAACCCATTTTCAGTGCTCAAATGTTCATGGTCTTCTAGCAAATCTGTCATCAGATAAGCTTCCTTATCCTTGATAACTTTCTTCTCAACCAATATCATAAATTCCTCTTTAACTTTATTCTTCAGCACATTCACTTTTGTCATTTGATCTTTTTCCAGTACAGTTTCTTTACTTTTGTAGGGTATTGCAAATGAGAGGTAGCAGCTTCTATGGTAGTATACATCCACAGCAAATACATCAAATGACTGTCCGCTCAAAAGAAGATTAAGTCTCTTTGCAGCACATTCAAACTTGTCTCCAGGTACATTTCGTAAATCCATTTGGTCGTGTAGTTTCTTGAAAGTTCTGTCTTCAGAACATCGGCCAAGGCCACCATCAGCATAAGGCTTAGTATCTTTACTTGTTTTGTTATTACAGATGAAACATATGAAATTTGTGTTCTTGAAAACTCGTTCAGAGAGTCTCTTTTTATCTTGATTGTCATTTTCAGCTATCTCTTTAGGTATATCCACATCCATTACTTCAGCGTCTTCTTTAATACCATACACTTTTTGCTTCCTTTCTATATGTGTTCTGAACATCAACCTGCATTTCGAATGAGCCTGAAAACTTTTTGTGGTCGTGCTCGTGATTCTTTCTTGCACACAAGTAAATTCTTGAAAAGGTTCATCACCATCAGCTACTTGAACCTTGGCCCACAGAGATGCTTTTTCTTTTATTGTGCTTAAGCCAGATGCGCCAATGATCTGGTTCTTCTCTTTATCACCAATGACTTTTGTACAAAGCAAGCACCTGGTGCTTTCGGTAGAATGAGCTGCTAGAAATGGTTGAGCTGCCATTGCTAATCAAAAGAATAATCTACATATGTACAAAATGAATGAAAATCTTACTTAATATAGCTCAAATAATATTTCCTTTTTACTACTTTTGCTTAATTTTCTTAAATTAGTCAAAAAACAAGGGATAATTCGACGTGTTTTCTGCAAAATTTGGAGATCGGAATTTTTCACATTCCAGGGCGTTGCTAGGGAGGGACACAAAATTTATGTAGAAATATGATCAATATATATATCAAATTTACGGGAATTCGATGCTGAGCACGAATATGACACAAAAAATTTGATTTGGAGTTATTTTAAAGGTAAAATCTCAGTTTTCATTACCGGCGAACCAAAAAAACGGTCACCGGTCAACCAGATTAAAAAAAATTTTTTGAGGCCCGATCTAAAAATGTCCCAAGCAGAAATGGATTCTACGTGAAAAACTACCCTAGAATCAGTTGAGAAAAGTTTGGTAGTGACGTTTATCAAATGGTTGTGGAATTTGCCCTGTCTAGTATAGTGGCCAACTTGTGAAATGAGTGGCTATATTCACATTTTTTCTCTGTGATTTACCGTATGGTCAAACCATAAGAGATTAGAGTCTGAAATTCTGGGAATAGGTGCTTTGGCCGTATGTGGTGTGTGATGAACGATTCTCGATCCGACACCAAAAGATAAAATGAGATACCTTTGAATGGTCAGACAGGGTATGTACTCAGAATCCATGAATGTAGCGCTATCATTTTTGAACGCTTAAGGTACATAAGACAATTTTAACACCTGCAGTTGCAGATTTTTTATGACATACCATTTTTTTTACAATCTTTATTTAAACTTAATTATTCATTTCATACTATGCAATGCAATCCAAATTATATATTGTTCCAAGTTTAACACTAATTAACTAGTGTCAGATTATGAGAGAACTAAAAGTTTATTATCGAAATATTCATTCCATTAATACGAGTTCACAACCAATAAAAACGAGTTTAGACTTGTAACTATTAATCTTTTGCAGCTATCAGAAAGATACCCCAGTTTGCCTCCACCTTTATCATGCAGTCGCCATACAGACATCCCACAAATTCCCCGCAATACCAAATGAGTATAGTCTGGCACATACATTTCACAAATAAGTCTCATTTGGTATCGCGGCGCATTTGTGAGATGTCTGGATGGTGAATGCATGATAAAGGTGGAGGCAAACAGGGGTATCACTTTTTATCAGATGGTAAATGGATCTAAAATTTAATAATTGCCCCGGCTACTATTCGGGGATATACGGTATTTGGTGTGCTGTAGGAGGTGCACTATCGATCTATCAGTGTAGTGCCATTTGGTGGCTATGGCATTAGTGACTAAGATGGCTCGCATTGTGCTCACTCAAACTTAGGACCTATGCTTGTGAAGGTATGACTTGAATATTTCATGATTCATTAACAAATACAGTCGAAACCGGTTTTTTCTCACTCCTGTTTATCCTTACTTGTCGTTTTTTTCTTACTATTTCAGAATCTTAATTATGTAAAAAATTCTAAATCTATATTAATTTCCATCGGTTTTTTCTTATTGTTTGAACCTGTAAAGAAATAATAAGAAAAAAACGGTTTCGACTGTACTGTGAACATGTAGTTTATAATTTGAGCTATTGATCTATCTGTTTGTAGTTATCTGAAATATGCACCCTTATTGCTACATTAACATAATCGCCTTTTCTTTTGGTTAGTTTATGTTCTCTTTTTTCTTTATCTATATTTGCACGTACAGTTAGTATGTATTTTCGAAACTATTGGCTTCTATCTTACAGGTGCTATCTGGGGGAAATAACCTGGTCAGCTAGCTAACTCGATCGGCGAAAACCCTCTAGAGGATTAGAAGTACGGCTAATGTGCAGCCTTTTTTTGTAAGATTCTTTTTGCAAGCAATTGAGTGCAATTTAGCAGGAGCTATATAACTTTTTTTCTTCTTTTTTCAAGCTAAGCGATTTGATCTTTTTACGATTCTGGAATGTTCTGACAAATTCTAAACAGTAAACACAATTTACGCACTAAAAAATCTTGAAACTTTGGGGCCTATTCCAAATACAGTGGATGTCGGCTATAAGAACACTGGATATAAGAACTTTCCGGATATAAGAACCATATCCGGAATTTTTCCTTTATAACAGTATTGAAGATATGCCGGGTATAAGAACATTTGTATTGACTCCCAACGATGTTCTTATACCCGGTATCCACTGTAATAATAGCGATCGATCAAATATTTATTATGCAGCTGAGGGTCCGCGACCCCATCGCGAGGGATTACCACCCACATAGGCGCAATACAAAAGTTAGGGCTGAGCCCCCCCTGGAACCCCGAAATTGTCCTTAGATTTGGAAAAGTTCGGCGCCCCTGGCCACCCATGTGCGACCCCATAATATTAAACCTGGCCCCGCCCCTGCCGGAAAGACACGTTTAACTTATATGACTTGTGTTGTAGAATTAGATTTAAGATGGCTTCATGCTCTATTAGAGAGGAGCTGGTTGCAGAATATCCTACTTGTATTGACTACACTACGATAAGTTCTCCGACAGTCAGAGTGACGACTGTACCAATTCCTCACGGTTATTCAAACTATAACTCAAGTTCGATAAACGAAGATGAAGAGAGAGAAATGGTGCATGTTGTGGAAAACAGAGAAGAAAGAATTATAGTTTACAACTACCAAGGACATAAATTGTTTAGTTACCCAGACAAGAATTTTAACCACCGTTTTCGTCCAAGAGGTATGTGCATTCGGAACAACATTGTATATGTGACAAGCCTGAAGAGCAGTGAGTTGTTCATATTCACCACAGAAGGAGATCTGATCACTCAGTATCAGCACAGTTCCCAGGAAGGAGTGAAAATCTCTCAGACACGTCCTCGTGGAGTTGTGTCAGATGAAAACAATAACATCTATATCTGTACCAACAGTGAACTTGTCGTAATGAACTCTGCACTACCAGTATACCAAAAACATGAGATTAATAAAACAAGACTGAAAGAGATTCGATTATTCAAAGAAGAGATATTCATACTTTGCTGGGAACATCCTGGTGTATCCATCAACATTCTGTCTCTAGCTTGTGTTCTGCTTAGAACGATCTTCCTTAGAGAATTTGAAAGTGGTGATAAACCTTGGCACTTCGATATGGACAATTACGGAAACTTTGTAATTCCGAATCAGAACTTGAATTCTATTTATGTATACTCAAACGATGGGAAAATGATAGTGAATCAACCTCTTGAACTCATTGTAAAGCCCAGAGGAATCAAACTCTTAAACCACAAAAGGAGTATTGGAATATCTAGCTATTCTCCGTTTGGATTCTGTATTTTTTAGTTATTATTATATGATTAGAGCCAGCCAGTCTCCTGACAATTCATATATTTTTTCTCAGCAGATTTGCTTGATTATATTTATAGTTAGGTCAATTCGTTGCGATTTAATATCATAATTATGCTATTAAATATTTATTATTTTGTTTTAAAGCCATTCTGGTTGATAATATGTACATAGTATGAATATTTCCTGAAAAGCTATTACTAGTACAACATTTTATATGTGACAAACCCCATGATTGACGAAATATTTGTATTGACTACCACTGAAGGAGATCTGATTAATTGTATGAGAACATCGTCAAGGAAAGAGCTGGAGCGGTCATGGGAATTTTTCAATCCCAAGGCGGGAAGGAGTGAATACCTCTTTGACACTTCCGTATGGAGTTGTACCGAATGGAAATACAGTCGACTCCGCTTAATAGGGTCACTGTTTAATCGGGTCAACCGCTTAATCGGCTCACTTTTGGCAGTACCGGAATAGCTCTCACACATAGAAGCTAATAATACCCTTTCTTTCAACCTAAAATACCCACTTTGCTCAAAAACTTATTTTTCCAATTTCGAATCCTTGGCGTAGCATATTGGGTTAATTAATCCTTACTATTAAAACTCGATTAATGTCAAAGGTTATTGAGCTAAGTGGGCATTTTAGGTTAAAAAAGCCTCCAAAGGTTTCTTGGTGAAGTTTTTAATGCAAAACAACAAACTTCAGCCTCCCTCCCTTCAGAAAATGGTCATTTTGCAATTTTACAATTTTGACCTCTACGGCGTAATTTACTCTCATTGATGTTACAATGAATTCTGCATCAACAGTATGCCAAGAACATGCAATTGGTAAAGCAAGATCAGCAAAACCGAAAACTATTTATTTATTCAGAGCAGAGATATACATTATTTGCTAGAGACAACCTTGTGTTTGCATTAATATACTTTTTTTAGCTTGTGATTTGATTGAAACGATCTTCCTTAGTGGATGGATTTGAAAGAAGTCAGTCACGAAGTCACGAAATATGACACCTTGTATTTTGGGTTTGTTTATGCTTTTCTTTATTGATTTTTCACGTTTACAGTTTGTATGTATTTTCGAAACGTATTGGCTTCTATCTTACTGGGAAAAAATAACCTGGTCAGAGCATTTTTTTGCTTTTGTAATATTCTTTTTTGTAAGTACAATTTAGCCTAAGGGCTACATAGACTATTTTTATTCCTTTTTCAAGCGAAGCGAGCTCCTAATGATAATACATACCGTAAACTGGGGCGACTTTGGCCCTAAGAGGTGACTTTGTCTCACAATAACAATTTTAATAAAATATACTCAAACTTAGAAATATTGCGGTTTAAATAGCTGTGGATATATTGAGAGTTTCATTCAATATATTATCAATGTGATTACATTGGTTCATAAGTTTGAGTATATTTTATTAAAATTGCTATTGTGTGACAAAGTCACCTCTTAGGGCCAAAGTCGCCCCAGTTTACGGTAATATATTTTATTATTATAATTGGTGACGTAATCATAAAATGGTGCCTAAACCACATAACTACAATCCTAAGCTTCAAAAATAGCTTTAGGAATAAAAAGGAATAAATTGCTTGTATCACAGTACCTAATTTATATAATGAGAGATTAAATTAAAAATGAATCTAATGTAAATTAACAAAAGTTTTTGATTTCCATCTGTTTGAAGGAGTATACCGGAAAGACACTTTTAACTTCTATATACTTGTGTTGTAGTCTTAGATTTAAGATGGCTTCATACTCTATTAGAGAGGAGCTGATTGCACAATATCCCACTTGTATTGACTACACTACGATAAGTTCTCCGACAGTCAGAGTGATGCCCTTACCAATCTCTAACAGTCATTCAAGCTTTTACCCAAGATCGATAAACGAAGATGAAGAGGGAGAAATGGTGCATGTTGTGGAATACACAGAGGGAAGAATTGTTGCTTGCAACTACCAAGGACATAAATTGTTTAGTTACCCAGACAAGAAATTCAAGTACCGTTTTCATCCAAGAGATATATGTATTCGGAACAACATTGTATATGTGACAAGCATGATGAGCAATGAGTTGTTCATATTCACTACAGAAGGAGATCTGATCACTCAGTATCAGCACAGTTTCCAGGGAGGAGTGAAAATCTCTCTGACACTTCCTCGTGGAGCTGTGTCAGATGAAAACAATAGCATCTATATCTGTACCAACAATGAACTTGTCGTAATGAACTCTGCACTACCAGTATACCAAAAACATGTGATTAATAAGGCAAGACCGAAAGAGATTCGATTATTCAAAGAAGAGATATTCATACTTTGCTGGGAACATTCTGGTGTATCCATCAACATTCTGAATCTAGCTTGTGTTCTGCTTAGAACGATCTTCCTTAGAGAATTTGAAATAGGTGCTAAACCTTGGTACTTCGATATAGACAATTATGGGAACTTTGTAATTCCGAAACATAACTTGAATTGTATTTATGTGTATTCAAAAGATGGGGAAATGATAGTGAATCAACCTCTTGAACTCTTGAACATTGTACAGCCCAGAGGAATCAAACTCTTAAACCACAAGAGGAGTATTGGGATATCTAGCTGTTCTCTATTTGGGTTCTGTATTTTTTAGTTTTTATTATATGGTTAATGCCAGCCATTATCCTGAATAGTCAAACCCTTTTCATATTTCTAGTTACGTAGTTCATTTCGCTGCCATTTGATATCATAATCATGCTATTAAATATTTATTATTTTTTAGACCATTGTTCTCTGACTGGGATAATATCCATGAATATTTCCTGACAACCTAATGACGCAGCCCAAAATGTGTTAGAAAGTTATAGCCTATCTAGTTTCAACGATTTTTTAATGATCAGACACTTATTGTTTAGAGTCCCTCTTCTTTAAATTGTTCATATTTCTCTGATCTCTTATCCTAAATGTATTATTAATTTTTCTAAATGATAAGTAGGATGGTTTGTTCAAAATGTATCAAAACCGATTGTCTATGCCACGTGTTTATATGCTATAGCCTCTTAAAGTCTTGGTATATTCTGTTGTTTGTGTCTTGGTTTTGATTTTTATGGTAATTTTCATGGATATTTCATGATTCATTAACAAATACTGTGAATGGTAATTCATGAATTGAGTGTTTTGTATTTTGAAGGTCGATCTATCTGTTTGTAATTATCTGAAATATACGGCTTTTATTGTTACATTAGCATAGACGCCCATAGGGCGACTCATACGGACACGAAGTTTTCTCCGGCCGCGAAAGTAAACAAGCGAATTGAGCAATGATAATGATAATAATACGTTATTATCATAAATGATGACTTCATCATCAAATAGCGCCTAAACCACCACATAAGCACAATCCTAAGCTTCAAAAATAGCTCCATTGAAGTCAGCATCCCGATACTCAGTGTTGTCCAGAGATCGCAAAATATGCGCTCCCGCTTCTGCCACCTTAAATTCTTGCGTCCCGGTTTAGAGCTGCGCTTGCGTCTACTTCAATGAGGCTCGAATTCCTATCTATTTTACTAGCATTTGTATTCAAGTATCTGGAAAATAATTTAATTTGTCAGCCTTTAAACTACTATTAGTCATCCTATATGCATTTATTTATTTTTAAGTCTGCCAGCCCTGCGCTGCAGGGCTGGCAGACACAAAGTGTACGCCGGAGGCGCCCTTTTGGCGCCTTGGCTCATATCCTTACTATTAAAACTCGATTAGTGTGTATTTATATATACAGTCGAACCTGCTATAACAGCTACTCTATATAACGGTCACCTGTCTAGAGCGGTAACCAATGAACAGTCCCTTCCGAAATTCCATAATATTGAACCTGCTGCATAGCAGTCACCTGCTCAACGCGGCCAGCGGCCACCAGTTTATAGTCCCTTACTGACCCTAAAACTGTCTATAACGGCCATCACCTATTTCACCTTTTTATGTGCTTATTACATGACCTTTTACGAACGATAAACAAGTTTCTGTAATTACTTCAAGTAATGGATTTCTAAAAACTTGATATTTATTGCACTACGTTGATACCTTTTAGGGATTAAAACAATCACCTGTGTATAACGGCCAATTTTGTCCAGTCCCTTGGGTGGCCGTTATATACAGGTTCCACTGTATATTATAGACAGGTGATGGCCGTTATACACAGTTTTAGGGTTAGTAAGGGACTACAAACGGGTGACCGCTATACACAGGTTCAATAATATGGAATTTCGGACGGGACTGTTCATTGGTGACTCTGCTATAGACAGGTGACCGTTATAGCAGGTTCGACTATATATATATATATATATGTAACGAATTGATTGAAGAAACTGCCGGTCATGGAAAGCTGATTTTTGGCATGTGGGGGTCTTTTGGCTATGGCTCCACTAAGTTCTGAGCTCAGACGAAAATGTCGACTCATCATGGAATTATGACATCATTGTCACCTTATTTATAACTAGAAATTTCAGCTTTTCGGCTATAACAACGAAGGCTGAGATTTTAATAAAATGTGTATATTGATATATCTCACATATGATGCAACTATCATCAAAAAATGATAACTCATCACTTTGTTATGACGTCATCATTACGTATCAAAATTTTAAAAATTGACAAATTTGGTGTTTTTTCGTGCGATATCGATTATAACAGTAGGACAGATGTATTCAGATATGTTATGTCCCTTATAATTAATCAATGTTATCCCTGGCGCCTCAGGCGGACACAAAGTATCCGCAAGCACGCGAACCGCGTTTGTTGATTAATAATAAGGGGGATAACATCTCTAAATACGTCTCGGTCTTACTGTTAAAATCGATATCACTCGAAAAGGGTCAGAAGTTAGTGGAACCATAGCCAAAAATCAACTTTCTGTGCTTGGCAGTTTCTTCAATCAATTCGTTACAGATATATAGATATATAAATACACTTTAATTGAGTTTTAATAGTAAGGGTATACAAGCCCACTTCCCCTGCTTGCGCTGTGCGGCTGGCAGACGCTTTGCGTCCGCAGGAGGCGCCCTATGGGCGCCTAGGCTCACATGGATTAATTATATGGTAGATAACATCACTAAATGGGTTTTACTGTTATAATCGATATCACTCGAAAAATCACCAAATTTGTCAATTTTTCAATTTTTGATGCGTAATGATGACGCAATAAGAGAATGATGAGTGATCATTTTGACTAGAGTTGTATCATATTTGAGATACAGTCGACTTCGCTTAATAGGGTCACATCGGTCAGAGGACTTTTTAACCCGATTAAGCGGAGAACCCTATTAACCGAAAATAGTTTGTATTAGCTTCTATGTGTGAGAGCTATTCGGGTCCTGCCAAAAATGGCCCGATTAAGCGGTTGACCCGATTAAACAGTGACCCTATTAAGCGGAGTCAACTGTATATTAATATATTCATTCTATTAAATTTAATTATTAAAATGTGACAATGACATCATAATTCCATGATGAATCGACATTTTGGTCTGAGTTCAGAACTTAGTGGAGCCATAGCCTAAAATCAGCTTTCTGTGTCTGGCAGTTTCTTCAATCAATTCGTTACAGATATATATATATATATCAAGGTTGAAACCGCTTCAACCAAATACTAATTTAACCGAATAATGGTCAGACCAAATAATTTGTTTAACCGAATAATGGTCCAACCGAATAATTTGGTCAACCGAATAATTTGGTCAACCGAATAATTTGGCCAACCGAATAATTTGGTCAACCGAATAATTTGGTCAACCGAATAATTTGGTCAACCGAATAATTTGGCTAACCAAATAATTTGGTTAACCGAATAATTTGGTCAACCAAATAATTTGGTTTACCAAATAATAATTTGCATGCTTTCCCAACACAATCACTATATATTCAATATATAAACATGTATACAAAAATATAATCAAGTATATGTAGGCCTATTAGATGTATTTGTGTTCAGACCACATCATGTAAGAACATGTGATTGTATTGGGAAAGCATGCAAATTATTCGGTTGATCAAATTATTCGGTTGACCAAATTATTCGGTTATCCAAATTATTCGGTTGACCAAATTATTCGGTTGACCAAATTATTTGGTTGACCAAATTATTCGGTTGACCAAATTATTCGGTTGACCAAATTATTTGGTATATTTGGTTACGAATCAAATATCAACTATTTGCAAATAATATTTGTTTAAACCGAATAATCAACTATTCGGTTTCAACCCTGATATACTTAGTATATACACATACTCATTAATCGAGTTTTAATAACAAATATATACAGTAGAGTTCGCTTATTAGCAAGTCGGGTTTTGCACGAGAAAAACTTGCTAATAGAGCAACTCAATTAATATGGTAAAAAGCAACCACAATTTCCTCCAAATTGAAGAATGTAAATTAATTAATACATAATACAGAATAATCTCTATTAGCAAGTTCTTCCTAATAAACGAACTAAAAGTCATTGTTACCTTTTTATAAATAGAAATTTTTGTTTTTCGACTATAACTCAGCCATTTTAGGTGATAGAATGCTGAAATTTTAATAGAATGTGTATATTAATATATCTCACATATGATACAACTATCATCAAAATGATGACTCATCACTCTGTTATGACGTAATCATTGCTCACCACAAGGTGAAAATTTGACAATTTTAGTGATTTTTCGAGTGATATCGAATTTAGCCGTAAGACCGACGTATTTAGAGATGTTATCTACCTTATAATTCATCAATGTGAGCCTAGGCGTCCAAAGGACGCCTCTGGCGGACACAAAGTGTCCGCCAGCCGCGCAGCGCAAGCAAGCAAAGCGGGCTTGTACATATATAAACATTAATCGAGTTTTAATGGTCTGGATGGATCGCAAAATCTGCCTAGTAAGATTCTACATGAGATGAAAGCTTGGACCATTCTGCGTCCATTTGGGTCAGGAATCACGGTAGCATGAAAACTTAGGCTGACAAAAAGGTTTGGCGATTTAAAATTTTGCCAAAAAAGTTCGTGACAAATTTTTGCCCCATGTGACGATTTTGGTACCCCAAAGACCACTTTTGGTACTTTGAGGGCTTTTTACTGGAGAATAGAAAAGTTTAGTACTTTGTCTTAAACAAGGCTTTTTTGAAATTCTCAAAATCTACGCCTTTAGCCAAACAGTAGCGGAAGTAAACGAAATTACATTTTTAACTTATACATATATACTAATGTTGTAGTACAGTAGATCTCGGATAAGACGTACCCTTCGGGAAGGAACTATTAGTACGTACTAGCCGAGTTTGTACTATATAGAAATCTATGTTATAGATGGATTTTCGTTCAGAGAAATGAGTACGTAAAACCGAAGAACGTATTATCCGAGTACGTGCTAACCGAGTTCTACTATTAGATTTAAGATGGCTTCATGCTCTATTAGAGAGGAACTGGTTGCACGATATCCCACTTGTATTGACTACACTACGATAAGTTCTCCTGCAGTCAGAGTGACGACTGTATCAATTCGTCCCAACCGTAACTACCCAAGATCAATAAACGAAGATGAAGAGAGAGAAATGGTGCATGTTGTGAGATACATAAAAGGAAGAATTGTTGTTTACAACTACCAAGGTCATAAATTGTTTAGTTACCCGGACAAGAATTTCAAACACCGTTTTCGTCCAAGAGGTATGTGCATTCGGAACAACATTGTATATGTGACAAGCATGAAGAGCAGTGAGTTGTTCATATTCACTACAGAAGGAGATCTGATCACTCTATTTAAGCACAGTTTCCAGGAAGGAGTGAAAATCTCTCTGACACGTCCTCGTGGAGTTGTGTCAGATGAAAACAATAACATATATATCTGTACTACTAATGAACTTGTCGTAATGAACTCCGCATTACCAGTATCACGGAAACGCATGATTTATAGGGCAAGACCGAAAGAGATTCAATTATTCAAAGAAGAGATATTCGTACTTTGCCGGGAACATTCTGGTGTATCCATCAACATTCTGTCTCTAGCTTGTGTTCTGCTTAGAACGATCTTCCTTAGAGAATTCGAAAGAGGTACTAAACCTTGGTACTTCGATATAGACAATTATGGAAACTTTGTAATTCCGAATCAGAATTTGAATTGTATTTATGTGTATTCAAAAGATGGGAAAATGATAGTGAATCAACCACTTGAACTCATTGTAAAGCCCAGAGGAATCAAACTCTTAAATCACAGAAGGAGAATTGGGATATCTGGCAATTTAGCGTTCTGTATTTTTTAGTTTTTATTCTACTATTAAAGCCATCCAGCATCCTGAGAATCCTCTAACCTTTTTCATCAGATTTGCTTAATTCTATTTATCGTAGTTAATTTCGTTGCGTGCTATTAAGTATTTATTATTTTGTTTTAAAACCATTATTCTCTGACTGGGATGATATCTATGAATGTTTCCTAACAAGCTAATGAGGCAGCTTGAAATAAGTAAAACTGTGTGAAAATACAATAACATACATATACTGATGAAGCATTGCATTTCTTTTCAGTTTTCTAAATATAAGGAAATATAAATTTATCAGGTGAAGTACTCCTATTATTTGCAGTTGAGATCACATTTCTTTCATAAAACTGTGCAAAATTTACCTCCGCAGTATTTTTAACGGAAGCATCCAAATTATTCGGTGTTTACAACATAAAGTTTACTCAGGGCCATCCGAATTCCAGATAAGCGTTAGTTCGTTTTGATTTGATTCATTTATTCGAAATCAAATCTGTACATTTCGAATAAACTAATCAACTGACGCCTGCATTTAAGGAGAAAGGATATTGCGCCACAATCACGTACTTTGCAACAGGAATATAATTAGGAATTTGTGAATTTAGAGGTCCGATTTTACTATATAAAAAACAACCAAGTTTGCTTCCAAGTTCCAAGAGGTATGTGCTTTAGCAAGAACATTGTATACATACGTGACACGCATGATAAACAGTGAGTTGCTGCTATTTACTACATACATAAGGAGATTTTATCACTCTGTATAATATAGGGCAGCATCCAGGAAGGAGTGAGTACCTCTTTGACAAGTCCGCAAGGAGTTGTGTCGGATGAAGACAATAACATCTAGAAATATATTACTGATCATGAAATTTTTGTAATGAATCCCACAAAAGTATTTTGTTGGAGATTGACCCAATTCTGAGGAGCTTTTGTAAAATTAGTATATAATTTGCACTCTTCCAGGAGGGGAAGTTGGGTGCTTGAGGATTCCCTGGTGTAGATGGGTGCCCATCTACACCACATGGGATCCTCAGGCCACATTTGCAAAACTTTTTTGAATCGATACCAATGACCTCGATAACTAATGGGATTAAAAGATCTTCCACTTCACCCATTATTGTTAGATGCTGAAAAGAAATTGTGGAACTACAGCAAAGGTACCGTCCAGCTGTAGAAACTTCATACGCCCTTCATCCAGAAGGGATCCCATTGTATCTGAGACAAAAATAAATGACATTTCAGGGTGTGTATCTGAATGGTTTAGACTATTCACAACATACCGAAAAAGTTTTTCAAAGCGTCTGTCAGAGGCAACAATTTGAGAAGCTTCCATACTGGGGCCATTAGTCCGCCTCCTTTTACTCATTGAATCAATAAGTTGAGGATAGTTAAAGATCGAAATATTTCCTATTTTGCTAAGTCGAACCATTTCCAAAATAGCTTTTTTGTTGAAAAATTTCCGATTTACGTATGCATTTTCATTCGAACTATTTCCCAAATCTGCAATTATTATTAACGATTTTGGAAAGTCGAACCGTTTCCCCATTACCAAATTTACTAAAAAAAGTCGGAATCACAATGATAATTTCCACGAATCAACAATATATCATAATGTAAACAATGACCTGGATTTTTTTGCAATTCTATGCTTTGCAAGCCATAGTATAATCAGTAAGCAATAGACGGACGGACATGAGTATGATATATGTATACACAATCCATGCTAAAAAGGCATTCTCCTATATATCTCCCTATAGGTGCCAGTAAGAAGGTGACAACAATGTCACAATTATGTGATGATTTGACATTTTCGTTTGACATTTGAACTTGCCCGAGCCAGGCACAAATACTTCCAGCATGCTAAAAGTCAGCTGCCTGCGACTGGTTCGCAGTTTCTGATAAATTCCCATTTTGTATGTCCTGTATCTCATCTTGGTTGATACTAACGTTTATATTCTAGCTTTCATAGATTGGTGTTGCGACAGACTTGTAATAATACTAATTTAGGATGGCTTCATGTTTTATCAGGGATTTACTTGCTACTTACTACCCTTTTTTTTTGAGGAAAAAAAAGGTAGTAAGTAAATTTCGCAGACAATTTGAGAAATTGGACATGATAGGAACCATATCGAGTGACCCCTCGTTCTTCTCGCCTAGGTTCAGCGAGTACGAATATGTTCATTAGAACGCTCTGATATATCATATGTGGAATATATGAAGGTTTTACTACATCCAACTATACCTGCCACTATGGCATATCACAAAACCTTCATATATTCCACATATGATATATCAGAGCGTTCTAATGAGCATATTCGTACTCGCTGAACCTAGCCGAGAAGAACAAGGGGTCACTCGATAAGGTTAAAATTTGGAGATCGGAATTATTCAACATTCCTGGCCGTTGCTAGGAACGGGCAACCAAAAGATTCTCCAAATATGGTCAATATATATATCAAATTGCTGGAAATTTAGTGCTGGACACGAATTCAACAATATGATCTGGTGTGATTAAAAGAAGATATTATTGATAGATTAAATCCCGATGATATCACATTATTATAATGTAAATATTTAAAAATTTACACTTAAAAATGAAATATACCAACTCTCTTCTTTCCACTGGTATAATTATTTTTGATATAGGACGAATACTTTTCGAGTTAAAAGCGATTAAGTGTGACTTCTAATCCGCTGCTAAGATAACACTCGTGAATGGCGAATATTTCCAAACACTACCAAGGACATGAACTGTTTAGTTAAATCCCATAGACTCCTTTAACTAAGGACTGTAGGTGTTTAATCTCGGGTCCTGGAACTTGGGTCCATTGTGTATTATTGATATCCCGTAATCCGCTCAAGTTAGACATGAGAGATGTATTATTGTTGAATAGGAAGTCGTATTTTTAGAGTCCATTGGTCATGATGGTCTACCTCAACTATGTGTGGAATGTGAGTTATGTGGTTTTTCACAGATTTAAGATACATTTTGGCAATTTTCTGACCTGTTTAAGCACATTTTAAAGCGTTATTAATGTATGATTTTCGAAGATAATCAAGGTAGGAACGGGTTAATTCGAAATATTTGGACATTTCAAATGGAATGTTGCTACATTCCAGCGTTGCTATGGAAACGTATGTATACCATTTGAGCCGATATCTTGAAAACCGTTATAGTTAGACAGTTAAATTTGACTATATTTGATAGATAATAGGTTACTTTCTATTAGCTCCTAATACATTTTATAACATTAAATCTTAAGGTTTTCGAGATATGGTGCAACATATTTTATGAATCATATTTGTTAAATTGCACCATATCTCGAAAACCTTAAGATTTAATGTTATAAAATGTATTAGGAGGTAATAGAAACTAGAAAGTAACCTATTATCTATCAAATATATTTAAATTTGACTGTCTAACTTTAACGGTTTTCAAGATATCGGCTCAAATGGTATACATACGTTTCCATAGATACGCTGGAATGTAGCAACATTCCATTTGAAATGTCCAAATATTTCGAATTAACCCGTTCCTACCTTGATTATCTTCGAAAATCATACATTAATAACGCTTTAAAATGTGCTTAAAACAGGTCAGAAAATTGCCAAAATGTATCTTAAATCTGTGAAAAACAGGTGTGAAAAACCACATAACTCACATTCCACACATAGTTGAGGTAGGCCATCATGACCAATGGACTCTAAAAATACGACTTCCTATTCAACAATAATACATCTCCCATGTCTAACTTGAGCGGATTACGGGATATCAATAATACACAATGGACCCAAGTTCCAGGACCCGAGATTGAACGCCTACAGTCCTTACTTAAAGGAGTCTATGAGTTAACCGAACAAGAATTTTAACAACTGTTTTTCAATTATTCTCTCTTTAGCTTGTGATCTGATTAGAATGATTAACATTAGTGGATTTGAGAGGGGTTTTACGCTTCGGTACTTAAATATAGTAGACCATTATGGAAACTTTGTAATTCCGAACCCAAACTTGAATTGTTTATCTGTATGTACACTAAGCGGACAAAAGTATTTCAACACTTGATTCTTTCCCATACAAATAATAGAAAATTGGAATTTTTCATGAAGAGCAATACGTTCAAATTCAAAGAGATACTAAAAATCTGATTTCAGATTCGAAATCTACACATTCGAATTAGTCATAGTTGAACATAACTAGTAAATTACTCAACTCAATGAACAATTTTATCAGCCTGAGCCACAATAGGTAATTCATTGCCATCATGTATAGTGGTCAAAATGGGTGTATGTGGCATAAGGTGGCTCTGATTGATAATTACAAAAAGTTAGAAATGAATGATTAATTAGAAAAATTAACGTGTTACTAATTTGAATGCGTATGATTCGAATGTGGAATCCGATTAGCTGTATCCCACACCGTTTAGAAGTAACCCTCTTCATGAATAGACCGATTTTAGTATTATTTGTATGGGAAAAATCAAGTGTTGAAATACTTTCGTCCGTTTACGTAGTGTATACTCAAAAGATGGGAATATGATAGTGAATCACTCTCTTAAGCTTGTTATGAAGCCCACAGGAATAAAACTATTAGACAATCAAAGAATAACTTTGCTACTACCTAGCTGTTCTCCATTTTGATTATGTCTATCCATAGCATTCTAAATGCTATAATACAATATAAACTAACAACGATACTTATCCTATATTATACACCGCATTTTATCGTAGTGAAATTCTTTTCAAACATTATGGTTTGTTTACAAAATTGACTTGAGGTAATCCATGGTGAGGTAAAATTCGTACCGTGAATAGGCTATAGTTACGTAGGCTGTGGGCAGGGGCGCAGAACTTTTCGAAATCTAAGAACAATTTCGGGGTTCCAGGGGGGCTCGAGTCCCCTCAGCCCCCCAGGGTTCGGCGCCTATGGCTGTGGCCTCACAGTTCCTGCCGGATTTTGGACTAGGGATGCGGTAGAAGATGGTTGAACTAATACATGAGCTGCCTTAAATCATTAACCAAGCACAATAGAGCTTAGGAATGTATTACCAGCATATATAAATATTGTGTCAAAGTACCCATATCTGTTGTTAAAATTTAGAATAGTCACCATATGATTGCGCAATGGTTATATTTGTGACAATTTTAGTGATTTTCAGAGGTCGTTTAAGAGCTCTTCTAAGTGTTTTTATTATAATTTTTTTCTCATAGAACTGAGTTATTAATACGAGTTTGGAATTTTTTCATGGAATGTTACATGCTACATTCCAGTGTTGCTGTGGAAACGTGTTTTGGTCAGTTGGGGGTCATATCTTGCAAACCGCAAGAGCTAGACATTCAAATCTAATTCCATTTGATAGCGAATAGACTATTTCCTATTAAGACTACCTAAATGTACCACAGTGGTACAGCTTTATGGCTTCTTTCCCATTGAAAATGGCTAGAGACATCCGCGATATCGAGACTTCTTGGTAATCTATGGTTAAGTGAAATATAATTTTGACGTCTAAATTCAATGGTTTATGACATATTCGACAAATTACCAAATGTGACCAGTATTATAAATTGCCTAATAACTCACTCGTAAACCATTGAATTCAGACAAATAAATTATATTATCACTTAATAGGAAATAGTCTATTTGATATCAAATTGAATTACATTTGAATGTCTAGCTCTTGTGATTTTCGAGATACAAGCGCGCTTCGCTTGCTTGTGCTGCGCAGCTGGCGGACACAAAGTGTCCGCCAGAGGCTCCCTTCGGTCGCCTGGAGGTGACATTGGTTAATTATAAGGGAGATATCATCTCTAAATATGTCCATCTTAGTTTTAAAATCGATATCACTTGAAAAAACACCAAATTTTAAAATTTTTAAAATTTTGATGAGTAATGATGACGTCATAGTAAAGTGATGAGTCATCATTTTTTGATGATAGTTGTATCATATGTGAGGTATGTTAGTATACATATTCTATTAAAATTTCAGCCTTCTATCTCCTATAATGGCTGAGTTATGCTTGAATAACTGTATTGCTTAACTTTTAAAAATGTGACAATGACGTCATAATTCCATGATGAGTCGACATTTTGCTCTGAGCTCAGAACTTACTGGAGCCATAGCCAAAAGACTCCCACATGCCAAAAATCAGCTTTCTGTGCCTGGTAGTTTCTTCAATCAATTCGTTACAGATATATATATATATATATATATATATATATACAAACAAACAATAATCGAGTTTTAATAGTAAGGATGATCCCAACTAACTAAAATACGTTTCCATAGCAACACTAGAATGTAGCAACATTCCATAAGAAAATTCCTTTCCATTTTTTTGTATTAACCCATTCACATTTCAGTTCTATGCTAAAAATTTGTAATAAAAACACTTAGAAGTGCCCTTAACCCTTGAAAGCATTTGGGATTTTTCTATTTATAGTAGTAACCCCAAACTTGTATGGCTTCCCCATTGAAATTGGCTTAAACCGGAAATGACGCAACACATTTCTGTGGCAAGCGTGGGTTAAACGGCATCTGAAAATCACTGATTTTGTCACAAGTATAACCTATTGCGCAATCATATGGTGACTAATCAAAATTTTAACAACGGATATGGGTACTTTACATCATATTCATATATGGTAATACATTCCTAAGCTATATTGTTCTACCGCATCCCTAATTTTTCGGGTTACATCAGATAATGGCGTATTTCGGAAAGACACTTTTAACTTCTATATACTTGTGTTGTAGTCTTAGATTTAAGATGGCTTCATGCTCTATTAAAGAGGAGCTGGTTGCACAATATCCCACTTGTATTGACTACACTACGATAAGTTCTCCGACAGTCAGAGTGATGACTGTACCAATACCTCACGGTTATTCAAACTATAACTCAACTTCGATAAACGAAGATGAAGAGAGAGAAGTGGTGCATGTTGTGGAATGCAGAGAAGGAATAATTATAGTTTTCAACCACCAAGGACATAAACTGTTTAGTTACCCGAGCAAGAATTTCAACCACTGTTTTCGTCCAAGAGGTATGTGCATTCGGAACAATATTGTATATGTAACAAGCATGAAGAGCAGTGAGTTGTTCATATTCACTACAGAAGGAGATCTGATCACTCTATTTAAGCACAGTTTCCAGGGAGGAGTGAAAATCTCTCTGACACGTCCTCGTGGAGTTGTGTCAGATGAAAACAATAACTTATATATCTGTACCAACAGTGAACTTGTCGTAATGAACTCTGCATTACCAGTATCACGGAAGCATGTGATTAATAAGGCAAGTCCGAAAGATATTCGATTATTCAGAGAAGAGATATTCGTACTTTGCTGGGAACATCCTGGTGTATCCATCAACATTCTGTCTCTAGCTTGTGTTCTGCTTAGAACGATCTTCCTATAAATATTAATTTATTTACCGGTTTGGCCTTCTGCAGTCTTTTTACCAGGAACATCCAAACTATTCGTGTTTGCTACACGAAAATTACTTCGTGTCATCCGAATTCCGGTTAAGACGTACAGATTTGATTTAGAATAAATGAATCCAATGAGGCTCACCTTT
>OY725489.1:1366323-1388904 GCA_963281255.1 Aphrocallistes beatrix
AATAGTGGCAATAGTACTGACGACCTGCTATGGCACTGCGTATAGCGAACAATTTAGTCCAGAATTCGTGGCGATAGAAGATTGTATTATTCCAAGCTTCACAATGACGCTAACTGTGGATACTTTGATCCTGCGTGTTCCTTATACTACTATTTTTATAGTTTACCACTTAAGGGAAGTAGAATGTCTACCCCTGCAGCTATAGCAGGGATTGTAGTAGCGGCCGTGGTAGGTACACCAGTAATCGTAGCAATTCTAATGTTCGGCGGGTACGCTATCTACAAATACTTCGAGAAGCACCCGATCAAACTGCACGGCAGATCTGTCTCGAGGAAAACCCGGCCCTCCAATCCATCCAACGACAACCGTCTTGTCCCCCCTACCGTCGATGACCCCAATAAAATCCGACTCGACTTCGACAATGAAGCATTTCTAAACGCCATGTCTACTACGAAGGAGGTAGAGCCTGATCAGCTGTCACAGTCGGGAACTCAGAATACCATCCTATCCGCTCTGACGCAGGACAGGGCTCTCTCCCGTACTCCTGCTCAGAATGGAGGCGAGGCCATTCCGGATGATAAGGTAATGGACTGATGAGCTAACTAACGTAGGGTCTGTATATGACAATAGCTTATGTCTAGGCTGTTAGGAGCAAGCCCGTCTTGCGTAGACTGCTCACTGAGGCTAGACCGGAACTATTAAAGGCAACCAGAAAACTTAGCACCCACAGTCCCATTGAAGATCCGGACGACTTCAACTACGACTTCTCCAACCCTGCATTCCAGGAGTCCCGCAGCTCTGCTCTCTTCCAGTCGGCGGCCCTCACGCTACAGCGACACTGGAGAGGACAGCTGGCCAGGCGACAACTGCCGCAGTTCCGGCTTGAGAAGATGAACAAGGACAGACTCAGTCTGCCCAAGGGCTTGAAGCCGACCGCTTCCCTAGCCAACCTTCGGTTCTATGACGTCAGAGGCTACGGGTACATAGAGGTAGAGCAGCTGTACGGACTGGAAGTGATGAGGAGTGCTGTCAAGAAACTGAAGAAGAAATATGGAAATAAAGGCCGCGTTAAAATGAAGATTATCGTCACTTCCAAAGGTGTGAAGCTCTTCGACACTGCCACAATGTCACACGTGGCAACTGTGAAGATAGAGGGCATATCATTCTGTTCTCTGGACCCAAATAACAAGAAAATATTCGCGTTCATCAACCGTAAGCAGGGTCGAAACTTCTGCCACGTGTTCCAGTGCAACGAAGAGGACAGCCAAGAACTGGTGGAGGTGTGTGCAGAGGCGTTCGAGAGTGTGGTGCGACACCATGAGGGGGGACAGGAGAGGAGACCAATCTCCAAGGCAACCGAACTCTCAGAACAAGAATATGTGCCTGTTGCTAATCATTTATAACCGCGCTTCTATCCTTTATTTTATCATTTGTACTTGTTCTACCTACTTTTATTTTTAAATTAGGTTTTATATTGAATACTAATGAACTAAATTTTCCAAAGGAGCAGTCTATTCCTAGTGCGCAGTTCAGATAAAAGCCATAATTTTTAGCAAATAAAATAGTCATATTTGGATTTGTTATTAATAACACTTCACAGGAAAAGTTAGCTTATTTGAAGGAGAGAGCTGCATTTGTCTGAATCTTTGTTGTATGTATGCATTTGTCCGAGAATTGTAATCCTTGGATTTCAGCAGCTTTTAATTATTAGATATCTGTTTGAACAAAGCGAAACCCGCATTTTCCGTCCAGAATAGTACGAAATTGAAAACGAAAGCGGTCTTTCTGACGAGAGGAGATAGGTAGAGGCCCTTTAGGCGAGGCACCGTACTCCCCCATGGAAGAACCATTGAGGCATTTTCGTCGAGTAATAAATTGTATTCCTAGGATTTGAGCCGCTAGTCCCTTTCCTTTTTAGAATAAGTTATCTGTTTGAACAAACCAAGCATTTTATGTTATACACATAAAATTCAATTCGAAACTAACGTTTTATCCATAAAACCAAAAATAGTATATAATGTGTCTGGCAAAAGTATACTTGTCAGACACATCCTTACTCCTTTCGGACGAATGCATGCATTCCATTTGAAGTTTGTTCAGATTTTTTAAATTCAAAATTTCTGAATTTTTGGATATTTTCATGCATTTAATTAAGTTACGTACATTATGCAACATTTTTCATGATTAGCTGAGTTTTACGTCAGTTTTCTTAAAGTTGGGTAAACCTAAATATACTTGGTAACTTAAGTTTTACTTCAGTTCTGCTAACCTTCTTGTTAGGAAATTTTAGATCAAAATTATCCATATATTTATTACCAAACAATTTATTCCATAGAGCTTTCTTAAAGGTCCCAATAAGTACTAAAATGAAGAATCAAGCCCAAACCCGCGAGGAAACATTTCTAGAGCAAATAATATCTGGCCCTTCCAAATCGCCGAAAAAAAAATATATTTTTTCACCAATATCAACTTACATAGGGTATTTGGGAATGAGAAATTGTTTGAAGCAGATTATTTTGTCCTATAATGGCTAGAATATGTTAAATTTCATCGTTGAGCTCATTAGATTCCTCGTGAGATGCTAGAGTGGATTGAGTAACGAATTGTGTCTATTGTAGGTAATCAGTGAAATATACAAGTAGTTAATTTAATTTATCGTTAATGTGTCCGATCGAAAATCATATACTAAGTGGACATCAAATTTGAAATCTTCAACTATTATAGTCGTTTTTACAGGGAAGAGGATTGGTCCGGTCTTTTGGTGATTTGGAAGCCCAGATATTTTTTATGCGCTTTTTTTCTAGGTTGGCCTAAAATATTACCTAATACATGGTCGTAGGAAGCGGTGTGGCTGTGGACTTTTTTACTTTAGTTCAATTGGCGATTTAGGTAGATGGACCTTACCTTTGATTAACATAATGGCAAAGTAATGTTACCTAATATTGCCTCAAGTTCATTAATTAATTAATTAACCAACCAAATCCTTCGAAATAGCTTAAATTTGTAGAGTGAACACTGACCTAGTATTGCTTAGACACAATCTAATCATAAACCAATATCTTCCAATGGTCTCAAATGGTTCAATTTTAATTGTAAATACTCCCGTAGGATGTAATTGTATTCTTCCGTCCTTACACATACTTATGTCATCATTACTAAAGATTTAAGAGTTCGTATGTGTAAACATTTCCTCGTGTACATATTTTTAATGAGGAATAAATAAACAAACTACCTATGTATTATCCCATACATAGTGCTCACTCTATAAATGATAGGGAAAAATCTAAAATAAATTTACCTACTAATATGATGTGAAGTAATCTTGAATTGGATGAGTATAAAAGCCTTGTAAATGTAATATCATGTTACAAAGGGATATACGTATTAATCTTTGCAATAATGAATCTTTACAGTAAGTTCCAGCACAAATTTACTGATTATCTCTACTACTCCTCCCAGCTCTTGTGTGGCTTCCATACTTTCCTCCTACTCTACTGGCTTTTCCACGTATCGTACTACTTGAGACTGTTCTATCGACGCAAGAGACGAGTTGTTGAAGGAGATTTCAGTGATCAGAAGATATTCGAATATCGCGAAAATGTGATCCGATACTTACTTTTCTTTGCTTTTCTGTTTTGCGAATTCTGTTACTTCTTTGAATACAACTTATTCGGATTATTCGAAATGATTTGGACACGTAACAAAAACAATATCACCATCGGCTACAACTGTACGCTAACGGAGCAATCTCTCTTGGCAGATATGTACGATATGAACCCGGGCGTTATATTTCTAAATGTAATACGGACACAGTCGAATACCTTTTTCCTTTTAATGGTTTGGCTCTACACGGTTTTGCTGTTGCATTTAACCAACGCAGCCCGCGGATTCCTGAAACCTAAGCTCATCCGTCGCTGGGTATTGGTTGGCGTCTTTTTCACAATCGTTATATTCATTCTAAGCATGGTCCCTTGTACTTCTCTGTTTGGCGTCATTCTCCAGTCTATCATGGGGACGGGGAATGTGTTGGTAGCTTGGCTTGTCTCCAGAAGGTTTTTTTTTGCGATGGAGCGTAGGGTTAATGAAGCATTTCATACACGTAACATTGCCATGAAAAACACCCAAGAGCGTTTGTTGAGACAATACTCTTGTGTAATTCCAACCATTCTCATTGCATTCGGAGTATACTACTTAAGTAGTGGTGTGTTCTTGAATTTGCATCTATTAATTGAGTCCATCGTTTTCAATTCGTGTTGGTTAGGTGTTACCTTCGGGATTCAGTACGAGTTCCATCTGACTGAGGAAGTGAAGCATTATCTTCTATTGATCAATTTCATATTCGCTGTTGTTGCGAGGCTTATCACAATAATTTCATACTTACTGATACTGATACTGAATCTCAAGCTCATCTATAAGAGTGTAAGGAGAGCAAGCAAATCCTACAAGTACCGTTACAAGTGTTTTTCTGGTTTGGAAGAACAGAAAAAACCATTTCTTAATCAGTCCAACACTCTACCTATCTTGACTTAATTTGAGTGGGCTTTAATATGATCCTTTACGTTCTATTTAAACCTCAGATTAAAATAATTTGTATTCATCCATTTTAGTCTGTACAACTACTTTGTACTCAGTATTCCATTTGTAAATCTTATAATTTTGCAATATTGTAATTTTATTTTAATTTTATAATATTATCCTCCATTCAGTTCTTAACCTTACAGACACTGCTATGTGTACGTGGATAATTTAACATGTCAATTACATACATAGTCACCATAGGCATAGGATCCGGTCCGGCTGATCCGGCAAATGCCGGACCACTTTTAGACAACCCAGGCCAGGGAACCCATCAAAATGTGGTCCATTCAATTCACCCCCACTGAGCTCCAATTCTACTTGATAGGGATTTAGCACTTGTCATTATGAGACTAAAAGTAGTGATAAAATCGATCCACGATCCAGTTTTGACTGAAATCCTATTTTTACTGGTGAAATAAAATAGTAACTAGGATATCAGAGTTGCCGTAGGTATGGGAATTTCCATGGGGATTCCCATTCCCATGGGATGGGAATGGGAATGGGATAAATTTTTTTCCCCTGTGGGAATCCCCATAGGAATCCTGTGGGGATCCCCATTGGAATCTTGTGGGAATACCCATAGGAATCCTGTGGGAATACCCATTGGAATCCTGTGGGGATCCCCACAGCATTCCTATGGGGATTCCCACAGGATTCCTATGGGAATGGGAACTGAAATTCCACTCCCACGGCAACCGTGTAGGATATGGATATCGAGTGAGGCCCTAACGGCGAATAGAGACCTCTTAGAGTGATTGAATCATATGAGATTTTCTTAATTGTAGGGAATTGAACCTGCTGAAGATTGTCCTAGTATGAACTACGTATTTTGGGTTCACCCGGACCAATTTGGGCTCGAGGGACCAGTTTGACTGGATTAATATTTTCGTGACATTACAGGAGAAAAGTGTCGGATTATGCAGTACAATTTGCATTATCTGATGCTAATTGGGATGTGGAGCTATGTCGGATTATAAAGGACTTCTGGATCATTGAGGTGTATAATAGTAAAACTCCTTAATATTTGTCGTTTTATTCAATGTACTATAATCTAATATATTCTTCGCGAATGAATAAGTTGATTATAGGTTGCTGACTACACTACATGTATAGATTGTTATACATATACGTAGTTTCCAACTTTTGAAATACTCGCTGTTTTTACCTGTATTTATTTGATCTAAGCGCGATGATATATTGTTATACGTATTTCACTACTAAGCAAACAAAAGCTGAATAATTCGATCCCGGACAGTTCATCATAAAGAGATACCACATTATAATGTATAATTGTCTCAAAAGCCTCCAATAGTTGATTACGTATATTTCATGGAGGCTAAAATAGTGGAAAATCAAATGGATCACTTTGCCCACTTACACGTGTATAAATGGTCGAACCTGAAATGTTCAAATCTATTAACTAATAATATAAAATCACAATCTACATCACAATCTACGTACATGAATATTATTTTTGTTCAAGAGAAAAAGAAAAACTAGAAGAAAGAAAATAATACTCTCTACTATAGATAGAAGAAATGTATACAAATAGTGTCTGTGTTTTATATAGCTATGTTTTGATCATCATGAATTGAAACCTGCCTGCATTCCCCACGTCCCAGATCACAGGAGTAGCCCTCAGGACACCAGTGCTTGAGATCTCCACAGCAAACGGAGTTAGAACCCTCGCAACATCCAAAGTCTCCTTGGGCATCTAGTTGGCAGCAGCTGTAACTTTCTGGACATGTTGAGTTGTCATCACATGTAGTTGAACGCAGTCTATTAGCCATGACCTCTGCTATGTTCATGGCTTTTTGCTTAACTCCAGCCTTAACCCAAAGTGGAAGGTTGAATTGAGAATTGGAAGGTTTGTAACATTCTGCTGTAGTTGTATTACAATCGTAGGCACGAGGGCAGCAATGTTTGCCGTCGCTACAACATCTCGCGTTAACCATCGGACAGCATCCCCACATCCCTGATTCTAATTGGCAACACGTAGTATCATCACCACATATGCTCGTGCCATCTTCGCAATACACTAGGGAGATCTTGTCATTCGATTTTTCAATTTTCCTTAGGGGAAAACTTCGAGGAATGGGTACTTTCCTGATTGAAGGTTCTGCTTCTCTCTGGCAGAGCAGGTCTTCATCTGAGCAATGATATCCTTGTGGACAGCAGTGAGTTTGATCTTTGCAGCAAACTGCGTTGTTCAATGGACAGCACCCGGTGTTACCTTCCTCTTTGAAATTGCAGCACGTTTCATGCAGGAGGCATGTTTTGTTGGTATCCACACACTCTTTAGAGAGTGGACTACCCCATACTGAAAAAATATAGGTGGAAATTAATATGATACACACAAATTTCATTCTAATCGGAGACTGATGCAATTTGTTTGTTAAGTTTGTAACTGCCTTTGAAATGCCTGATCTTATATACACAATCCTATCATTATCACGAATGATATCCCAATAAGTGTCGGCCATCTGTACTATCGTTCAAGAACAGGATGACAGTACTACATTGAACACAATAGCTAATTCTAGCAATTATTATTAAGAAGCCTTCATCTGTTGATGGACAATCTTGGCCAGCTAGTGCATTGAGTTACCAGTCTTCATTGCATATGTTGTTATTCAGATTCTGCACTGATGTGCGACGCTAGCCTTATACGTACTAATTACTATATTCAATTATAGTATAGCATTGTACATCACATCCTCTGGTGCTGGTTGCTCAGGATGATTCATTCACTGAACTCTGCTAACTAATCGGATTTGAATTCATTTCCAGTTCTCACAACTTTTGAGAGCAGTTTAATAGTAGCAAAATTTATTAATATTGATTGACTTCATAGTTAGGAATTTATAGAAATTTATCTCTCTTTGAGTATGGTAATTAATTGAACCATCTGTCTCTTGCAGATGGCTTAATGCATGCATAATAGATAGTACCAGATTGATTTTAAAACTATGCACTGTCCCACTTACAATCTTGATTAATGTGTTAATTTGAAAAGTTGTCAAATACACATGTTATAATCTATACGTATGTCTATTCTAATCGATGCATTTATACAGTGGGGCAGTATAAGTGAGGGAGGTCAGGCCTGCGAATATTATGATCTGATGCGCTCCATTTTAGTACTCAACATGTCGAACCTCGACATTTCTTCGTGCTAATAATATATTTTTAAACAGTTCTCAGTAATCATTTCCTTCTGGAACTATTAGACTATTCTTCAAAAAGTATATAACCAATCATCATGAAGAATGGCAGAAAATTCGTCGCTATCGTATCTAATGCAAAATAAGAATATAACCGGCATCCACTGTATTTCCATTCCCGGGATGATTTCGAGTCATAGTGACTAAAAATCAAGACATCTACAGACAGTACAAACTTGTACATAAGCTTCGGCTGTAGTGCAGATCCCATGATTGCATCATCATGCGCCTAAAATGCTATGATATCACGTGACTACTTTAATTCTCCACTTCAAAAACCTCCTTGACACCTGGTTTCGATCTCCATTCCTCCTTTCAAATGCAATCGACCTTCAGCCCCCTCATCATATTTCCACACCTAAAAGCACCCACTTCCTCCATTATTACACATTGTATATACAACTTAGGTTTCCGGGGACGAAATTTCCGCGACGAATTTTCAATGCCCCCCCTTGGTGGCCTAGTATCGATTGATTCGATTTTATCTGTTTGCACATCCATGTTCTATATTACACTATTTACTTTGTATTGATGTCGCAAAATATCCTGAAGTTCTTTTAAGAAAATTATACAAAATTTGATTTTGTTTAACTCAATTCTGAAAACTCTCCAGTTTGGGGTTTGAATTTTGTGACACTTGGGCGGCACCACAGTCTAGCTGGTCCAAAGTCGAACAATAGTTCTCATTTGAGCTATCAAACCACCCCAAAATCGTATTTACTACAAGAAAAAACCCCATCAGTTATTGACTCGATTACAATGCTTCTTCAGGATTCTTTCGGGGGGTGATTGTTTGTTAAATATTCTGTTTTTGCGCTCGTAGCAGCACCATCACTTCATAATTCTCCAAAATTATATCCCCCCCTCCCCCCCACTTGGGTTCATATTTAATTTATTGATGTGATGAAATTATAAAATGTGGACCAGCATATTTGCATGCAAATAGTAGTTATTTGCAAATGCGAATAGTCAAAGGTTAATTCTTTTGTTCAGCCACCACTGGTTATCCTAGTTTATGATCGATTTATAATTCGCAGAATTCATATTCACTTAGTTAAAATCGAAGAGATTCATGTCTGACAAGGGACCAGATATAAACATTGACTTCCGGAAGTTGAAGCTTCCTCGTGGCGCTGTGCCTTTCGCGGGAGTGGCTCTGGGACTCTTGGGCCTGGGGTACCTTTTCAAAAACTGTGTCTACTCAGTAGAAGCAGGGCACAGGAGCATTCTGTTCAGCAGAATCAGTGGAATCGGGAGTGAAGTGATGTCGGAAGGACTTCACATGAGGATACCATGGCTGCACAAGCCCATCATCTACGATATCAGGGCGCGTCCTTACAAATTCATTAGTCCCAGCGGGAGCAAGGATCTGCAGATTGTAAATATCGGTAAGTAAATCAGGTGATCAGGGGAATTTTAAACAAAACCATTTTACATTTTTTTCTGTAAAAACAACAACAAATGGGCTTACAAATCCAAATAAATTTTAGCCTGGACCATAGCCTACTCTAATAATGCCTCACAGTAGACTGAAAATCATGGACTAGGGATGAAGTAATAGCCGAATGGATTAATACACGATTAGCCTAAAATCGTTAACCATGCAGAATAGGCATTAAGAAAGTATTACCAGCATATATAAACATGGCATCAAAGTACATATATCCGTTGGAAAAATTTCGATTAGTCATCATATTATTGCGCAACAGGTCATTATATGGAGGATTTTGGCAATTTTTAAAGCTGTTTTAAGCCTACTTCTAAATGTTATTAAGGTATAATTTTTGTTTAGAACTAAGATTAGTACGAGTTGATCTGAAAAATTTAGAATTTTTCAATGGAATATTGTTACATTCCCGCGTTGCTATGGTAAAGCATTTTGGTCAGTTTGGGCCATTTCATGCAAACTGTAATGATTAGAGCTCCAAATTTGATCGTGTTTGATAGGCAATGGACTACTTCCTATTAGGTGATAATACAACTTGAACTTCTAAATTCAGCGAGTTTTGAGTTATGGATTGATTTTAAGAATGTGACCAAAACACTAAATTGTCGCATAACTCTGTAGTCTGTGAATTTAGAAGTAAAATTTGTATTATTACCTAATAGGAAGTAGCCAATTGCCTATCAAATACGATCAAATTTGAAGACCTAGTTCTTACAGTTTGCAGGATATGGCTCAAACTGATCAAAATGCTTTACCATAGCAACGCGGGAATGTAACAACATTCCATTGAAAAATTCTAAATTTTTCAGATCAATTCGTACTAATCTTAGTTCTAAACAAAAATTATACCTTAATGACATTTAGAAGTAGGCTTAAAACAACTTTAAAAATTGCCAAAATCCTCCATATAATGACCTGTTGCGCAATGATATGATGTCTAATCGAAATTTTGACAACGGATATATGTACTTTGATGCCATGTTTATATATGCTCGTAATACATTCTTAATGCCTATCATACATGATTAACGATTTTAGGTTAATCGTGTATTAATCCATTCGGCTATTACCGCATCCTTGGTTATTTACTGTGAGGCATTACTAGAGTAGGCTATGCCTGGACAAGCACAAAAAAACGGATTATTACCAAACTTTACGAAAAAAAAAGCTGGACTGTCCAGGGTAAAATGCGCCATCTAGCCACCCTAATTCTACCAATTTGAGGCATCGGCTTGTCTAACTTTCACTGGCTGTCATAGGTCTGAGGGTGCTGCATAGACCGGCTCAATCCTCCCTACCCGACATGTACCGCTCTCTAAGCAAGGACTACGATGCTCGCGTTCTGCCGAGCATCACTAACGAGATTCTGAAGAGTGTGGTGGCTCAGTTTAACGCTGCACAGCTGATCACTCAGAGACCACTCGTGTCCCAGCTGGTGCGGGACAGACTCATAGATAGAGCTAAGGACTTCTACATCATGCTGGACGACGTGTCTATCACGGATCTCTCTTTCAGCTCAGAGTACACCGCCGCTATCGAGGCTAAGCAGGCAATAAGACACTCTTTATTAGTTAGGCCGCCGTTAATAGGAAACTTGTTTCAGCTCCAAAGATCTAGGTGGAGATGCGGGCGGTCGGATTTCATTATATTTATCTCATTATTTATGAGATAATTATAATGAAAATTCCTAAACACTTTCGGGCTTGAAATCATACTTCTAAAGGAGCGTTTCGCGCTCCTAGATAATCCTTTGATCAATACTGATAATTTTGTATATAATTAATTGGCTACAAACATTCAATAACGCATTGAAATCTCAATAACTACCAATGATGATCGAAATGCTAGGTAGTTATTTCAACTGTATAACTCAATCTATAGCAATAAATTCCCTGCACCTGAAATATAAATGGATAGTGATTGAATTATGACAATAAAGACCATATATGCGGTAGTTAAATATTGATGCGGGTGGAGTAGCTGAAACATGTTTCTAATTAACAGTGGCCATAACTTGGAGCTAGTCTTGACAAATCTGTGGTTTGGCTGCGAAACCAATCAAAATGATGTGATGAACCTCCAATTTCGATTGTTGTAGCAAAAATCAGCCACCAAATTTTACTAAGAATTGATTATTATAGGAGCATTTAGAATCTGGTGGTTCTGATCCACCAGGATCACTAAATGGTGCCTGAAGTTTTTGTGCTGAATCTCAGGATGAGATTTGTAGTGGACACTGCATTAATGTATTACATTGCTTGATTCCCGCTTTCCATTACGATGCAACTGCCAACACTTCGTGTCCGCATCAGACAACCGCGGGGTTTATTTTTAAATTGACTAAGTCATGGATGCATATGTCAATATAATAGCAATTAAACTAATAATTACTTCATCATCCTTGATGAATACACATTTTCGATTTACATAGAAAGAATGTATGAATATCTTGTATCTGTGTGCTGGTTTAAAATTTGCATTATTAATATTTTCCAATTATAATTATATTAGTCTTCATTGGGGACGTAGCATTTGTCCGAATTTCTAAGTTGTCATTTGTCCGAATTGTGTTAACTGTCACTTGTCCGAATCGATTCTTGGAATATTGTCACTTGTCCGAATCGATTCTTGGAATATTGTCACTTGTCCGAATCGATTCTTGGAATATTGTCACTTGTCCGAATCGATTCTTGGAATATTGTCACTTGTCCGAATCGTAATTTGGAATATTGTCATTTGTCCGAATCGATTCTTGGAATATTGTCATTTGTCCGAATCGTAATTTGGAATATTGTCATTTGTCCGAATCGATTCTTGGAATATTGTCATTTGTCCGAATCGTAATTTTAGTTTCTTTTAGAATGAATTGAAAGTCAACATCAGAAATTATACGCGTATATATCAGAAAAGTGTGAAAGGGAGCTTTTCAAGTTCGAAATATTCCTCAATTGAGTGTAAAATTGGCATTTTAATTTCAAGTGACAATATTCCAAGAATCGATTCGGACAAGTGACAATATTCCAAATTGCGATTCGGACAAATGACAATATTCCAAATTCTGATTCGGACAAATGACAGTTGACGCAATTCGGACAAATGACAACTTAAAAATTCGGACAAATGCATGCGCCTTGTCTTCATTACTTTAAAAATAAGAGCAAATTAAAATAATATGCCCACTCTGTAGAAGTTCCCATTCTCTTAAAACCCATCAATGTACTATGGATTTTGCTAACTCATTTTGGGTGGGGAAACCTTAGAAATGTGGGGTCTATGCTATAAATAGAATGAACCCCAGGCCAATGTTAATTTAATAATAGAATCCCTAGTCCAAACAAGGCGAGGTAGCCTATTACTTCTTTGTATTGATTCAATAACTTATCTTTCGAATCTGCCAGGTCGCACAACAAGAAGCTCAGCGAGCTCAGTTCGTGGTGGAGCGCGCCAAGCAGGAGAGACAAGAGAAGATCGTGAAGGCGGAGGGAGAGGGAGAAGCGGCTATGATGTTAGGCAAGGCTGTGGAGTCTCATCCCGGCTACCTCAAGTTACGGCGACTTAAGACTGCTCAAGAGATCGCCAGGGTCATTTCTCAATCTCAGAACAGGGCCTACCTAGACGCCAGCAGTCTGATGCTGAACCTTACCGACGTGGGGAGGGAGAAGTAGGGTCGAATTGATCGAACTGTAACCTGTATCACTTTAGCTCATTCTTAGTTTATAGTGTTCTGTACGACCGATTTAGGAAGTAGCGATTTAATTTTTTTATAGATTATTGTAATGCTTAGTTTGAATATTAAAAGCATTCCTGATTACTTAGTGTCTACTCTAAGATATTGAAACCGGGATACAGACAATTCGTGACATTACAATTCGTGACATTGCTATTTGTGACTATTCAACATAGAATTGATGAATTCAATGTTAGAATGTGAGAATGAATTTCTCTCTCGGGAAGTAATTCTTTTAGTTGTAATTGTCTTTCATCTTTAATTAATCAAAAAAAGTTGAATGAAACTCTTTAATCTCAACTAATGATTGTTTACACGACTACAAGAATGTCACGAATTGTAATGTCACGAATTGTATGTCACGAATTGTAATGTCACGAATTGTCTGTATCCCGTCTTAGGTGGGGATCGCCCCTCAGCAACAAGTCTGAGGGGGCAGAATATGTCTCCCCCACCCAGATTTTTATAAAAATTAGAAAATAGACGCCTATGATTGGAACCAGTGCCTAATGAACTTCTTATATTTCGAGCAACAATGCGTAAACGTACAAATGTACGAGTATGTACACATCCTACGTAACTAGTTACGTAGGATGTGGAGTATGTAGTGTTCTATATATTTTCTTACGCCGCCTGTTACTATTGCTAGTGCAGAACGATCATTCAAAGGAAGAATGTCTCCCGGACAAGGATCATTCTCACTGTTATTGAAATTATTACATTATTTAGAAATATATTATTTGCTAAAGAGGGGCGGGCCTCCAACCTGATTGGATGGGGGGTCCACACAAAGTAGTGACGGTACCGATTGGAACTGACCTGCGACACGTTTTTACACAATAGGTACGGGTGTCTACTGTTTTAGTGCTGGCTATGCTTTGTATAGTGTTTCTCACATATGCTATACTAATAATGCTAACATAAAAGTTCCTATTACATGACAATTTAATCTTTTCAATTCACAGAACAAAAGGGATACATTGTATAAATACTTTTATGGAGATTTTCTCGACTCGTTTAGCCAAAAATGACATCTTGCAGTGATCGCGGATGAAACTTCTGTGAAAATTTGTATAAGAATTGTATTTTTATTATTATTATTATTGATAATAATATTGCATACTAGATATGAAGAGGTGAAATATTAAGAAAGCAGACTTCCAGCGTAGTTGTCTCAATTATCTTCATTTATGTGTGTTTATTAATTAATACTACGAAATTTACAGAATTTTGGATTATACAAAGTATCGAGTCAGCAGAAAGGGTTTTAGTGGGACTCGGGACCTTTAGAGGGACTCAGGAGTCAGGACATCTCCAACTGATACCAGTTATATTCCCACCGCTATGATTGTGCGGATGGTCTGTCCTATAAGGCAGTGGTCTTCAAACTTTTTTCCCAGCGTACCCCCTGGCTATTTTTTTTAACTTTCCGCGTACCCCCAAGTAAGGAGAAATTATGGTTGAATGAGATATAACATACTTAACAGACTCGTCTCAAAGAGAGCTCGCGTACCCCCATGAGAAGCCTCGCGTACCCCCAGGGGTACGCGTACCCCAGTTTGAAGACCACTGCTATAAGGTAAGTTTATTTGTGTTTTCTATGGTGTTCCATTGTTGCAATATTCAATCCTCTCGATGTAACAAACAATTTGGGTAGGTTTCCTGGAAAAAAAACTTCAGAATACGACAATATTTTGGATATGCATGTGCAAACCATTATCCCTTATCCTCAACTTCAACTTCTTTAAGATTGAGAGTTGCATTTAAAAGATTGGATTGCTTTTGGAAATAATTATTCTTGTATTATGCGTGTAGTTCATTGGTCCTCAGAAATATATGCAATGCATCCATTTGATTTAGTTCGGATGATGTTTGCAGTATGTAATGGAATACAATGCTCCACGATGTAGTAACCAATACTGGCATTTTGGACACATCTGTATTATCATTAAAATCTCACTTAGTTCCAATTCCACAGGAACAGAGCTAGACAGTTCATACATGCATCCAGCACTGAGAGCAGTGATGATACCGATGAAGGAACTAACCTTTCTAGGATTTCTAGAAACTCCACATATAATTACCTTACGTAGCAGTAACATTATCTCCTGGTACTTCAAAGTCCACTAGGCTTAATGCACCTAACTCTCAATGATTTCTCTACGGCGCATTCATATAATGCTATTCCCTGCTACTCTTTAATAAAATTTCAATCCCGTTTTTATTTAGTCGATCCTGTTTACGCGCCTTGTGGAAGTCAGTTGATTTAACGCAATATTTTGTTTGCTAGACGTACCTGCAAGTATATCGTGAAGATACAGATTAAGTCGATTTAGTAAGTTTCTCAGATACCTGAATAATCGTGTATTTTGTAGTCATTATGTATCCGAAACTAGGGAAATTGGCAAAAATATTTGAGACCTACGTATATGACCGGATATACCTATTTCCGAGTGTCAGAGCCATTGGCGCCGACTTTGAGAATATTTGCCAATTGGTGGGGATTCTAGGAAGGGTTCATATCAAAATTGTCTATTAAGTCGATGGAGCACTTCGAATCCAGGGGGCGGGCTCTAGACCCCTGGACCCCTCCGATTCAGCGCCCATGGCCAGAGCAATAAGCTTCTCAATCTTACTAATTCAAAATATTGTCCCAACCAACTGTCCATGATTTAACTCATTTTAGAGAAAATTCAAAGTGCCTTAGCTTATTGATTAAGAAGACTTGATTGTTACTACTAGGGCAGCACACACAAGTATACAATGAGATCATTATCATGATGTCATGTGGAAATCCTTCAAAAAAAATAATAATTGATTTGTAGTAGGCTTCATACTTTTTGATCTAAAAAAGGGAAAAAAGAACAAAAGTTTTTTTATACCATATTATCACCTCATAGGCTTAATTAAAGCAATTCAATACGTGTACTCATTGAATTGTAAAGTTGCAGATATTATGTATATACTAAGACGCACTTACATCAGACAAAATTCTTCAAAATAATAGTTACTTTTATTTAAAAAATTGTAGATAAACTTAACACTTACACAGGTGAATCCTTGCACTAAACAAATATCAGGCACCCACGAGGTCAACAATCGATCTGCTAATTACTCTGATATTGTAGAGAGAAATAAATAATGAAAAGGACAAGGAAATAAAATGAGATACTTTGAAAGTTGAGCAATTGCTCCTATTTTGATATGTCATGACTTGTGCACTATTTAGTCGTCGCATAATTTATGTAGTATGCAACTTGTAGAATAATAATTTTGTTTGCGAGAAAAGTTTTATTTACATCCAGTTCACAATCTCTTGAGAAACTAGCATAAGTCTCAGTACATAGATCAGAATGCTGAGCATCGAGGTTGCGAGTGCTAGCAACCTCAAGAACTTGGAGAAGATAGGGAAGAGTGATCCCTACGTGAAGCTCAAGTTCCAAGGTCAGGAAAAGAAGACAAAGGTGATCGACAACAACCTAGATCCGGAATGGGGCGAGACGATCGAGTTCCCAATCGCTGCCAACCTAAGCGGCGGCGAGAGCCTCGAGTTGCAGGTGATGGATAAAGAGACCTTCAAGGACAGGATGATGGGGAAAGCTTCCGTCTCCCTGTCCCAAGCTATACGTTCAGGGACGCTAGCACTGCCAGCTCAGAAGCTAACGGACAAGTCCAGTAAGTCGATACAGGGCACCGTCAACCTCACGATTCGGTACCAGGCACCAGGGGGCAAGTCAGGGGGAGGGGGAGGAGCTGCTGGGGACACAGGGGCGGCAGGGGGAGAACCCGGAGGGGAACCGGGCGATCCCGGGGATGAAGGGGGAGCAGACGGGGACGAGTTAGGAGAGGGAGGGGATGAAGGAGGGGATGGAGAAGGGGGGGAGATGGAGCCGGATGGACAAGGGGGCATGAAACCCAAAGGACTGACCCAGAGCAAGTCCGCTAAAGCGAGAGCAGCCAAGCACAAGAACAGACAAGCGCGAGACAGCCTCCCAAACAAGGAGCTAGACTTCCAACTCCGCATCCACTGCATCGAGGCCCGCCGGCTGGCCGGGGGCGGGGGCAGCATCAGTCCCTGCTGCACCATCAGCTGCAACGGCAAGAGCAAGAGCACCGCCTCCGTGAAGAGCTCCACCAACCCCGTCTGGGACGAGACCCTGGTCTACAACTTCAAAGTGCGGCCCAAGGAGCTGTTCGACAGCGTGGTGGTGCTGAAGGTGGTGAACAGCAAGTTCAGCATGAAGGACAGCTTGATCGGGAACTTCAAGCTGGACGTGGGCGCCATCTACGATGAGCCTGAGCACGGGTTCGTTCAGAAGTGGGTGCTCCTCACCACGGACAAGGACATCGGGTCAGGCGGGACCAAGGGCTACCTCAAGATCAGCATCGGCGTGGTCGGACCAGGCGACGACCCCAAACCGTTCCCCGCCTACGATTCTGCCAGCGCGCACATCGACGACATCGACGCCAACCTCCTCAGACCCTCCGGCGTGCGTCTGCAGCCGGCCACCTTCAAGATCCGCGTCTACCGCGCGGAGGATGTGCCGCAGATGGACGCCGGCTTCTTCGAGGCCTTCAAGAGCTTCATCGGGAAGGAGAAGGAGGAGAAGAAGGACCTGGTGGACCCCTACGTGCAGGTCAGCTACGCGGGACACAAGATCAGCAGCTCAGTCAAGTTCACCACCTGCAACCCTGAGTGGAACGAGCAGCTCAACATGGGCGTGCGCTTCCCGTCCATGTGCGAGCGCATCCGAGTCCGCCTCTACGACTACGACAAGCTGGGGCGGGACGACACCGCCGGAACCAGCTTCCTGCTCGTGCCGCGCATCTCCCTGCCGGGGGATGAGGGCGGGTTTCTGCCGACATTCGGACCCGCCTGGATCAACTTCTATGGCTCCACGCGGGAGTTCAAAGACCTGGCGGACCAGTACGACCACCTGAACAAGGGGGTGCAGGAAGGGGTGGCGTACAGGGGCCGGGTGCTGCTGCAGGTTAACACGGAGCTGGGCAAGTACCCGAGCAAGGGGAGGGAGGACATCCCAGCCATCGAACACAGAGCCATCCTGAAGACTCAGCGTAGGTACAAGCACCGTCTCTTCGTGGCTTTCTTCCACGCCACTCAAGTCAAGCCGCACGCCAACGGAGTTGAGTTCGAGGTGAGTATCGGGGGGTACGGGTACCAAGAGGACCCCAACGCACCCCCCTCCTCCAGCGTGACACAGGACACCAAGCCGGTGTCTGACGGGGGCCACTACTACTTCCTGCCCTGGGACGACAAGAAGCCCTGCTGCGTCATCCCCTGCCAGTGGGAGGACAACTCCTACCGCATCCAGTCCCTGAACATCCTGCTGCGAGTCGCGGACCGGCTGCTAGATGGGATCAAACAGGTCAATGACCTGCTACGCGAGGGGAAGGATGTCTCCCCGGACAAGGTCGCGCAGGCGGTTATCAATATGCTGGAGATGCTGATGAACGGACTGAACGAACCGATGCCTGAGCTGTCGTTCGACGGGGCCACCGAGCTGGACATCCAATGGGGCAAGTACCGCGACAACGAAGTGGTCGTGCTGAGGGACGAGATCTGCGCGCTCATGCAGAACGTGACGGAGGCGGAAGAGGCGGTGGAGGAGTGTGTGGGGTACCTGAACCGCCTCAAGGCCATGGCCGTGGAGACCCAGATCTCCATCCCCGACCTCATCATCTGGATGATCCACGACAACGACCGCGTGGCCGTGGCGCGTGTTCCCGCCTACGAGCTCTACTACGCCAAGAACCCGATGGCCCGCGGGCTCTACTGCGGAAAGGTGCACACGCGCTTTTTGAAGCAGCCCGTCAAGGACGCCACCACGGACCCCTCCGACAGAGTCGGTTCGCAGATCAGGTTCGCCGCGTGGCTAGGCCGGGAGGAGGACACGGACAACTGGGAGGAGTGCATCCCTGGTGGCAGTGTGGTGACGTTCGCAGAGACGTTTGAGAATAACGTGTTCCACCTGCTCTCCTGGGGCACGACATTCTGTCCCGTGCCGGACTGGTCCGACAACTACGGAGACATGTCCCTGGAGAAGGATTCCTTCTCCACGCCCAAGGGCTGGCGCTGGGACGGGGAGTGGTTCGTCTCCTCCGCGGACGACATCCAGTACGACCCCGAGCTGAAGATGCGCGAGATCCAGGAGGAGACGTACGAGGTGATCACCCGATCCGAGGACGACCAAGACTGGGATATGAAGAATATGAAAGTGACGTTCGAGGATGACTCGGGGGTGGAGTACCTGGAGCCCCAGGCCATCAAGTGTCCGGATGGGTGGGTGTGGAAGGACCCGCAATGGACGGTGGACTTGAACAGGATGGTCGATCAGGACGGATGGGAGTACTCGAATGACCCCGACTCCAGGGACAACTTCCAGCCGATCGAGAGAGCCGACTCTATCTTCAAGCGGAAGCGCATCGTGCGGCTGAGAATCCGGGCCATCGACTCTCCCGAGCTGAAGGCGAAGGTCAAGTCCCAGCAGAGCAACAAGGAGAAGGAGGGCTGGGAGTTCTCCGTCTTCCACGGGGGTCCCTACTACCGGGTGGAGAAGAGGAAGCACGTGTTCAGGAGGCGTCGCTGGCTGCGGAAGATGGTGGCCAACGACAAGAGCGCCCCCTGCATCTTCAAGTTCAAGGGCTCGGAGGTAGGGGAGGACGACGGGAAGAAGAAATCGAAGAAGGAGCGCAAAGCCGCGAAGAAAGCGAAGAAGAAAGCCTTACTGCAGTCCCCTCGCATGTACATGCACTTCACTCGCGAGCACAAGTGGGTGCTACGCGCCTACATCTACCAGGCGCGAGCCCTGCTCTCCGGGGACAAGAGCGGCCTGGCTGACCCCTACGCCATCATCTCGTTCGTGAACAAGAGCAAGAAGACGCACACCATCAAGGCCAGCGTCTGTCCCACCTGGGACCAGACGATAGAGTTCAAGGACGTCCCGATATTCGGCGAGCCCGAGACCACGGCTGCCAGTCCGCCCATCGTGGTGGTGGAGTTCTACGACAAGGACTTGATCGGGAAGAACGAGCTGATGGGACGGACCATCGCGCAGCCAGAGGTGCGGCTAGGCCCGGAAGAGGACCCCATACGCCTCAAGTGGCATTCCATTGGACACCAGTCGTTGCAGGGGGGCGAGCTGCTGGCGGCTTTCGAGCTGATCCTGATGGACGGGAAGAACGAGAACGAGCTGGAGATCCCCCCGCTCTCCAAGGACGAGAGGTACCACCTGGTCCCCTTCTCCGTCCGCCCGAAGCTGGTGCCGATGCGCGTGGAAGCGCTGGCCTGGGGCGTGCGGGACATGAAGCGGTTCGAACTGATCGCCGTGGAGCACCCTCTCCTCCGCCTGGTGTGCGGGAACTACATGCGCGAGAGCGACCCCATCGAAAAGTGCTCAGACAACCCCAACTTCTCCAACCCCTGCCTGCACATGGACTGCATGCTGCCGAAGGAGCAGATGTACCTGCCCCCGCTCGAGATTCAGATCCTGGACAAGCGGCCTTTCGGGAGAACTCCGATCGTGGGCGTGCACACGATAAAGTCCCTCGAGAGCTTCATGGTCCCCACCCCTGGCAGCGAGGAGGCAGAGAGGGAGGCCAGAGAGGAGATGATGTCCCGCGCCCCCAGACAGTCGACCGTGGACGAGAATTCAGTGCCTCCTGGCTCCCCTGACGGGGTCGCGTCTCCAGACACCGAACCACTCTCCCCGAAAAAGGCGAAGAAAAAATCGGTACAGCCGGAAACCGTCACCCCCGCGAAAGAGAAAGCGGCCGGAGAGGCGGGCGAAGGAGAGGAGGCCATCACGATAGACGCCGAGGTAGGCACGCAGGACCCAGACAGCCAGGGGGACGAGTTCGACTTCTGGAGTCGCTACTACTGCAGCATCGGGGACGAGAAGAAGTCGAGCGGCTTCCTCGAGAAGGGCTTCGAGTCCATGACCTACTACGAGAAGGACGTGGAGCAGAGTTTCAAGCACTTCCGGGACCGGACCAAGGACTTCCAGCTGAGCAGGGGCAAGGCTGCGGAGCGAGACGCGGACGCGTGCGGACTGTTCAAGGGGGACGTGAAGGTGTACTTCCTCCCGGAGGAGAAGGCCGAGTCCGTGCCCCTGCTCTACCAGAACGTGGCGCAGCACGGGCTGCAGGAGGTGACCGTGCGGCTGTACGTGATCAAGGGGCGGAACCTAGCGCCGCAGGACCCCAACGGGAAGTCGGACCCCTACGTCAAGGTGATGCTGGGAGACGAGGAGGTGGTGGACGACAAGGACAACTACATTCCTAACAACCTCAACCCTCTCTTCGGAAAGGTGTTCGAATTCGACGCGCGACTGCCGCATCAGCACGAGATGAAGGTGGTCGTGATGGACCACGACTTCGGCTCTGCGGACGACCTGATCGGCCACACCATCATCGACCTGGAGAACCGCTTCCTGTCCAAGTACATGGCCAGGTGCGGCCTCCCCAGGAACTACTTCGTGGCAGGGCCCTGCAAATGGCGGCAGAGCCTGGTCCCCTCCGTGATGCTGGAGAACTACGTGAAGGCGGAGAGTCTGGGGGAGTGCCAGTGGACCGGGAACACGCAGGTGGAGATCAGCGGGATCGTCTACCAACTGGACGACTTCGAGGGCGATGGTCTCTTCTCGAAAGTGAAGGATGAGAAGGAGCGCAAGGGCAGGAAGCGGGAGCTGGGCGGGCCCAAGCAGAGACTGTCCCTGCACGTGCTGAACGTGTTCGAGCATGTCCCTGACCACGTGGAGCAGAGGAAGCTGGTGAACCCGATCCAGGGAGAACTCCCGCAGGGCTACCTCGACATGATCGTGGACATCTTCCCCAAGGGGGAGGGGACCATGCCGCCTCCTATCGACATCACGCCCAGGAAACCGCAGGAAATGCTGATGCGGATGGTGATATGGAACACGAAGGACGTCATCCTAGACGAGACGGCGATCATCGGAGGGGATCGCATGAGTGACATCTACGTGAAGGCGTTCTTGCGCGGACAGGACAAGAGCAGGAAGACCGACGTGCACTACAGGAGCATGGACGGGGAGGGAATGTTCAACTGGAGGCTGGTGTTCCCGTTCCTCTACCTCCCTGCTGAGCAGGAGATCGTGATCAAGAAGAAGGACCACTTCTGGAGTCTGGACAAGACAGAGAAGCGACTGGACCCCATCCTAGTGCTACAAGTCTGGGACAACGATCTCTTCAGTCCTGACGACGTATTAGGCACATTGGAATTCAACCTAACTCGATTCTTCAAGCCAAAGACCTCAGCACGTCGCTGCTCCATCGACCAGGTGACATGGAGGGAGGACCTCTCCAACTGCGACAACCTGTTCAAGAGGAAGCGGATGCGTGGCTGGTGGCCAGTCATCGCCAATCCTGACGGAAACAACCCAGAAATAACCGGGAAAGTGGAGATGGAGATCGAAATCCTGTCAGCCGACGAAGCGGAGTTGAAACCTGCAGGTGCTGCACGCGATGAGCCTAACGCCAATCCCTTCCTCGATAAGCCCAATCGGCCGGCTACCTCCTTCCCCTGGTTCCTCTCCCCCTGGAAGAGCTTCCGCTACATCATATGGAAG
>OY725489.1:1389104-1409145 GCA_963281255.1 Aphrocallistes beatrix
TGAGACAGCAGCTCCTGGACCTGCTGCCTAGACTCAGGGACCAGCAGCCTCGTGCCGCTAACAAAATCTTCGTCCAGATCTTGCAGCTTCTCCAGCTCCGACAGAGAAGAGAGGATTTCCCCGCCCATAAACACGAAATACTGCTCTGCGTGGGAGATGATGGTCGTCAGCTCCGTCAGCACCATGTCCAGCTCCTTCGTGTCCATCTTCTTCTGGCCGCTCGACTTGTTCTCACCAATCAGCGAGAGCTTCTCCTCCAACCGCCGCACCTGTTTCTGCTCCGCCAGGATCTTCTGGACCTGCAGGTCGCACTCGCGCTGCAGCTCCACCAGGATGTACAGGATGGAGCCGGGCCCGTAGAGGACTTCCACCGGGGAGCGCTTGTCCTGTGCGAACTGCTGGATGTCCGCGAACAGGGAGATGATGGGGATGGCGAGACCGATGCCAGGTTTGCTGGTAGGGTGCGAGATGGCGGTCAGCGCTTCTGAGAACCTCGTCGCGGTGACTATTGCGATCTTTTCGCGTAGGAACTGAGAATACCGGAGCAGGCCTTCCTGGTGTAGGAACAAGAAGGGAAATATCCTGAAATAGCGCTCTACAGATTTCTCATCTCTCTCCCTGAGCGCTTCTTCGAACTTCTCCTGTAGCAGAGTCTTGAGCTGCGTCTCCGCCTGTCGGATGCTCTGGAAGGATGCGTCCACAGTGCTGACGTCAGAGAACCCCGACACCGTGTCCTTGATCATCGTCTCGTCCAGCACCAGGTACCTGTGGATGTGCGCGGCTGCTCGCTCGTAGTCCCCCTGCACTAGACTCGTGTTCACCACCTCTGAGCAGCTCCGGAGGTCGATGACGTCATCCACCCGCTTCATACAGGAGAAAACGCGGCTTTTGGTGAAGTCCAATAGCTTCACCTTCTGACAGACTTTGTCCAGCATCAGGTGTGACCTCCCGATCTCTTGCTCGAGACGAGCTACCTCCTGATTGACGGGGGTGACTTCGTTAGAGAGAGAAGTAAGAGAGAAAACAGCATCCTCCAACTCTTCCCTGCCCCTTTGACACTGTTCTAACTCTGACAGCAGATCGGCCTCTCTCTCATCTAGGTTTGATAGCTCCCTCTCTACAGCGCCAAGGTCTACCTCATCTGGATTCAGTGATGCGAATGTATAGTCCCAACCACCTGACATTATCAACTAATAACAACAGCATTGCTCTCTAGTTATAAACGCATATGTATTATTTTATCGCAGCTCTGTAGGAGTAATTATAATTCTTATTACTCATATGGTTATCCTTGGTTGCTCTGTAGTGCTAAAAGGTTTATTCATTAAGGAAATTTAAAACTGATCCCCGAGGATACGTACAAACTATTCGTCGTAATTACGTAATATTACACTGCAGTTGTAAGTCGAGAGATTGTATTTGTAAGGGTAGCACACTGTTACCTCAGTTAGTTGAACAAATACAATGAAACCTGTTTGGTGGTAACGGCAATTCTACACAAAAATACTTGTCCAACACGACGACCTAACAGTCTTCCGTCTAATGCGTTCCTGGGAACTGTCCAGGAATTCCCTGAACAATCTAGGTACTTATTTTGTTTGTCCAGATATTTGTTGAAAAAATCCATCCACATACGTATGTCACTTTGATAAAGATAATTTATTATTTACTTTTAATATTTGGTCTCTGAAATTGAGATTATTCATTATGTCCAGAAATGGTTCGTTGCTAGAATAGGTCCTTTCATTGTTTCAAATCAATCATGACTCACAATACTACTCCCTACCTTTTCTAGATAAAGATGCCTTTATATACAGGAGGTAGATTTTTGTCTAACAATATATTTAGAATATGGTTCAGATATCTTTCCTTTTCAGAAGTTATCTCTTTTTTATGGAAGTTCAATTTGTGCAAATAAATCCTGGAAATTATTTTTCCTTTTATTGGACAAAACTCAACTTACAACAAACCCTAACTACAGTGGAATTTGCTTATTAGCAATATTGCTCTATTAGCAACCAATATTCAGGTCCCATGTGAAGAATTGTGTTAATTATGTTCCCTTATTAGCAACCATTTTATGAGCAAAACTCGAATAAGCGAATTTCATTGTATGTTATAATCAAGGTTGCAACCAAATAATTCAATATTCGGTTAGACCAAATACTATTTGGCAAATAGTTGATATTCGGTTGGAGTAACTGAATATTATTAGTATTCGTATTCGGTTAGAGCAATGGTTTTCAAATTTTCCCCTCTGGGTACCCCTTGTGGTGAATATTAAGACAAAATAAGTGTCTTTCAACTTGAGTAATCCAATTTAAATGGAGAACATGATATACAAGTGTTAATGATATACAAACCAATAATGGCATATACATACGTATGTATAAATCCTAGAACGCGACCACAAATAATAACATAATTAAAGGCGATCACAAAATTATAAATGAGACAATAATTGAGGAATTCCTGTATAAATGACTAATACCTATTTGGCATGAATTTACATTGTATGATTTGACATCAAAGAGTGAATTTTAAAATGCATTGAATGATCAATGTGACATTTTAGGAGAAATACTCCTAAAAACTGTTGACGTACCCCAAGGGTACGCAAAAGCCAGTTTGAGAACCACTGGTAACAGTAGCCAAATATTATCAGTATTCGTATTTGTATTCGGTTAGAGTAATTGAATATTATCAGTATTCGTATTCGGTTAAAGTAACTGAATATTATCAGTATTCGTATTCGGTTAGAGTAACTGAATATTATCAGTATTCGTATTCGGTTAGGAACTATTCATGAATACTGATATTCGGTTCAATCGGGTTTCAACCTTGGTTACAATTATATCTCCACAATTCTACATAATTCTGGTCATCATTTATAAACAATAGATTTGTTGGGATCATTTAGATGTCTAGGTATTGCAGATTGTGGCTTTGAAGTTATATTTGATTCATAATATATACTTAACTAGAAATATTATTAATTAAATATTTCATCGTATGTTCATTCTATCCAACTGATTAAATTAATGGAATGTCCGAGATCGCCGGTTAACACTCATACACGAAGAATTTTGTTTGCGAATCAAAAAATTATTAATGCAAATTTACATGAGTTGTTAAATTATAGCCTTACCAAATCTCAACTAATCATACGTCTGCATATTTCAAGGAAAGTGTGCGGGTTTATCAGAAAATCGGAGTTTGGGTATTTTGGCAAGGAATTATAAATACCGCTAAGGAGAGAGTGGTAATCCACCGACTCGAGATGTTGTCTACGTATATAACTTTCGTATGACTTGTCAGTCACTTAATCGTATTTTAATGAATCAAGCGAACCATGAAGTGTGCATAGGATTAGGATTGTCAAACGCTTTCCGTTTAAAGAAACAGTCAATCAAATTTTTCCAAATTTCAGAATATTCTAAATTTTTAATTTTTTGTCGCATTAATTAATTAATAGTATGAACCTGTGGGAACCTTTTCTGTTGAGCCTAGGTCAGGAATCACTGCCCTATCCAACTATTCACCAAAATATCCGGTTCAACCAAAATATATCTGAATTCGGTTTAAACCTTGGTTTAGTGTTAAGATAGCAAATCATTGCTAAAACAGCGATACAGTACAAGTGGTTCTATACTAGATTTTTTTGAGCGTTATGAGCCCCAATTTGGTCATTCAGTTTGTAGTTATTCTTGAAAAAGAAGACAATAAAAATCAAAACATAACTGAAAACTATTACTATTTTCGACTATATTTGGAAATGTATTAAGCGTTTCAAAAGCCAGTTATTATCTCATCAATTGTATTGATTTAAAATGTCTATAAATGGTTAGGTAATATAGGTGAGAATCTCCGCCCGCAGGACGCCTGATTCTCTATCGATCATAAATCGAATAAATTGAATGTGTTATTTTATACCATTCAAATTCAATGTTTTAGTGAATCAGAAAATGAAATATGTAACCCCAGATACTATTATAAAATCAAATCTGTTGAAAGTTAAAAATACTATGTGTAATCGAATACTAAAAAGTATAGATAGTATCATAGCTAAATGAGCTATAGAACAGGCTTGTCCAACCTAAGGCCCGCGAAAGGATTCTATCCGGCCCGCCCATGCTCGGTAACTGTTGCCAAGGTGCGCAGGTTACTTGATTGAGTGAAACTTATTTGAAAGAATCCCTTATTTGGCCCGCAAACAAAAAAGGTTGGACAAGCCTGCTTTAGATAAAACATTTAGGCAACCTAGGCTGCTGGTTCTTACTGTTACTAAGTTACTAGTAAATTCTACAGAAAATTAAGTTTGCATTCATATATGATCACATATTGAAAAATTCGTTTTTAACGGATAACTGATTTAGCTTGAGGCACTAGTTTGCCATATACGTATTCAGGGGACCCAAGTTCTATCACAAGCTTCACTAGGTCTACAATTTCTTACACTCGCACAATCTTAGTTACAGTCAGGTTCGCTTAATATGAACATTCGTTTATTGTGAACAAACTCTCTGGTCCCAATTCAACAGGTTCCATAGGATTTGTATTAGGTCAAGTTCGCTTAATATGAAGTCTCTATTATGAACAGACTTTTTGGTCCCCAAGGTGTTCATAATAAGTGACCCTGACTGTATTATGATCTTTGGAGATTGTAATTCGAATATTGTCAATGGTTTTAAGAGAATTTTGAGTCTTAAACCTGTTGGAACTGTGTTTTGTATGGTGAGTTTTGTGAAGAAAAAATATGTCCTGGCACGCAGCGAAAATCAGGCCCACTGCTTCTGTAAAAAATGTCTTCTTTAATCGATGTCCCATGACGATTTAACACCAGATGCCTCTAGTTCACCATGGAAATATTTGACAAATCCATTGAATTCTTTTCTGAGATGAGGAAGGTCATTCATTTGCGAGTTCAAATTAGATACATTTTGGAAAATCACCCAAATCGCACTTTTTTCACATCACCAAAACACCTGATCCAAATGCTTCGAATATGCACTGCACTGATCTGAACATTCTATATTTCTATAAATTTAAGGTAAACGAGGAAAATATGTGAGCTGATCTTTCCTAGAATTTGAATACTCTGCAAGGATAATTTGGAAAGCAGTGAGCCCTGATTTGCGATTTTCGCTGCGTGCATTTTTTCTTTACAAAACTCACCATACAAAATTTCCAGGGCTTAGACTCGGATAATCTTTCAAAATCATTTAAAATATTCGGATTACAATCTCTAAAGACCATAATTGCCAAGATTGTTGAAGAGTTTTAGAAATTTTATTTCCAATAAAGCTTGTAAAAGAACTTATGGGTCACCTGTACGTATATATATACTTATAATTAAAATTGTAATGGTAGATTGTGTTAACTCAGTTATCTGACACTATCAATAAAAAGCTAGGTTAATTTATGCTCATGGAACTGATCGAGACTGCCATCAAAGAGAATTGGTCTGGCATCATAGCGAAAGAAAGGTACACGTATGTGTAAACATTCAACTGTCAACTGGTTGTGTAGCAAAGTATGATATCTACTTTCAGGCAAAAAAAGTGATGACCATTCAGGTACAAAGATTTTTACCCTGTGATCATTTCTTAAATACGCGGTTAGTGATTATACTAACAGCGCAGCTCGTACTAGTACAACAAATATAAATATTTAATTTAACATTCATAATTTGATCTAGTAACAAGAATTTTGTTTTGGCAAATAATATGAATTAAAAACAATTTAATTGATTGGTAATTTACAGAGAAATCCAATAAATTATTGCCGCATGCATTCAGTACAGAGTACGAGATACGCAAAAGCAATTCAGAGAAGAGCTGAGGCAATTTTTAGCAGAAACAAAATGTAAAAAAACACAAAATAATATCTAAAATGTGTCAATCTCATATGTGTGGATTCTGATTACGGATTTCAAGGAATTAAATTGAAACAACTACAGTAATACAATAACGTATCGCGACTTTGAGATTGAATAAGCTAAAATTTCATAATACAAAAAATAATACTAATCTCAAAAGTGTTGAACCACTACAGTAAGGTAACACTGCTGTCAGGCATTTAGTATATAAAGAGCTATGAACAGTACAAAATAGCTATATTTTTACTACTCATTAAACAGCTGAAAATGACAATGATCAGGAGCTTATCTTTGGATAATATGCACGAAGAGCCAGAAATTCTATTCTCAGGCTTTGTGAAGAAACTCAGTAGAAACTTCAGAATTTGGCAACACCGAATTCTCACACTCAACGCACTGGGAGATATCTACATAACGAAGATAAGTAACAGGGAATCAGTAACATTTTCTTCTTGTTCCATGCATCACAAGCACAGCAACAAACCGCCCATCAATATTACACATGAAGAAATATCACTGAGACAAGGAGAAGAATCGGATGGGAAATGGCCCAGCAAGCTAGATCTCAGACAATCTCTCGTGCTCGAGACAGCATACCCTAAATTCATATTTCTAACCTCCATTCGCGCAGCAGAAGCCTTAAAAACACAGATTCGCATCCTGCAGCTGAGACAGAAAGCTAAAGGGAACGATATGAGAGATCTGTCGTTCAAGAGACGCGACGGAATCAAAAAGAAAGACATTCCAGTCCAGAAAGAAGAGGTAAAGCACATCGTACACAGTATGCTGAACTTAACTGAACTTGGAAAGTTTGCGGAGAATGTTAAGAACCAACTGATCGAGAAAAGCGAATCGGTACAGAGCCAGGAAGAAGGAGACAAATCTTCCTCTGAAGTCAGTTTGGACTTTGAAGTGAGAGAGAATCTGGTCTCGTGCAAGGTCTCACACAGCCTAGAGGATATCACGAAGATTGAGGACAAGGCACACATGAGTCCAGTGCTCAAAAAGCAGAACCAAACTGAACCAAACGAGTTCAAACCGAAGCCGATTCTTAAAAAACAGGACTTTTTCAGTTACAAGTCGAAGAAGAGGGTACGATTCGATTCAGCGCAGGCATTCAGAATTTCTACATCTGCTAATCCACGCTCGGTCCAGCTAGACTGGCAGAACGTGATTCTACCAAACTTCTACCGACAAGTCAGGAAGCACAGCTTCGATGCTGTCAATGTTATTTAACGAAGTTTGTGTGCCTATTTTTATGTACGTACCATAGTAATGTTGTTTTGTGAGAGATTGCAAATAATTTAAAAAGAAGATATATGAAATAATTAACTTTGATTCATAAATCCATAACGTAGAAACTAAGAATAACTTTTTAGATAATTATTTTATCCTTTATTTTCCATATCACTTTCCCATCAATCAATAACAATAATGTACCCAAACCTCTAGATAAATGTGCAAAACATCGATAAATATAAAGTTTTCAAAAATATTTTTTTAAATCGAAATCTTTGAGAAAACTGGTCTATCCAATCAGTATATTAGGAAGAACATGGTGAAGGATGGTTTAGAGTAGATAAAATGGAATTTATTCTGATCAAATTTTTTTACTTTGTCAGTGGGATTTACTTTTAAGTTGCCTCACCGAAAGACTGCTCGATATTTTTAAGACGAATATACTTTCAAAATTTAAATTAAGCGTATTTTCTGAGAAGTTCGACATAAAATAGCTAAAAAAGTGGGCAATCGTATTCCAACGACACTTCAGTAGTCTCTTTCAAACAAGGCGGAATACTAAGAAATATGATACGTAGTTACAAGTACTAAAATGCATATTCAGGAAAATATGAGTTTGTAATATGATATTAATCTGTGAATAATAGATTGGAAATCAGTTTAATTAATAAATTAATATTGAATAATTTCAAAATAGTTTTTTGAGAAAAATGTCTTAATTTCTACTACGAAACAATTAACAAACAATTAAGGAGAATTATCCACACAATCAGCTCAGCAGATGACTTGTAGAATTAGGAAAATGCGAGGAACGAAAGGAAACGTAAAAATATGTGATTTATTGAACAGAATAAAATCGGCTACTAAGCAGTGAAGAATGTGTAGAACATTCGATTGTGAAGCATTCTAAAATCGAAAGGTAATCCTGCTAGAAATGATTGGAGGAATACCGAACAGTGATGTCGAGCAATTTGTGAGATGATATGTTGATTAAACGGTGTGTATAAATTCGCAGAAATTTGTCGAGACTTATTACAAAGAAAAGAGAGATAAGATTTAATTTCGAAATTCATCAAAATTTTTGCATTTAATCATGATTCAATGATTAGAATTGCAGGTTTTAATACAATTGCACGTAGTGAACCAGAATCAGGTAAGATCAACATGAATTCGGGAGTGCTAGATTTAAGTGAGCGTAGCCAGAGGGGTAGCGAGGGTGCGGTACATGCGGCCAAGACCTCAACCCAATAATTCTGTGTCGCACCCTGGCCACAGTCTGAAATTCAGTCAGCTAGGCCTCCGAGCGAGGCCATCGCCCTTATTCTACTAGTTTTACTGTCTGAATTTCTAACAAATGATACGAGTAGGGACAGTAGTCCTCTCTAATAGTCCTGTATGGACAGTTAGAGAGACCAAACTATAAACAATATTTCTTATCGTTTTCCATTGTTCCATATAATAAACAGCCCCGGCTGCGTTAATATTAGTATACATACCGGTATGCTCTAATTGGGTTCTCTAATTAGAGAGGACCTACTGTATATATATTGAGTTCATGATGAACTTAGAAATTGAATGAAATTAAAATGAAATGTATATATGCATGAAAGCTAAAATATTCGAAATAATACATTTGTTTAGAATATATCGGGCGAAATTAATTTAATAAATTATAATGAACCGAACTTCATCAAATGGAAGGAATAACATTATCCGTTCGTTAGTAGAGTCTATCGACATGCGGTCACAAAGTTGATAGACCTGTTTATGCAAGAGGTAAGCATTTAAAATTGATTTAATACACTTCTTTATTTGGATCTAGAATGACTTACTACAACATTAAGATGTGGAAAAGTACGTAAATGAAAAAAAGCAAAGTCATAATACAATGCATTTTACACGGATTAATATAATAATTCAACCTTGGTTTTCGATATATTGTTTTGTGGGTTCTAACATTTGGAAAATTACTTGTCTTCTTTAAAATATTTCAGCATGCATTGCCGAATTCCTAAAATATGCTGCTCTTTCTGCCATAAAAAATTAGCTAAAAAACATGTTTTAATGTTGATCATCATCTGTTATCAAATATTCGTCAAATTTATTCTCCTAAAATTATGTAGGATTGATGAACAGGCGAATAGACGCATGTATTAGCTATTCAAAGAGAAAAGGAGTCCAACCTCAATAATCGCTTTAGTCAACCATATCAGTACTCGCTACTCTAAACACTTCACCCACTAAATATAAACTGTAACATATCTTAATTATATATGAAGTTCCAGTACACATTTTGTAAGTTCCAGTACACATTTTTTTAAATACGCTACACGAGTTTAATGAAATGAGTCAAGGAAACTTGAATGGAACATACACTTGTATTTAAATAAAATATTTCTAATTCTATCAATGTTACTTGATGGGAACCCAATTACTAGACTGATTTGACAGAAGGTGTAGACTACACTTGTTGTGATATGGTTATGCGCCACTATTAAAAATGCAGTTAACTCCAATTAATATCGAAATGATACATTGCATTTACATTTCAATATAACGAGAATAGAGATTCACACTAAAATAACACCAGAGGTAGGCGAAAATGTCAAGATGATCAGTTTCACAATAGAGAAGTAATCAATACATAGAGGGACAAATAAAGCACTGGTACATGTAGAAATCATTTTAATGCAGCTAAGCTGAAACTACGATTAATCATCTCCTGGAAAAGATGACTGATTCTGAATATAATCTAATTGAACTTGATACTCTAAGTGTTGTAACAATTATGAATTTATCTATAATGCTGTGGCGAGACAATTCAAATGCTAGCAATCTTGTGCTGTTGTATGACGGTTTACTTACCTCTATTACATGGACCAGGGATATATTCCAGCCATGACGGTTTACTTACCTTCTTTGTTATGGCTTCACACTTTATACTTCCTATTACACAACTACATTTTATTAGTATTCACATGTATTTCAGGAAAATGAAGTGCATTCGGTAAAATATGCTGGAACATGATATCGGATATTATCATAATGCTTTATTAATTTTGTTATATCGATTTACTATTGAATAATTTCTATATCTTTTCCCCTAATATTATTAGAATGGATATTTTGGATTACAAAATTTTTTCTAAAATGCTTAGTGTTGACATATTCGTACCTAATCTCCACTCTCATCCCAGAAGAAAAGAATGCCATTCAACGTGGTATAGATATTGTTCCGACTACCATAAGTACAGCAATCCAGCTCTTTATTTAGCTAACCACTCTGATTATCACTATGAGCCAGTGATCGACCTCATACATTGTCGATATTCTTCTTTTTACAATTCATATAGTTTAGTGATGCAATTGTTATAGAATAATAGTTACTTTTTAATCCATGTTTTAGATTATTTTAGACTTTTCATTATTTATATTTCAATTAAATCAAATGCATCCTGCTAACAGTAAATAATCCTTAATGTTTAACTCAGGGTTTAAGTAATTAATTGTTTCCGATGTGAATACTAATAAAATGTAGTTGTGTAATAGGAAGTATAAAGTGTGAAGCCATAACAAAGATGGTAAGTAAACCGTCATACAACAGTGCTAAAAATAGAACTGCACATATGTATGTGGACTCAGTTTTTTAAAAATTATAGACGGAGTGATTATATTTTTCTATTAAAAGAATATTTCTTAAAATCCTGACTATTAGAGTCATCTGATTATTGAAGTGATAATTCGTTGACGAAGTACTAATTAAATCGTATCACATTATAATTCTAACTAACCAAACCAAATGATTAGAATATTCATTATGTTGAAAGGGACACTTTAATCTTACTTCATAGATTATTATCTAGTAAGATCATGCAATGTAAAAATGACGCAACATCCTGAGCAAAATGTTATTATACAGCAAAAGAAAATAATACTAGGACAGTCATCTACTTGTAGATCAGTTAAGTAATTGTCTGGTGTAAGACTGGTGGGTTTAGTGACATAGTATAGTAATTATTCTTTCATAGAAAATGTGCTGTGAGTCAGTTTATTTCATTAGATGTAAGTATCACCAGGGTATATTATTTTTTACACTGTCAGTTTCAAAACAGTAATGAACTGACTATCAGGATTCAGAAGCTAGGTGATAAAATTGTACTATGTAGAATCATTTTTGTTCCATTACTTAAACAAAAGTTATTTATAAATCCACTCCTTTTATAAATAAACTTCCCAGAAATAGCAATATGATGCAAATAAGAAGCAAATTCCCATTCTGTTCCAGAGGAGTTCATTTTAAGTTCAAAATCATCCCCAAAAGATGGAAGTAACATTTGAAGTGTAATTTTGCACAACTCATTAACTCTATAAATATAAAATTCCGACTACTGATTAGTTGCATTAGCTAATACAATCAGGCAGTGCATTGTTTAGACTGCACATGGCCAATATTAAATCATGGTTTATAACTGATTGCTATCAAGGAAGATATTCGGAAGCTGGTAGAGAATCAGCTGCTAAATAAGGTCTATGGTATTCTAGCGTAAGTAGATTAGATTATTACTTCGGTATTTTGAGCTCTTCACAGATGCATATCTACATATACCACAGAATCCTTGTATGGAACAGAGTTGTAAGCATTCGCATTCTTTATTACCGTCACTCGTAAGTAAGTACACCAAATGACGGTAAACATTGTACTTATTCCAAATTTGTATCAACCAGAGATATTTGTATGTACTTTAACATAGAAAAAGTTTGTCTTAAGTTTCGCCTTGTCCGTACTTTGAGAATCTACTGAATAAAATTTCGAACTTATACTTTTCTAGGCTGGAGCATTATGAAATTAGATTAAAATGTTCCTTCAGATATGTGAAAATAGAAAAATATATTATGTTCAGATCTGGAGATTTGATAAGCAAATTGTTAAGGATTGTTTGTGAGTTGAATAAAACTGTCATTTTGGGTGATAGTGCAAAATATATCGAATTTCAACTCACTAATAAATGACTTTCTTAAAACTAAATTCAATGGATCTGGAATAGTTCCATGTTATACAAAAGGCAGGGCCGGTGAGAGGGGAGGGTAGCTTGGGGTAAAACCGGGGGCCCAGGGTCGGCATGTGAGTGTTTCTTTAGGATATTATAGTATTGAGTATGGGAAAATATTCATTGTGCCCAAGGTATTATACAGCCCTCCAGAGATACGCTCCTAATCTCAAACCTTTCAAACCTTCAAACCAATCAAAAAATTTCATACGCCTAAATTGATAAATAGCATTATAATAGAGGGTAAATTGAGTATTATTCTGGATTTTCACGCTCCTCAACACTTACGGGCTAAAAATCATGCGCCTAAAGGAGCGTCTCGCGCTCCTAGATAATCCCTTGATTGTGCCTTGTACATAATACATCTTTTACCACAATATGAATTCCTTTGTTACACTGATAATTGCTATGATCAGTATTGAGTACACATTCTTCATAACTTCTCCATTTTCTAATTTTGATTAATTAAATCGAGTTTACATGTTTCGCAGCTAGTTAATCAACTCTTCTGATCAGTTTGTAGTCAAAACTAGCGTGACCAGCGAAGATACAAAAAATGAGTGTCAAATGAATTCTCAAATCGTTTGTAAAATGTTATGATCATTTAAATGTACGTATATACGATCTAAAGTTCTCTAATTTCGGTCGATCTGACAAAATCTGACTATTTTGGCTACGAAAGAGATTAACGGGGGGGAAATACGTATATCAATAAAAGTTCTCAGCAGAAACAATGCAAAGGACTCTCAACCTGAGAGGGTTCGAAATATTACTGTCCGTTTTTCATCGCGTTACACTTTATCTATAAAAGGAAAATACTAGAGTAGATATACATTTCCAGACAAAACTATATTATAATGAAATCATCTATTCGTCCCAAAAAATGTGGGAGACAGAAAAATGACAAAACGTATAGGCGCTAACACCTAGTCATTTTAAAAATATGTCTTTTTGAGTCAAACCATAAATTAATTTAGGGAAGGGGGCCCGTACACATGCCAGTCCTGGGCCCGTGTTTTGCTCTCGCCGGCCCTGACAAAAGGTATCTGGTGCTTAATGGAATATTGATTATGAAGATAGTATTTATGCAGAAGCAATGGGACTTGAATCGGAATTTTCGCTGCTTATCAAGAGGACACATTTTAACTCAATCTCTTAAGATAATTCATAATATTCCAATTAAAATCTCCAAACACCATAGTAACCAATTTTTTTTTGCAATTTTTCAATTTTGACCTCTACGCCGTAACTTAATCTTAATCAAGTTTGAAACCGATTGAACCGGATGTAAGTATTCATGAATATTCCCTAACCGAATACGAATACGGTTACTCCAACCAAATACGAATACTGTAATCGATTCTCAGTCGAATATCAACTATTTGCCAAATAGTATTTGGTCTAACCAGAAAAGATGACTGATTCTAAATATAATCTCTAATTAAAGTTCACCCTAAAGTGCAGTAACAATAAAGATGAATGCTTAAAGCAGCGACGAGAACACAATTCAAATGTTAGCAATCTCTATTGGGCTAAAAATAGAACTACAAAACAAACACATACGTGGGCTTAGTAAAAAAAATTTCTGGACGGATTTATTTTAATTTTTCAATTAAAAGAATATAGTATGTTAAAATCCTTCTTCTTAAAATCCGACTATTAGAGTCATCTGATTAAAGAGAAGTGATTATTCACTGACGAAGTACTAATTAACTCGTATCACATTATAATTCTACTAACCTAACCAAATGGTTAGAATATTCATTATGTTGAAAGGGACACTAATCTTACTTCATGGATTATTACCTAGTAAGGTCATGCAATGCAAAAATGAACTCAAATTCTGAACACAAAGTTATTACAGCAAAAGAAAATAATACTAGGCTCATCATGATTGTATTCACCATTGCATAATATTATTATTAACACTGTCAGTTTCACAACAGTAATGACACTGATTATCAGAAGCTAGGCGATACAAAATTTATATGAATAATTTTTGCTTTATGATTATGAAAAACAAATTATATTTATTTGTTCACTTCCTCTCAGAAATCTTATGCAAAAATGAAAAATCAAATCAGGTTTGAAATAAGTTTATTTTAGAAATTCAAAATTATTCCAAAGATGGAAGTAACATTTTGAAGTGTAATTTTATACAACTCATTAAATCTATAAATATAAAATTCCGACTACTGATTAGTTGCATTAGCAAATACAACCAGGCAGTGCATTGTTTAGACTGCACATGGCCAATATTAAATCATGGTTTATAACTGATTGCTATCAAGGAAGATATTCGGAAGCTGGTAGAGAATCAGCTGCTAAATAAGGTCTATGGTATTCTAGCGTGAGTAGATTAGATTATTACTTCGGTATTTTGAGCTCTTCACAGATGCATATCTCTATATCTACTAGAGTTGTAAGCATTTGCATTCTGTATTACCGTCATTCGTTAGTAAGTACATCAAATGACGGTAAACATAGTACTTATTCCAAATTTGTATTAACCAGAGGTATTTGTACGTACTTTACGTAACATTGAAAAAATTTGTCTGAAGTTTCGTCTTATCCGTACTTGGAGAGTGTACTGTACGTATATAATTTTGAATGTAGATTTTATAGGTTAAAACATTATGAAATTTGACTAAAATGTTACTTGAAAAATTGTGAATAAAATCCATAATTACCAACTCTCCTGGGATTCTGGATTATCTACGGATTTTGAGTCAATTTATGTCACATGTCCACCAACCGCTTTTTACGTAATAAGGATGGAAATATGAATAATCTGCTCCAAGAATCGTAAGAACATACCTCAATTTAGTATTAACAAATAAAATAAGTTGGCATAAATGAAAACCTTTACAAGTACGTAATATGTATGAAGTATTTACAAGTACTGTCTCAAACATAGGCGTCGGACCCACCCGGCCACCCGGCATGGGCCGGGCGGCCCTAAGGGGCTGCCCGGCTCTACCCGGCATCGTCGGTTATGGGCCGGATACAGGGGTTTATCTAGGTGCTCAACCGGCACTTATAGGTGCCAGCCTTGATCATCTGAGGAACTTAGGTGCTTGCAGTGTGATTCGATTTTGGTGCTGAGTTGCTACCACCCATGGAATTACAAGATAAACCCCTGTTTGGATGCCATTTAACTATTATCACCTTTAAAAAAGTGCCGAACTGGGAAATCCTAGATAAACCCATGGCCGGATAGGCCTGGAGGGCCTACCTGGCTGGGTAAAGCTTCCCCGATACATTCCCAAATTCCTAGAACCGTGTATCAGGCAGTATTATGTATTATGCCGTGAATGTAGCGCCCCGGAATCGATTGGGCCGACCCCGGAGCCTTCGGGCCGGACAGCCCCAAGGGCCGGCGGGCCCATTTCCGACGCCTATGGTCTCAAAGATATTTAATAAATCCAGATAAAGCAATGCTAGATTTGCACTAATTGCAAGAGGAGTGCTATGGATCTTAATTCGCGCTACGTAATAGATAATGGAAAAAATGCAGCGATCTGATTGTTTTGAAAACAATTAGAAAGAGGAAATCATATGCTCTACACAATTGAAGGACTAACTAATATATTCACTATCCCATTCGGGAGTAAGATCATTCAAGCAAGGTTTTTGAATATTTTCAGTGAAGAAATAAAAAAAGTCTGGTATTTTTAGTCACTAACATTGGGGAATGAAGAATGGGCGATGGTTGTACCCCTTTGGGGAACCGCACGATGGCACCGATCTAAATTAAGTGAGTCTAGCATCTCACTCTCAATGGAATACACTACAAACCAACAGACATAGTACACACACTAGAACGGAATGGAATCTTGAAAAAACACAGTTTAGAGATATTCAGAGTAAGACTGTACTACATCATCCAATAAATAATATTACACTACATACCATTACCAGTGTAAACACATGCACAAAATAGCACCAGTTACCCCCACCAGATGTACCCTCCCTCTCGTGGCATCAAGCTCACTGCAACATCTTCACAAACTCGTTATGAGCCGAATCCAACTCGAAAATCATCTCTCTCGCCTCCTCCTCACTCAGCTCGTCGTGCACCGTCATGGTGTCCAGCTTGCTGTACCACTTCTTCACCTTCAGCACGGAGGAGTGCTGGTCAGGGAGGGACGACATGGTGAGGAGCGTCTCGTAGAGCTCTTTAAGGTCTGGATGCAACTCGTCCATTGCTCTCAGGTTCAGTTTCAATCTGTCTGAGATCGTGATGAACAAACTGACAATATTCGCGATCACCTTGGACTGGTTTCCCGTGTCGTCCTTAATGGTGATGGGTCTGTCTTCTCGTATCCTCTCTAGCGCAGCGGGACAGTCCAGGTTGTACTTCTTGACGAACTGCTCTATCTTGTTTCCGTACTTGTCTGATAGCACTTTGAATGCAGCCTAGAGTGATGTCACATGTTCAGTCATTGAACTAATATTCAGCTCTATTAAAATAAATTCAGAGCGATTCGAAAATGCTAGAAATCAGAAAGCTGATATCTTATGACGTGTTGAAAATGCAGAGCATCTTGAACTCAATTTCTTATAAACCTGCTACCGAAGCTAAGATTGAATATTCCTTACAACATGCTGCTAAACTGAAACTATACTATAGACCTTAATTAAATAATGCAATATAATCAACATTGTTTTCTTGTCATGATTAATCGCAGTTTCAGTTTCGTTTCAGTTTATGCTAGGGACAGTATTGTTAACAAAAAGTAACAAATGTGAAGGAGACACAAAGATCTCCACTGAAACGAGTGTAGAGACTACCATGATGAACGTTCAGGCAACATTTACGATGCCATTGAGAATTGAAATAGGTTAAATCTCAGTCGTTAGTGTACAGTTGTAGCTCCAAACTAATGAAGTTCTGAGTCTATTTACTCAATATTGCTGTGTCGATAATACAGAATTAGTCTCAATAATCATCGCTACAGTGCGGGACAATAATATCTTCATACTGATATGATTATAAAGGAGTTGACAGTATATTTTAATAGCTCTTAAGGATCCGAATTTGTAAGAATATGACCTCCTACAGCGTATTACTATAATAGAAAATCGTATAAATTATAATGAATAGTAATCTCTATGCCATTATTGATACAACAACCGAGCTCTGTCTCTAAATATTTTCTGTATTCAAAAGGTTATAGTTAATATTGAATGTGTTACTATACTATGATGCTGATTTTTATGATTTGCAGATTATACGTATATAAACTATACTATTGGGAAATTTCTGTATTGCATAGTATACGATGGTGTCCAAAGAGCGCCAACTATGCACTCACGCTCGTGTATACGTAACGAGGCTGGAATTTCCTTCTTTTCTAACAGTTTGTACTCAGTTATCTGGATTATCATGCAATTTTGTCCAGTCTTTTTTCCGAGAACCAGACTCATCCGCAACCTTTAAAATTAATAATGTACGATGATTATTTAAAAAACAGTCATCCTATTCGTACATTATTCATTTTTAAGGGTGCGAATGAGTCTGGTACTCGTGGCGGGATATCAAGCTTTATCACCATTCTATAGTTCTGTGTATGGTGTAGCTCTTGGTCACAGATTACATTGAAGTTATTCCCACTATTCCAATCTCAAAGTGTTGAATCTATTTTCTATAAAATACGCGTATTAGAATGCTGAGACATACAAATTTCGGTCCACAGACTGATAGTGCAGCTTCAGAAAATAATTAAAGATAATAAGATTATGATATATCATGAAATATATTATTAAACTCTTCTAAACTAATTTTTCAAAACTACCCTAGCCTACCTAGATCATAATATTATTTACCGATTTAGGCGTATACAATTTAAAGAATTGGAGACGAAGAGGTATCTCAGGAGGACTATATGATACCTTGGCACCAGTGTTTCCCTCAGGATTATTGGAAAGCGCGTTAATTTTGCAATTTGTGTGCGGTTTATTCGGGTGAATTGCATTATTTTACAACAAATCACGTTATTCGACAAGCTAAGCGTGCTAAATAGCCCGCATAACGCGCTCGGCGGGAAACACTGCTTGACACCTCTATAGGAACAGATTAAAACTCAAGAGTTAATAGCTTCAAATTCAATCGCATGGAGTGACCTACTTACTTTGTACTGTACGAGCAGCTTGGAGCAAGCAGCAGTGTACTCCTGAGGATGGACTGCGTCCTTGATGTAGGCCTTCTCTAGCATCTGTATCGTCTGGACGAGAGCGAAGAGAATGGCCTCATTGTCCACTTGCTCCCGCTCACGGGCATTCGAGTACAGCCGCACTTCATCCTGTAGATCTGTCATCGGGAAAAACTAATAGCATTTCAATTGTCAGGTTAGATAAGAAAGAATAGTTTGTTCAATCAATTAAGATAGATATCAGTTGGAATTTTTCAGAACAATGGACCTCTACAAATTGAATGAGCTAATTAGATTTGAATTGATTCAACAGAGACTTTGTGTTACTTTTATTCGCCGGATTCCTATGTTACATCCACAATAGTTCGGAGGTCCGTATCTGGTGATTGAAGGTCATCACAACAGCGATAAAGTAGTCTGTCTGAATTAGGTAATGAAGATTAACTAATTATTCTGGAATGGTATAGTTCATTATTTTTTAAGTTCATTGCGGCAGAAAACGCAAATAAGAGTTCATTGTGCACACAGATAGTCCAGGAAGTGTAATACGTCTGTGAAGTTAATTGTATAGTTTCCTTTACTCGCTAGAACGAGGAATAGCAGAAAAATAAAAAAAATATTACAGCAATCATATGCTGTGGTGCCAAGTACTGTCCGCGTTTCGGAAGTTTTATTGCGGGAAGCTTACGGTAGTATTAATCGATTGCATTGGCATTAGATTGAGAAATGTGCACACGAATCTTAGAGTAAACAATTGCTCTTTTGTCAATAAAATCAGTCTAGCGAAAATTCCAAAACATTATTAATGATAATTAATTAAATTCCATCCATTCGAATCAATCATTTTGCTGAAAAGGTCGTCTCCAAACAGTTCATATTGTCACATGACAAGTAGAACGAGATTAGGTATTCTACAAAGTTTTATCGAACCATCCACAGAAACAGGGATTTCAGAACCTCGCATAGAATTCCTAGGAAAAACTTCAATCCATAATCACATAAACCACTGACAATTAGCGTGCTTAGATACCTCTTCTCAAAATATTATGGAAGAATACTATGACCTCTAAATTGGAGCAGAAAGTGGGCTCTGAAAAGAATGCTGCAATCTATTGCATAACAAGTATTATATAGATATAATTGAAATTATGACAATCTGATCTCAATTATTTAATAATTACGTACAGTAGATATTAGATATACAGGGTGGCTCATAAGTTCTGTGACAAGCTTCATTAGGTATAAAATTTCTTATACTCAAACAATCTCAGCTATTATGGTCTTTAGAGATTCTAATTCGAATATTCTCAATGATTTTAAAAGATTTTTCCAGTCTAAGACCTGGAACTGTGTTTTGTATGGTGATTTTTATGGGGAAAAAATGTGTCCTAGCACGCAGCGAAAATCGAGAATCAGGGCCCACTGCTTTTCAAATTATCTTTCTAGAGTCTGCAAATTCTATGAAAAATTGGCTCTCACATTTCCCTCGAACACTCTTAATTTGTAGAAATATAAGATGTTTATATCAGTACATATTGAGGACCATTTGGATCAGATTTTTGGTGAGGTGAAAAAAAAGTGCAATTTTGGGTGGTTTTGCAAAATGTACCAAATTTGATCTCGTGAAATAATAACTTTCTCTCATTTCTGATAATGAATTCAATGGATTTATGAAATATTTCCATAGTGAATGAAAGGTATCGGGTGCTAAATCTTCATAG
>OY725489.1:1409345-1529382 GCA_963281255.1 Aphrocallistes beatrix
GAACAGCTCGCGCTTGGACTTGGGGTACTCCTCTAAGATCTGGTCCAGCATGTTCATGGCCATCCGCTTCCGCTTCCGCCAGTGCCCCACCCCGGTGGAGTGCTCCCGCTGAACGCTGGACTTCTCCTCTTCAGTGATCCGTTCGCCGTCTCTAGATTCCAACTCTTGCAGCTGAGCAGTCAGTTCTTTGATCGTCTGGTTAGACTCTTCGAGTTTGGCTTCCGCCTGCTCCAGAGTGAGTTCGTTCTTCCTTCGCTTCTGCTCTTCCTCCAAAGCTCTCCACTCCGCTTTCAGCTTCTTCACATTCAATTCTCCCGCTTCAATGTCTCTATCCAGCTGCTTCATCTCGCTATCAGTGGGGCGATGCATCGTACTCTGCTCGATGCAGTACACTTTCTGTTTGTTGTAGACTTTCTCTTTGACTTTGTTCTGAGACACGTACAGGTCTAGTGCTCGCTGCACGGCTGCCTTGCCCACCTCCTTGTTCAGGTTGCAGGTGATGTCCTGCACACTGTACGGCCTGTTCTGCTTGTGGAGGTAGTCCAGCACCTTCTGGAACTCCTCGCTCTCCTTCTTGCTCATACTGCTGATGACGTGGTATACTACAGATAAGGTAATACTCACAATGTTATGGTAGTCAGCAGTGCTCGACAAAATCAAAATTTGGTAGTGGCTATCTAAACCACCAGTTTACTTTTCTGGTGGCTAATAGTCACCAAATTCTCAATACACTACATAAATAGACCAGTACTACTTCATAAAATTTGGTGGCTTAGTTAACCACCACGATCAGGAATTTGGTGGTTTATGCTATATTTTGGTAGCTATTGCCACTAAACCACTAGATTTGTTGAGCACTGGTAGTCAGGCCTCTCAACCAGTAATCCAACTAAATCGTGAGATATCATATGGTAGAATAGCATTACGAACAGTGGTTCGAAATCTGAGATAATAGTAATGGTAACAACGGAAATCGTGCACAAGACGAGATCGTGCCTGAGTAGTATGATATTCCTAATAATGTATTGTTATTTTTGAAGGAATTCGAGTTTAGTCACATCTTGTCCTGGCATCTTGTATCATTGGATTGACTTAAATGCATGTGTTAAATATGGAGAGGTACAACTGTAGAGTCCCTTAGCAAGTCATAGCGCTGACTGGCCATAAGTAACTTCCAGCAGAGTAAGCATAGAGATGACAGAACTGTACAGTTATATAAGAATACCTTGGAGCTGGCAGAAAAAAAAATTCTTATATGTGTACAGTGCTAGAGCACATTTACATGGAAAGGGGATCTACGTATTGGATCTATTGCAGCGGTGGGCAACCTGGGGCCCGCGAGACTAAATTTGATGGCCTGCGACTCTTTTCAAACACTCTATTATGGAGCCCGCGTGTTAGTGATTGTAATTCAAAATAGGCCCACCTAATTTTAGTTGCCCGCCACTGATCTATTGTGTACGACCTTGATTGAAAATATTACAAAACATTTAAAATTTAATTTGTTATAAAATAAATAATATTTTCCTACATCTCGGAGCTGAGAGAAATATACCTAAACATGAGTGAACCAAGAATAAACATATAAACAGACTCGTACTCAAACTCAAAGCTTGAAAGTAAGGATAGTGGCAGACTGCAGTGAGCTCTTGCTGGTGAGGGAGAGAGGATTGTTGGAGATATCCACTTCAGATAGAGAGGGCAAGAAGAAGAAACATTCTAGCGTGACATTCTCGACTAAGTTAGAACTTACATCTATCAGCGTAAGAGAAGGGAGTTTCATAATCGAGTCAGGGATGAGAGCAAATTTATTATTAGAAGCATTGAGAACTTGTAACTGAACCATGAGAGATGCCTCATCAGGAAGTTGGACAAGGCTATTGTGAGAAAGATTTAGATGTGTAATGTTCTCAAAGGTTGAGAAGAATTTGGCTGAGAGAGTAGAAATGGCATTGATGGACAAGTCAATCGTGCGAATTTGTGCGTGTTTTAAAATTAGATAGATTCCATCTGGAAACTTCTTAAGATCACAGCCACTGAGAGAAAGATGCCCCGACTCGGAGGCAAGAAGACTAGCTTGACCAACTTTAGCTGCTTCCAAAGCCATGAGTAGATGCAGCTAATGAGGACTAGGAATAGCAAGAATGAGGCAATTCTTCTGCCATATCACCATAGCGGCGGATACATGGTTTAGGCGTCAGGCCAAGTCGATTTGACCATGAAATCTGAGTTAACATTTCGAATAACTTATCTGACATCGGTCGAACTCATAACCGAGGTTATTACAAAATACACAAAATATCTGTGTTTGGTCAAGTACTTTAGTATAATTTCAACATAGGAAACTTTAGAAAATTGACTCTTAGAAAGGATATGCATTGTCAGATTTAAATTTTGATTTTGAATCAAAGTTGATTTATGATAATTTTGTATTGTAATGATTAAATGAGAATAAATGTATGCAATATATATATATATATATATATATATATATATATATAAACATTAATCGAGTTTTAATAGTAAGGATTAGGTTATATGATAGAGAAAAATTCAAATGACCTCCAACAGTTGAACCAACACTAATAAGTTATATTTAAAAAATCCTCTATCGTAGCATTAAATGCATTGGTTAGGGGTGGCATATGTATATATATATACTATCCGGACAAAAGTATTCAACCACCACGAAAACCTCCATGCAAATAGTACAGTAAAACTCGGTTAGTACGTACTCAGATAATAGGTACTTCGGGTTAGTACGTACTCATTTCTCTGAACCAAAATCCATCTATAAAATAGATTTTATATGTACAAGTAGTATAAACTCGGTTAGTACGTACTTACGGATAATACGTACTAACAATTCCTTCCCGGAAGGGGTACGTCTTATCCGAGTTCTACTGTATTAAAGTGGATCTATTCATAAAGGAATATGTACTCGAACTACAAGAAATATTCTATTTTTTATTTCAAATTCGTAAACTTGTACACATCCGAATTACTCATTTTTTGAAAGTTCCAACACAAAGACTTATTCACATGTAGAAAATTATCAATATGTGCCACTTTGTGTCACTAATCACCATTATATATAATGGGCATGACTAGAAACAAGTAACATCAGGTATCAAGGGCAGATATTTTAAAGCCTGGGAGTTAGTAATTGCGTTGAAGCTCACAATTATGAGTAGTTAGAATGTGTAGATTATGAATTTGAAATGAAAAAAGAGTGTATTTCTTAAGGTTTGAGTGTATATTCCTTTATGAATAGATCCACTTTTAATAATATTTGTAATTGTTCGTGGTGGTCGAATATATATATAATATTAAGAGGGATGGTTATATGTATATCCTGGAAAAGCTGGATGAAATCATGCTAGCACATATTGTCTCAATAAAGGCATGATTTCAGATAATAATTAAGTATTCAACGGGCAATTGTAAAGCTACAGAGAAAATTGGAGTACATAATAGCGATTGAGTACACTCAAAACAAGAAAAATGCACTTAAATGACTAGAAAGAGTTACTCTTTAGATTTCTTCGAACGGGATTTCACAAAATCCTCTACAAACATCTTCTGAGGTAGTTTTGGAATCTTACTAGCTATCTCGGATAACGGGAACCAGTGACGCTGACATTTGTAATGTTTATCTTGCCAATCATCATGCAGCTCTAGCATGACGAGAGAATACACTTTGGTCAGCACGGAAATGCCTGATTTGGAAATGTGGGTGTACTCTCCGATATAGTGCGGGTCCCCTCCTAGGTAGCCCATCTCCTCCAGTGACTCTCTAATCGCGGATTCTGACGCATCTTCGCCCGGTTCTATCCCTCCTCCTGGCAGTGACCATCTATCTGGGTTGGACTTAGATGCACACAGCATCACCTCTTGTTTGCTCGCGTCTCTGAAGCACAAAGCCCCGGCTCTATGCTTCATAGCTCTAAGTTAGTTCAGACATAATGACGTAATGGATTGATTTAACAGTGCACTATTTCCACATTTCGCCAATTTTGACAAAATGGGAATGAACAAAGTAGGAATTTATCAGCTGATATATTACATACAATAAATTTTTATCCCGAATTGCTAAATCAGAATATACATAATTTACCGTTCAAATCATGAAAATATTCGTCTTAAAATATCCGGCCTATCCTTTAGTTAAACTTATAAACGTATAAATAATAAATACATTCGGACTCACACAAGGGCTTAGAGAGGGGAGGGGGCAATTGTCCCCCTCCTGGCTGGATAAAGTCTGAATATTTATTTAGCAATTTATAAAATAATTGGTGAGAGGGGAGTGTTATCGGAGGTAATTTGTATTTCTAAAACCTCAAAATTAGATGAATCTGTCAAATTGTGGGACAAATTGTTGTTAGCTTCCAGGGGCAAAGCCCCTGGACCCCACTGGGGGGGTTTACAGCGACCCCTTACAAAAATTCCTGGCTATGCCCATGGACTCACATATTCTCCCCCTCTCTAGATCTGCCATTTTCATGGGATTGTGCTCATTGTGAATATTATATAACAAAAATCAATTGATTGCCAAAATTATACAAAAATGACTTCATAACACAAAGAAGATAAAGTTTAATTAAACAACAAATATGAAATAAACAGTTTTAAAGATCTGAATATTTAGTGGCTACTAATAAGTTGAACAAAATCTATTCGAGCCAATAAACCTACTCAATTGTTTGATGAAGAAAGATTAAGAAAAAACTATTTTAATTATACAGCAGAAAGTATGTACAGAATATTTCAATCTCCATTGGCCTCATCCACGCCAGTCTCAACGTCAGAGGGCATCACATGTAGACGGGCATTTTGGTGGCAATTACCTTCCTGCAGTTGTGGCACTGCGACATTCTATTGGTGCACTGCTTGCAGGCGGTGTGGCCACAGGGTACGAACACGATCAGTCGATGATCTCCCCCGTCGAAATCCTCAAAGCAGACGGAACAAGAGGGTTTCTCAGTAGAATCGACGGAAGTGGTGAGTTTAGGAACTGGCCTAGGCGGGGCTTTGGGTGGTTCGGGTTTGCTAGTTTTGGAGGGAGAGTACGAAAAAGATTTGGAAGAAAGAGAAGGCTGACGTGGCTGGTATGAAGTGGAGTGGGGAGATTTATCCTGGCTGCTTGGAGTGGCTCGTTCTAAAACCCGCAGACATTGCGGGTTGTAGGTCCAAGAAGACCCGTTCACCTCAACACGCACGTCTCCATCCTGATAGAGACGGGCGATCTTACCCTTCTGTCCGATAGTTCCTGCCATCGCGTCTACCCAGCCGCCATGGTCCACTTGGTACTGTTTGACCTTCTTCTCATCCCCCATTATCTGGACACGGTCTCCGATGTTCAGTCCGTGTTCGAAATTCGGCGGTTCTTGAGCCATGGAAAATGAGCTAAACTTAAATAACTATGATGTAACATTACGTGTATAAATCTATATCAGTGGTGGGCCACCTTAATCCTTAAGTGGGCCACAATTGGGGCCCGCGAGGGGTCTCGCGGGCCCCAATTCTGTCAGCCCTTGTTACGGTCACATCACCATGGCCGTAGCAAGAATTGACAATAGAAACCTATATGGAAGCAATGTAATAACTAAAATTATACTTCTAAATGCAAAAATAACTAAGTAAAATAAATTGAATCATTATATAATGATTATATAAAATATATTGATATTCAGCATCAATTTCACACCAAAATTAGGCGGGCCCATTTTGAATTAGAATCACTAACACGCGGGCCCCATAATAGAGTGTTTAAAAAGAGTCGCGGGCCATCAAATTTAGTTTCGCGGGCCCCAGGTTGCCCACCGCTGATCTATATACAACACTGAAATACACCAAAATGGCATAAAATCATGAAAAGTGGGACAGCGGCACTGCTCCATCTCATATTTTAAAACAAGATTTTTGTTTGTTTGTTCGAATTTATCTAAGAACTGGGAAGTCGTAGGGCTACGAAAATTGGCATTCGGGTGCCAAATGGTGAGTAACCGAACTAGTTCATTAGAGAAATATTATTATTTTGTAGGGGAAAGAATTGAAAGAACTGGACTGGTTTAATCTCCCTTTCGGGGACCTTCGCCTCTGGGTCAGGAAATTCTTGGCGCCACTATTGAATAGTATTGTTCAACTAAGGCCACCCATATATACAATAAATAAGGTCTAAATTTTAAAAATTATAAATTGCAGCCCAATTTCAAAAGGTAAATTTATTGTATAAAGTAATTATGTTTTAGATTGACTGAGTCAATTAAAGCTAAATGGAAAATTTTTACAGAAGTGTTTAAATTTTCTTATGCACTCTATGTGTCCAAAATGCTAGGATTGCATTTATGGATTTTGAGTTATGGCTTTTTGGACTATAAATGGTGTCTAATTTGTCATTTGGTGTCACATCAAAAATCGTATAGTAACTTCGTCTGGCGATAAACATTTAACATCCTTCAGTCCAAATTTCATTTTTCTCGCACTTATGGTATTCCCGAAAAACCTGTTATGGAGGAAATAAATATATGTACATAGGGAGGCACTCATTTCTGAAGTAAGCCATTATACATACTAGAATAGTCGGCAAACTAAAAACAAAAACAAACAAAATATCAGAAAGATTCCCCAGTTTATCTCCACCTTTATCAAGCAGTCGCCATCCAGACATCCTACAAATGAGCTGGGATACCAAGTGAGTCTAGTTATTGCTCAATTAAGTCCCACTGTCCTAGACGACACTCACTTTATTTATTAACCAATTAAAGCTTCCGCAAATATGAAGAAGTATATTATTCTCCAACAAATATATCAAAATAATGTCACTGTTGCAGTTTATGGCCATGCCTGGTGTGCACGGTGTACACCAGGCATGGCCATATATAACACGAAAAAATCATAATAAACACGTTCATTACGTAAACATATATTATTAGCTGCAGCTTAGAAGGCTTGGAGTTTGTTTTCTTCTTTCCCATCCACTATATTTATTCTTTGTTTAGAGTCTACTGCTATCCTTTAGGGGAGTATAACTTTCCTGCAACCTTTCCCTCCCTACCAATCTTCTGTATAAGGATTCCGTCTGGAGAGAATATTCTGATACAGTGACCACTATAGTCACTCATCAGAATATTTTCATATGAATCTAGACAGAAGTGACAAGCATACTTGATGTCGTTTCCTGTTACTAGGGAGCGTATGAAGCTGCCATCTATTTTGAATACTTGGATTTGAACTAGATGGAAGTTATTATCCCAGCAGCTGAATAGAACAAACATTTGTTGTTTGTGTAGAATGATTCTTGAGGAGTTGTATCTTCATCAAACGAGATACCCTTCAGAAAAATCTTCTTAGTAGGCTTTAGGTTGAGATCAAATATATGTACTGTCAGGGACTCATCTTGAGACTTATCGACACAAGTGTAGATTAGGGATCTTCTATTGATATCCCGTGTATAGAAGTGTTAAGTTTCATTTTTTTAACTGTTTCTCCTTTCATATTTAGTTTGAGAAAATAAGGCGTGAAGGAATGTGTCATCAGGGATAAGTGGTCTTTATGAATATTCATGTACTGACAGTTACTCATCAGTGGATTGCGTAGAGTTGAGTGGTGATTGCCTTCACTCGTAAATACTTATATTCTCTCAGAAAAAGAATTCTCACCTACATAGATCAGCTGGCTGGTGGGATCGATACATATTGCCGTAGGGACATTTAGTTGATCTTTTTCTTCACCTTCTTTAACTCCATGCCAGATAGGTGGAGTCCTGAACCTGTATGGATTGAGTGGTTTCAGAATGCGACACTTCTCTTCCAGTGTCCTCGGTATCTCTTCCATCTGACAGCTGATCGACACACGTAGGAACAAAACCTGTTTTGTAAGGTTCTTCTCCATTTCTTCTTTGATATTCTTGAGTTGTTTCTGTAGGAACTCTTGTTATGATTTCTCTTGAAATGAATGATTATTCTGAAAACTTTTACTATTAAAACAAGCTTGTTGTTGGTTAGTTCGTTTGTTCCTTATAGTTCAAAATTTGCACACATGCGATATTGTCTTGGTCAGTGGTGTATTAGGGTTGTTACTAAAATCCGGGACGGGATATTCCGGGTTTTGACTAAAATACAGGACACATTTGAAACTGTCATAATGGACCCACGTTTCACTGGATATTATATTTACAGGTACTGTAGGTACGGCGTTTACCCTTCCACAAGCCTAGATCGGAGTGACTGGCTATGCGTCTGCATTAGTCACACACAAGTTAATTAATAACGATAATGTTATTTCTGCAATTCAATTGTGCATATAACTTGCAAGTCAATACTACTATGTGGGTGTTCAATCATTCTGAAGTGTAACTATGATAAATCACTTAGTATGTTACTAATTAGCAGTATTTGACAGGATAACTTCTGAAGTTCTCTCTATCTTTCAAAACCCTCAAGATATTTATATTACATCTCCTCCTCAGAAGCCTAAAGCAGGCCAAGTGTTTCTATACAAAGCTGACAATCCAGGACTGGAAGGTATTCTATCCTTACTATTAAAACTCGATTAATATTTGTGTATATATATATATATATATATATATATATATACTATATATATATATCTGTAACGAATTGATTAAAGAAACTGCCGGGCGCAGAAGGCTGATTTTAGGCATGTGGGAGTCTTTTGGCTATGGCTCCAGTAAGTTCTGAGCTCAGACGAAAATGTCGACTCATCATGGAATTATGACGTCATTGTCACATTTTTAAAAGTTAAGCAACACAGTTATTCGGGCATAACTCAGCCATTATAGGAGATAGAAGGCTGAAATTTTAATAGAATCTGTATCCTAATACGTCTCACATATGATGCAACTATCATCAGAAAATGATGACTCATCACTTTGCTATGACGTCATCATTACTCATCAAAATTTTTAAAATTGACAAATTTGGTGTTTTTTCGAGTGATATCGATTTTAAAACTAAGATGGACATATTTAGAGATGATATATCCCGTTTAATTAACCAATGTCACCTCCAGGCGACCGAAGGGAGCCTCCGGCGGACACGAAGTGTCCTCCAGCCGCGCAGCGCAAGCAAGCGAAGCGCGCTTGTATATATATATAAATAAATAAATATACACTTGAACCTCTCTTATCCGGGCAGTGCCGGACCGTGCAGCGTGCTTAGCGCGTGCTTATATATATATATATGCTTAGCGCGTGCTTATATATATTGAAGCGTGCTTATATATATATATATCTGTAACGAATTGATTGAAGAAACTGCCAGGCGTAGAAAGCTGATTTTTGGCATGTGGGAGTCTTTTGGCTAATCCACCAAGTTCTGAGCTCAGAGCAAAATGTCGACTCATCATGGAATTATGACATCATTGTCATATTTTTAAAAGTTAAGCAATACAGTTATTTGAGCATAACTCAGCCATTATAGTAGATAGAAGGCTGAAATATTAATAGAATCTGTATACTAACATGCCACACATATGATGCAACTATCATCAAAAAATGATGACTCATCACTTTGTTATGACGTCATCATTAATCATCAACATTTTAAAAATTGATAAATTTGATGCTTTTTCGCGCGATATAGATTATAACATTAGGCCAGACGTATTTAGAGATGTTATCTCCCTTATAATTAACCAATGTGACCCCAGGCGACCGAAGGAATCCTCCGGCGGACACAAAGTGCCCGCCAGCCGCGCAGCGCAAGCAAGCGAAGCGCGCTTGTACTATATATAATATATACACATATATACATATTAATCGAGTTTTAATAGTAAGGATATCTGTAACGAATTGATTGAAGAAACTGCGGGGCACAGAAAGCTAACTTTTTGCATGTGGGAGTCTTTTGGCTATGGCTCCAGTAAGTTCTGAGCTCAGAGCAAAATGTCGACTCATTATGGAATTATGACGCCATTGTCACATTTTTAAAAGTTAAGCAATACGGTACAGTTTTTCGACCATAACTTAGCCATTTTAGGTAATAGAAGGCTGAAATTTTAATAGAATATGTATATTAATATATCTCACATATGACAACTTTCATCAAAAAAAGATGACTCATCACCCTGTTATGACGTCATCATTAAGCATCAAAATTTTAAAAATTGACAAATTGCTAACTTGAGGCTAGATACTAACATAACTAATTACCCTAGCTAATCGGAATATTCTGCAAATAAAACTCAAATAGTCGAAGGACTTATTCACAAGGGGGAAAACTGACAAAATATTTTCCGCGAATAGCCAAAACCATGAACGGGAAGGGCTGCCTGTATAGAATTTTAAACATATCAACGTGGACCGAGTGTAGCAAAATAAGTACGTACTTGATTACTTAACAAGTGGCTTCACTTGGTTTCATGAATAAACAAGTGTATTTGCAAATACAACTCAAAGACGAAGAAATTTCAATACAAATACAAATACACCGAACAAAGTAAATTTAAAAATCAAATACAAATACACAATTTAAGTGTATTTCAAATACAAATACAAATACGTATTTGACCCAAGCCTGTTTTTTTGAACAGTGTAAACTAGTAACATGTTAAGATAAATATAAATAAGATTTGCAATTCACTAATCAGAGTTCTAACGATATCTAATTAGCATAGCTATATTTAGCCACTTTGAGTGGTTAAACTTAGTTTTTCAATTTAGTCATTTTTATGAATAGATTGTACTATTCAAGAGCTTTAAACCACAAATCAATTTACTATCATATTTCAAAAAGTGAATATATGCTGACCTATCTATAAACTTTTATAAAACCAGAAATGCTACCGCTGGTCAAAATTTCTGGTATTTCCAAGAGAATTCAATATCTCAAAAACTAGAGCCAATTCAGCAAAACCGATGGTATAGGATTCGGCACACCAAATATACACTAAAATCGATCTAACATCCTTGGCAACAGAAAAATGTTTATTGCTGACCAGTGTTATATTAATTAGCACAATCCAATTTATAAATTCTGAACAGTATCACAGCGTGGTTGATTTATCTTGAGAACTGTACCCATCACTAATGAAGTAGTCTTCTCGTCCGAGTTGATTGATGATGCCTAACATTTCCGTAGATAGCGGACTTGTGTATACCTCCTTCGAACCCCAGAATTCAGGATTTTTAGTTTTTTCTACCAACTTGTACACTTCAGCATCATACACCTCCCACAGAACAATGTCGTGTTTCTTCGCTTTTTGGGTATTCCCATGATTGGCATATTGTACAGGACTGTTCCTTGTTTCGATTAGCTCATCCACCTCTTCCCTCGTGATAAAGCCTTCCTTTAAATGATGGGACAAGATGTCATAGAACTGATGTTCTGTTGCTTGATAAAACGGATGAACGAAATCCTATTCAATAACAAGAACTAATATTAAATGCATATACTAAATTCACTATAACTCATGTACCTTGAATACAAATTAGAATTCAATAACTCGGTTATTTTACTATGCATGGCATGCAGGTAATTTTACAGCTCGCTAGGAATTCTCTACTTAATATCAATTAATATGTCTAAATCGATGAATTATGGCATAGAAAAATATTACAAAATTTCGCGCTTCTGAACTAAAAATAAATTAAACTAAAAATCATTGGCCTAAAGGAGCTCTTCATTCCTAGATAATTCCTTGATTGTATCATGCCATGAATAAGCCTTTGGTTATGCATTTCTATTCGAGATTCAACACTAGATTCAGTGAAGTTTACTTTTGAGCTAAGACGGTTGCACGTAACTTCATACCAAATATACCACACATTTTAAGAGTCCCAAAGGACCTTTCGATATATTCCAGTTAAAAAGGTTACATTAAGTGGTATTTTATCTCGATTAAGCACGGAAGTAGACTTTGATAGGATATATATTGAATGTAGATTACCCCAAAGTAGTAAGCCACAACGAACGTCAGGTGAGTTTAAAATTTCCTAGTGTATACACTTGTGCTGTACCCTACTATGAATGAACAATGCTTCTTGATTATTACATACAATTAATTAACATTTTTTCAGAATTTTCATCAATGAAGTTGTTTATTGGGAAAATAGTTTGGGACTTTTCCTCTGGTAAACTATACATCTCAATTTTTATTTAAAGAACAAATATTTTTTTATTTTGGATAGACAAAATCTATCCTCAAATGTGAAATATAATAAGCAAAAGTAAAGAAGTACCTGCTACGAATCAAATATTCGAATAACATATATCAACACTCACCTGTCCACAGCAAGCAACAAAACTGCCTCCACTCAGTTGGAGCTGGGAAAGAAAGACGATCGGACCTTGAAATACATCCAAAACTGTCAACAATTCAGGCTTTTTGGGGCCAATAGAAAACACTAGTATGCATCCAAACTGTGTTGACACCCACATCGTGTTAGATGATGCACACATTTTAGTACTTTTAAATTTATACCGATTCTTCTCATCTCCTTGAGAGTACTGGCTGTATTCAGGGAGGAAGTTTGTTAAATCAAACTCAAAGATTTGCTTCTTTTTTATCGAATCGAAAATGTATATGTGTGGCCGATATGAATCAAGGCACCATACTTGAGCAGTCGCTTGATGGGATTTACGCGAATCTTCAATCGCCGGAACCATTTGACTTACACATGCAAACATCTCCGTTTCTTGCTCAATCCTGTGGACATTGAACGTTTCCTTGCATAGAATCCTCATTTTTAGAGATGGCTTCTCGCTAATGAACGATGCTGATATCCAGAGTTCGTTCCCGAGGGAGATGATGCACTCGATAGGATGGTCGATGATGCCTCTAATGATACCTCCTGGGTTGAGAGATTTCAATTGGTAGATGTATATATCAGATTCCAGTGTGAGATATATTAATTTTTCATCTACACACATCGTTTTCACTTGGAATATTTCCTCGTCAAGTTCTTTTTTATTTATTAGAGTCATTTCAAATTTAATAAATTTGAAGAGGGCTATATAGCATCTGAATGATTGCCCTACATCTTTCAAAGTCAAGATAATTTTATCATTGTGAGAACTCATTTGGAGAATCAACTTATTTTTACAAAAATCGTCGTTATTCATATCTATTATCCTATCCCCTTCGGCGTCATAATAGCAGACTCTAGTATATAAGTCTGGACCTTGGAATGTTGTAGAGAAGGCATAGCATAGGACCTCTTTGTCGCCTAAATGGGCTGTGCAAGATTTTATCGGATTGTAACTGGAGTTCTGCGGAAGAGATCTGTTCGAGTAGAGAAATTGGAGCGATGGGGAAGAAAGTGCAGTTACAACTGATCTCATTTCCGGTCTTCTCTTGGGATCTTGGCTCCAACATGCCTGTACTATCGGTAAGAGAGAAACAATCCCTTTCTCAAAATTATTTTGCCAATTTAATTCTGGACGCATCCCTTTAATTGTATAAGTAGTGTCGGCCGTTCCCATTTCTCTGTAAGGGTTTCGCCCCGTAATCAAGTAAATAATGACTACTGCATATGAAAAAACATCAATTTTGTAATCTTGGAAAATCACCGTGTTTTGTGAGATTATTTCAGGCGCGCGGTATCCTTGAGTTCCATCCTTACTGGCTCCATACTTCGAAAAATTAAAATCTGCAATCTTCACATTTATATAGGATAAAACTTGATCAGAAAATACGAGAATGTTCTCAGGTTTAAGATCATGATGTATCAAGGGAACATCTTTAACGTGTGTATGCAGGAAATCGATCCCTACAGCCATCTGCTGAGCAATTCTCAGATAGAGAATACGGGGTTTGAGAGTATATTTTAGAAAAGATTTTAAATCTCCAAAAGGAGCAAACGTTAATACCATAAAACATCTCGGCAGCGCAAAAGAAGATACACCGATGACATCGATCAAACAAGAATGTCGATATTCTAAGAGCATTTTAGCCTCTGTGAACATTTCGTGATACACTCGCAACTTTGAGTCACCATCATTGCATAGGAACTCTTTCACTGCCACCTGCCTTCTCAAAAAAGTTCCTTTGTACACAGTACTGCAGACGCCTCTACCAAGCTTCGTTGATTTTGGATCATAAGGCATTTCTGTAAATGTATGACCTTGAAAGTTCTTCTCAAGTTGTAAATCCGGTGCGAATTCAGCTAGAATCTCTTCCGACATCCAACCTTGGCTAATTTCGCATATTTCATTGAACTCTTTCTCCATAATCTTTTCGAATATGGGAAGTAGTTTATAGAATGAATCAACAAGAAATGGATTGGTTTCGTCTTTCTTTGTTTTGTGAGGGATAGCTAAGATATCTTTTATATCGCGATGATTTTTTTGCTGATTATATAAGATTGTCTTTACTCGAAATAGGAAGGATTCACCAATTTTATTTCGATCTCTAGCGAACACTATTTCAACTCCACCATTGCTATCATAAGCTCGCAAAAGTACTTTTATTTCATTTTTGGAATCCTGGAAGATGAGATGATCTTTCCAAATTGATAGCAACCTTGTTCCATCATCTGATGCAAACTCCATGTCTTGAGCTGAAATAGCATTCATTATATCTTCGCCATTATAAGAATTGGAGTTAGAGTATCCCTTCAATTCAGTATCGCCATTGATTGTGACCTGTAGTAGACGCATCTGATAGAGAATATCTACGATTAGTCTATTACAAAAATCGTCAGACATTTGAGTAATGAGAAAAATTCTATGGATATAACCGTTCTTCTTAATCTTTTCTGATGGTTTTGCCGAAAAGAATTGTTCGATATCAATTTCCTTAGTCAGCTTGGGCAATCGAGAAGGTATGATGTACAGCTGAGGGGAAATCCCCACAACCATATCCACCTTCCTGAGGAGGAGTATGTAGTCCTCACTGTGTTTTGGCTTGAAGGGGTATGGATGTTCTCTGATGTAGTCGACAAAGTTTTGTAAAACGAGTAATCCTGATTTGATATACGGCTTTTCTTCATTTAGTATGTCAACAAGAGTATTGTAAAATGTGCCGAGATCCAATACAATTGGGGTATCCCGTAGTTCTTTAATATACTCAATCAGACCAAACCTCTCCATCATGTTCAAGAAATCTTCAATCCGATCTGTTTCCTTCAAACTTTCAACTAACTCAAGTGCAGGCGTTCCTTTGAAGAGGTGAATGAATGTGTCTATGCTAATTATTTTATCTCTTGTCTGTTCACGTCTTAGGTTTATTGTATTTCCTATAAAACACCTAAAAATGGTTGAATATTCTGAGGAAATTATGTCTTCTTCTACTGAGATGTAATTATAAAACTGTCGAGATGAACGCAATTTCCTAAATTTCCCAGATAAAATACGGTCTCTAATTGAGCTTATTTGGCTTTCTCTATATAGAGAAAATGTTTTTTCGCTAATTTTAATTTTGTCATCATTTTTTTCTTTGGGAATATTATATGCAATAACGGTTACCCAACTGAGCCAAGGAAACTCATCTTTCTGGTAAGAAGGATACATCTTGCTAATTTCCTCGATCCACTCTTCCACTGATTTACTGATACCTTGCTCGAAATCAACGACTATAAATATCAAAGAACGTACGTGGCAGAGTTTCTTTAAAACTTCTGACATCACTTCAATATTGTGATTTCTTACATTCCACAATTTTAGACTTGCCCAATGCGTATCGGCTATTCTAGGATTCTCCCAATTAATTAGCTGAAAAGCTTTTTCTTCGTCTTCGCAAGTAAAATTTGATCTGTCCAAGAATCTTCTCAAGAACTTCATGCGAATCTCCTCATCTTCCCCGATGCAGAATATCTTAGTCGCATTTATCTGTCTACTGCCACGAATGCACTTTATGATCTCACTCGTCATTCTCCTCTCATTACTGCTGTGAGAGTTGCTCACTGATAGAGACGGGAACTGTTCGAGATCGAGCTGTATCTTCTCCAGATTTTTACAGTCTCCTAGAAAGTAGGGTAGGTTTTTTATTCGCGGGTTATTTCTTATATCTAATTCAGCTAGCTCGACAGATTTAGCCAGAAAAGTAGGTATCTCAGTTAGCTGATTGTTTGATAGATTTACAGTTGATAACCTTGAGATGAACATGTCGTTACTAATCTCTTTAATTTTATTGTTATTTAAGAAGAGTTTTCCTAAACTCTGGCAGATTAAACGATCTTCATTTTTATTTTGAGTGAACCCAGGCGATTCGTTGTGTGACAGATTGAGAGACTTCAAACTATAGAGTGTTAGGATCTGACAGGGGATGCGATTTGTTAAATGATTGTGTGACAAATCCAACTTTTCTACACAACTTAGATTGAGTATATGTTTTGGAATCGATCTCAAAAGATTATGTGAAAGGTTTAGGCTTATAGCATTACGTATCATGTCTATTTCAAATATTTTTTCTGGAATTTTTTCAATCTTTAAGCTGCACCAGTATACTAACTCATGAGATACTTTGTGCTGCTCCAGCATCCATTCTAAATACTGGTCAATGCATGGGGAAGCTCGTTGAATAGCAATTCTGATCGGGAACTTGAATGATATTTTCACACTTTCTCTTTCTAGCTTTGTTTCTCCGATAACTCTATTGATACAGTTAATGGGGGAAGTAATCTGTAATCTGTCCTTAATAGCTTGTCCCCGTTTTTCAGGAATCTGTATCAAGAAAAGAAGGTACCCTACTATTTCCTTGACATCATAGACGATAGCACGAATCAGCAACATGTACCACCCTAAAAAATAAAGTTTTCTGCTTTTGCAGCAATAGATGATCTGTTCAGGAAAAGAGTTGTTGTTGAGATATATTATTAATCCCAAAATGTCTATTGTACTCGTAATACTTGGATTTGTGATTTTAATAAATTTTTCCAACAGTGCCTCAATACATTCTTTATAAATTTTTTCACATTCACCTTTGTCATTATGTTGAAAGTAATCTAAACTTCCACGTATCTCATTTTGTACATTATTTCTCTCTAGTATTTCTTCATGAGGGATATCAAGGTATAACCGTATCGTTCTTTTCAACTCTAGAAAATTAAAAACATTACCAAAGTAGTAGTTGTAATCCTAAAAGTTTCACAAAATTTATATCATTAAAGCTACTAAGTAGTTATGGGCAGTGTTTCCCTCAGGGATATTATTATAAAGAGCCTTGTGCAATTCTTTATGCTTTCCCATTAAATAGGATTATATAGTATTATAAATGCACTATGTACAAGACAAGCGCGCTAAATGACGCGCTTAACTCTCTGCGGGAAACACTGCTTGCAAATTTGTATAATTCTCTGTAAGGGAAGGGACAATCAAGATACCTAATTTCCATTCCGTCCTGGAACGTGACTAGATTTTCCGTCCCCGGAATGAGGTATTTACTATATGCAGTCTAATTATATTTGCCATTGAGAGGGAGGCAGAGGGGAAATTCCCTGGGGTCCGGTTGCTGAAGGGACTCAGGTGCGGGAAGGGGGGTTAGGGGGACCATGGTCCCCTGAGACTTTTTAGTGGATTGAGAGCTCAGATTTTCACTAGTAACCATAATTATATAAAGATACAAAATACTTCAACGAGTATGAATTCAACCAGCAGGTGGAGATTATCATCCAAACATATGATAAGCAAGATCAAATTACGTACTTTCCTTCTTTAGGAGATTGATGATTTCTTCATTTTTGTTATCTATTGCAGTATCAATAGGCGTTTTTCCATATTCGTCTTTGACATTGATATCTGCATTAGATCCAATCAAGCACTCGACACATCCAGCAAACTGGAAAGAGACAGCCACATGTAGCGGCGTGCGGTTAGAGCTGGCCCTAATATTAACATAGTTCTCTATGTAATTCAGGTCCAGCAGGAATTTGATGACACTCTCCTGATTCCAAATAACAGCTGAATGCAGTGGAGTATACCCGTAGCAACCTGTGCTTCTCTCTAAATAGCCTCTAAGTTTTGCATTCTCATCCAGTCTCTGTAGCTCTGATATTTTACCATCACTGCAATACTCGTTTATGAGACTGATACTCGATGCCATTGATTCTGTTATCGAATGACTGCAATGATTTATATAAATTTCTATAATAAAATCTAAGTTCATATACCTATCTGTTCTGTGCCAAGTAGGAATTCCTGCTTGGCGCAACAAAGTTGGAATAATTTGTGTTTTTGAAATATCCCCACTTATCCGCTGCGCAAAGTAGGAATTACACATGGACAAGTATTTACTTGCAATGTATTTGAGGACAGGGGCGCGCTAGCGGACTACGAAAGGGTGGGCATCAGCGAGGCATCGAATCTGACCGGGTGGGCAACTGAAAACTCATCAAATTTTCTATTATTTATATTAGACACCAGTAAGAAAATCTAAGCGTGGGCGACTGCCTACCCTCGCCCTCTAAATCCGCCACTGTTTGAGGGTATCACTAGATGTTTCAGCATTGCATTGTATTAATTATTTACAGATTCAAGATTACTCAGCTTTGGAACTTTCAACCTTTTTCATGTAAAAGTAATCTTGTGCAACCTAACCTAGGTCGTCATTGACCATTATTACTATATAAGATGGTGGTTAATGCCCCAAAGTAGATAATCTCACACATAACCATAATTATTCGAGTTAAAATATTGAAAACTGAGAAATTTCAATCTGTATTCAATGGTGATTTTAGTGAGGTTGAACTGTATTTCTGTATTTCTAGGGACAACACACTAAACTGTAAATTGTGTACTTTTTCTTGTTTAGAGCTTGCAAGCTTCAGTGATATTCGCTGTATCTAATCTCTCAATTACTGACAATCTATAATAATTTGGTTATATGTTAAAACTACTAGGAGAGATAAGAAAACTCGCTCGAAGTGACTACTGAGTATGATACATGATACGTGAGACACTTCATAAGATCCAGATTATATTTCATTTGCAGTAAAATAACATATTAGGACCATTATATAATTATATTGAACTTGTAGTAAATATTTTCCTATAAAATATTCAGTTTAAAAGAAAGTACTAGCCTCTTTATGCCTTCAACTTTTAATTTCGGATTTCATGCTTGGACACTGTTATTTGATAAATTATTTAATCTAAAAATATTATTCCAACTTATCTATCGGTCTATCAATGAGGTTAGATCCTATCTCGTCTTGAATTACCTAGCATTAGCTATAATGATTTAGGAGTAGCACTTGCGCTGCTCCTTCTCAGCGGTGCTCCACTAAGTTCTGACCTCAGAAGAAATGTCGACTCATCATGGAACAATGACGTCTTTGTCACCCTTTTTATGAGGTATTAAAAAGTACAGTGCGCATGTCCGTTAGGTACAGTGCGCATGTCCATTAATTAAGTACAGTGCGCATGTCCGTTACGTTTCGTATATATGTACATCATTAGGCCCCCTCGGTTGAATTCTCTCCGTCCCGCTTTCTGAACGTACGCAGTGTCACCCTATTTCTGGGCATATCTAATTTACGGAACGGTTCCGTAATTTCTAAATACTTCAGTTTCACGGAATGGACTGAAGGTAACATAGTTTAAGCAGTACACCCCAACGTTAGTTAATGGAATAATATGCCCTTTAAACCGAGAATATAGTTGATGATAAGTTGAGAATGTAATAATTTTATTAAGTAAACACATGAATATACGTACATAAATATAGAGTATCAGTCTCAAACTTGAGAACATCTATTACAACTCCAATTAAAGCTTTATCCTTCGTTGTGAATCTGTAACTGAAACGCATGCCCCAATATAAAGTCAGTCATGACAAGTGGGCACACTGAATCATTGGTTTTCAGGCATCTTACAGTAGCAAAATACCTGGATATTTCTTTAAATTTTGATTATTTCACCCTTCTCCTCTCTTTAATTATAGGGAACATGGTAACATTTTCATGTTCTAAACAAACTTACAAATGTTTCCGATTTAACTTTTGGTTGAAGAGATATTTACTGGGACTTTTTCCCAAGCATAGGGCCGTTTCATACTCTACTACAAACGCTCTGCAATCATTTCCTCCAGATTGATTAACTACATTCACAAATTTCAAATTGATTGACTCCTTTGTACATAGTAGACTTGAAACTTGCAATTTTACATCTGCAAACGTTGAGTACAAGTTGTGATACATGAACACTTCAGGATGCTTTGTTCAGATTGTAGAAATTGTCAACCAATAGTTATATCCACTATGAAGAACTTGGACGAATTCTCCAGTTTCAATTGTGTAATTCCCGCACAACCCAATAGCTGGATCTTGAAAGCCTGAACCAACAAACCTCTGCTCGAATTGCTCAGCTAGAATCGCATCAATCAACCTACTATCGAGCCACTGTTAGATCTGGAAGTCTGGATCGCCCAAACGAATTCTGGCAAATCATAGGCTATCTCGTGTACGTACACGAGATAGCCTATGAATGAAACATATACTTTATCCATGGTCCATATGGGGTTCTACCATAGTAAATTGTGTCGCGTGCCATCAAATTGTGTCATGTTCCACAATTTGGTGGTGGTGGGTATCAGGTTACGATGAAACCGATTGAACCACAAGGCCATTTGAGTAAGCGAAACAAAATCTCAGAATACTACGATATATCTCAAAATACCACGGTACTAATTAATCTATGGTTAGTTAATACTACGATCTCGAAATACCACGCAACAGTACTCACAGATTTTTTTCTATTTGTATTGTATTGTACAAGCGCGCTTCGCTTGCTTGCGCTGCGCGGCTGGCGGACACATAGTGTCCGCCGGAGGCTCCCTTCGGTCGCCTGGGGTCACATTGGTTAATTATAAGGGAGATAGCATATATAAATATGTCTGTCCTACTGTGATAATGGATATCACTCGAAAAATCACCAAATTTGTCAATTTTAATTTTGATGCGTAATGATGACGTCATAACAAAGTGATGAGTCATCATTTTTTGATGATAGTTGCATCATATGTGAGACATGTTAGTATACAGATTCTATTAAAATTTCAGCCTTCTATCTCCTATAATGGCTGAGTTATGCTCGAATAACTGTGTTGCTTAACTTTTAAAAATGTGAACTAAGTAAAATTAGAACTAAGTAAATGATCGCATCATGATCACACAGGATTGGTGTTACCTCAGAATACCATGCAACAGTGCTATTCAATACAACTCGAATATGAACGCAGTATAATGATTCTACGCGTATTCTAACAACTGACAACCTACATGCTTGCAGGGCTCTCAGTTCTGTCGTAACCACAGGGACATGTCCTACATTGGTAGCAGCCGCCACATGGATTTCTTACAGCGCACACTCTTCTAAATTCGTTATAGTATACTCATAGAGGATATTAGAATCCGATGCTTGGAAGTGAATCATCCTCTCGGATGTATCCAAAACGAATCCCCTGTAGGAAAGTGAGTAGTTACTATGACTCCGTTCTGATCCGTTATTATGGGCGCTTCCCATCTGACATGTATAGATGTACTGCTTAAGGAAGAGACCGTATAGTTAGTCGGCTCAGAAGGGACAAGAATAATCGAACATGAATTAGAAGAATGGATACAATGAATTCTGTTTAAATCTTAACAAATTAATATTACTAATTCTATACTGTCTGTAAACGTATTAAATGCATGGAAATAAGTGAAATGGATTAATACTTCTAAAATAGGAGCTGGCCTCATTCGATCTCAAATAATAGAAAATAAATACAGTCCTCGACAGAATCAAATTTGGTGGTGGCTATCTAACCACCATTCACTTTTCTGGGGCTAATAGCCACCAAATTCTAAATACGCTATATAAATAGACCAGTACTTCATGGGATTGGGTGGCTTATTGACTATCGCCACCAAACCACCAGTCCACATTTGTCGAGCACTGGTTGAACACAAATTCTGCATAAATAGTCTAATCTGAATCGGTAGAAGACATATTGTTTAGATATCTTCGCAGAGCATCCAAATTTTGATATAATTTATCTTTATTTCTAACATTGACGGATTGGTCAATGCCTCCCATCAGCTGTTCAAAACTTTTCTCCAACCTAGTCCGTAGTTCAGAGGGTTGCAACTCGATTATTCGCCTCTGAATTCTCTTGAAGTATTCGGGATAGATCAAAATGAGTGACAGGAGGGGCCTGGACATAGACCACTGGTTCCTACACTCCTCAAACATGATGGTGTTGAGGATGGAGGACATGATCTCCTGAATGATATCTTTACACTGTTGGAGAACGTGAGCAAGATGCGCACCTGTCGTGGACTGTATTTTCTTGTTCGCCTGTTTGAACACGTGACTGAAGATGTTGTCCAGGGACTGGCAGCATGCATTGGACATTAACGTACCACTCGACTCGATCCCACCGGCCAGGGAGCTCAGGATATAGAACATGACCTGGTGATCGAGTGTAGAGATATACTCCACGTGATCCTGACAGAATACTTCCAACGCATTGAAGTAGGCGGCTGTCAGTTTGGGATATTGGAGGAGCTGGTCTAATTGGATGCTCATGAATAATTTGATAAAAGTTTGAAGAGCACTGTCTAGTGCAGGGTCATTGTACAGTTGGAAAACGCCAAAATTACAGTACTGCCCACTCAGGCCTACCTTAAGCACATTAAAACAACACAAGGTTCCTTTCAGTTTAAATTCGTATAACTTATCAGGAGGGAAGTCGTTGAAGTTTAAGATCTGAGACCCGTAGCCGACCACAGCTCGGCTCAACTCTTGGAAGATGAGGATCCCACTGGGGGAGGTGACTTCAGGGATGAGGCGCTGGCAGCGGTTGGTCCCCGACTCCGTCAGGAGTTTGAGGATGGGGACTGCGACATCAGGGTCATGGAACCATCTGTTGAGACAGTCGATAAGAAGGTGGATGAACTCAGGAAAGAACCAAGAGAAGAACATTTGGTAGCAGGGCCGTGATGAGATAACCTGTACAACTCCCCTCAGGTCATAGGAAAGTCCGGCGATCATCTTCTTAACCTGTGCTTCGTTCTGAGACGTGGAACCGGTGGGTAGCGCCTGTATCATCGAGGAAAGCTTTTTGAAGTTAACAGTGAGTGGAGCCATGTGCATATCAAACACTTTACTCTCCTCTTCCTTCAACTCTGCTAGCACCAGTCTGCTGATGGACTTGTAGAAGACGAAACGCAGCTTGAAGTGTGTCTTGCACCCGCTGTTATAGCTGAGGAACGGGAACTCGGCGCTATTGTGATTGTCGATGAGAAGCTGTGATGCTTCTAGCTTCATTAGCCTCTTCCACTGGGACATCTCCATGGACAGCTTCCTGAAGAGGGAGAGAGTGCGCTGTAGGATGACGTCATTGTCTTTGAACAACTTCAGGTTCGAAATGATTCGCTGCAAGCAGAACTCTATCAAGAAGGATTCATCCAGGATGCCCAGCTGTTGGGAGAGAACCTCGTAGACTTGAGTCTCGCCATTCTGCATTTGTCCATTGATGTAGGTCTTGTACAGGTGATCAAGAAACGCCAGGAGCGCCTCATCCAGCCTGAAGCAGGTCACCTGCGTCCTGTGCTGGTCCATGAACCCACTCAGCCGCAGCACCCAGCTGCTCATCTCCCCGTCCAGCATGTCGTGCTCGTCGCTGGCCGCGTTGGAGATCCTCCCGCCCACCATGGACCCGGCGATGAGCACGAGCCAGGCCAGCTGCATCTCCAACACCTCGGACGAGAGCACCCCCTCCACTGCAGGGGTGCTCGGAGCCGCCAGAGCGGTCTGGTAGCTACGCGCGCAGAGCTCGAAGTGTTTGAGGATGCAGCGGGAGGAGTGGTCGTAGTCGCACCTTGCGATCGTCCCGATTTGTTCCAGCTGGTTGATGCTGCCTGAATCTTGGAATGTCTCTTCGCACGCTTCAAAATGAGTGACACACATCTGTAGACGGTTCATGATATAAGCCTCCACAATCCGGGGGGTGTGAACCTTGATGGTCTGAGTGTCGGTGCTACGGACGTAGGCCATGGAGGAGACCAGGCGGGACCAGAAGCTGAGCACGTAGTAGACCGACTGGGGAGAGAACTCGTTTAGTGCCGAGACAATCTTGGTCGTGAATTGGCTGACTTGGTTGAGGAGAAGCTCAAAGTGTGGTCGCTGCTTGACAAGCTCTGACATCTGATAGTTTGCTTTCAGACGAAGTATCAAATGGCAGAATTTGCGGAAACAGTCCGCATTATCCAGGTGCATCTCTGTGGTGAGGATCTCAGACACGCCTAGTATGAACTCCTTCAACACTTCTTTTCTCTCTGTCGAGTCCAATAAGCCCCTCCTGACAGCTGCGATTGAGCTGAGACATGACATTGAGAGGTGCGCTATTTCAGCAGGCAGATTTGAATACAGTTTGAAGAGAACTGTATGTGTGGTCTGAGGCAGGAAGAAAGGACGCCAGGAATTGGGTGCCTGTATGCTAGCCATTTCGCCACTTTGCCCATCCGGAGCAAGACATACAAAGTCGAATTGCAGACAATGGTTGATCAGCTGTAGGCACTGGTACATGTTAATGTAGACTGGGCTGGCTTTAGACAGATTCTGTGCTTGGTCTTTCATATATTCGATCGAGGATGTGAATATGTCGAAGAGAACTTCTTCTTTGAAGCTAACCAGTAACTTCCTGTGCCTGGCGACAGAAATGGGGCTATCTGACTGACTAAATTGTTTGACAGTGTCAATCAGAATTACAAGTCCGACAAAATTTATCTCCGGGCTAGGAGCTGAGAGGTTATCGGATCGTGAGGTTGGGATCAGTGCAATGGCTTCCTTCGCAATTTCTCTAAACGGAAAATCGTCATCAATAGAATCGAACCATCCGAATTTGCAAAGTTTTGCAAGGACGCTTGAAACTTGAAGAATGGCGTCATGTGACGCTCGGGCAGCTGTTCCACTCGTGAGGTATCGGAAGATGTCGTTTTTGAGCTGGACACGCTCGACAATCGCCAACGGCTGTCTCTGAGAGGAGACCTGTTTGTCCAGCATACCGGCTGCTACGGCGATAGCAGAGGGAGAGGTGGATCTCTCTAGCAGAAGCTTGGCAACCGTGAAAGCACTCGGAGATTCGGCGAGCATTTGCAGGGCTTCCTGTGCTCTCTGCTTCAACACGCCGTCACCCGATTCGTACATGTCACTGCAGAACTGCTCGACTTGCTTCAGATCAGAGGGACTTTTCGGACCAGACATCTTTACACTACTTATTTCCATTCGGTCGCTAATAAAGTGAATTAGTGCGATGTGAGATATAGTATAACTAAGTATGTAGCTGGTTGACTATTATGGGATGTGATCCTAAGTAATTATATTATTCATTCGTGTGATGTACTAATGTGCATGCCTAATTTCCGGGACGGGACGGAATTAGGCATCTTAACCCGTCCCATCCCGGAAATTAGGTATCTAGATTTTTCGGGACGGTCCCGCCCCGTCCCGAAAATTAGGCATGCCCTGTACTAATACTTTGTCTGCTTCTATTAAACAGCATAATGCACTGCTGTGACCTGGAAATATAACAGTGCACTATTGATTACAAAATTACCAACCTTCAACATTGCATACTGTTTTTGAAAAAAAATTAATGCAAATAACCTAAATTGAAGGTTTATGTCACGAATACGGTGTTAGATATGGGGGGTCTAGATCTAGTCAATAGTAGGCGTATAGCCTCTTAGTTATTTATACCTCACAGCTATAGTGGTTAAGTGCATTTCCTTACTTATTTGTATTTCTTTATTAATCTAGCCCACAATTATATCCTTTGTGTTTCCTAATACGATTGATCTCGGTACATAAATACAAATAAGTTTCCCAGAAATGGCCATCCCAAATATTGGTATTCCGCCCCTCATCGAAGGACAACGAATAGAGGATTGGCAACCTTTGTTTGTTGCGGCAACCAGTACCCTTGTCGCAACAGCAGGGGAGAAAGCGGCAGTACAAATTTTACCCTCACTGGTCTGCAGGGATGCGTTCGAGCGCGCAACCGCATTGGAAGCAGTCAAAGAGGCGACGATAGAAGCGGCTTTCAAGATATTACATTCAAGCCTCGACGCCCCCATCGATGAATACGAGGCCACCTCCAGGTTTCGCGGATTGACATGGGCAAGGGGAATAAGAGTGGAAGTGTTTTTCACGCAACTCTGGACAGAGGGCAAGCGAGCATCGCTCCCAAACAGGCATGTTTGTGTAGTGCTAACTACACAAATCCCCGAGGAAGCTCACGGTGCTGCGAAGGCGTGGATTAGCAGTCACTCTGAGAATCCAGTGTCTGATAAGGAGATGCGGGAGTTCCTCAAGCTTGTTCAGACAACGTTACGCCAAAAGGGTATAGCATTATATCACGGAGCGCGTACGCCTCTTACCAGTGGAATGCGGTGCGCGGTGGTTAATGAAAGTCAAGCGGAAGACGTAGGGCGCGATACGGCCGAGCCGGGTGAACCAGAAGTATATAGAGTGTACCCACCCGGGAGGGAGTCCGGCAGAACCGGCTGGAGAGAGGTTCGGCCCCGCAATAGCGAAACGATTTGCTTCACCTGCGGGAAGAAGGGACATGGGACAAGGACCTGTCCAGAGAGAATTTGCGATATCTGTCGAAAGCAGGGGCATGATGCCAGGCAGTGTGTAAACAGTAGGACACGGGTGGATCGCGGCAAGGGGAGAAACGGGGTCGCAATGGTGACCAACGGAGGCCGATGGAGCGATAAAGCGGCGACCATTGTAGTGCAAGTGGAGGGGAAAAGGACATGCGCCCTACTTGACACAGGGGCACGAGTCAATGTAATGGATAAAGAGACCCTTTTCAGGATGGGATTGGACGATAAACTGATACGAACAGGAGGCCAGGTATACGGCGTTTGCAGTACCCCAGTTCAGGTCGTTGGTTATGTGAATGTCTCAATAAAGATCCCAGGAGAGAAGGCTCGCAAGGAGGAAATACAGGTCTTGGACGGCGAGGAACAAGCATTACTCTTCGGACACATCAGTTCATGGAGGGCTTTGGCCGAATTGTTTTCGATTGGGATAATGGAGTGATCGAGATAGGGAAGTCACGCGCCAGTATTTGCGAAACAGTAACCGGAGGGCGACCAGTAGATCGAGCGAGGTCGATCAAGTTGGTGTCGGACGACGAAGAGATAATGGACTCTGGGTTAGACGGCGGGATAACGGAGGAGGAACGAAAACGGATAAGAAGCTTGTTGGAGGAATATAGTACAGTATTTAGCGAGAGGCCTGGAAGAACAGATGAATGCGAGCACGCAATTGACACAGGGAATGCTGTGCCTGCAAAGAGTAGACCGCGACGTCTTCCCCCTAAATGGGAAGAAGAAATTAACCGGCAGTTAGACGAGCTCTTGGACCAACGACTTTGCAGGCCTTCGGCATCCCCCTAGGCAAGCAACGTTGTCTTAGTGACTAAGAAGGATGGACGCAAGCGGTTCGCTATCGACTATAGACGGTTAAATTCGGTAACGAAAAAAGATGCATACGGTATACCTCAGATCCAAACGATCCTGGATAAGCTGAATGGGTACAATTATTTTTCCGTGCTAGATATCGCCTCGGCCTATTGGTGTGTGCCGGTCAGGGAGGGCGATATAGAAAAGACCGCCTTCAACACACCAAGGGGTCTTTATGAAATGACCGTTATGCCCTTTGGGTTAGTAAACGCGCAGGCTTCCTTTCAACGCCTAATGGACAAGATACTACAGGGCGTAGTGAACACTGAATCGTATGTGGACGACTGCATCGTTATCTCTCGGAATTTCGAGAGTCATCTGAAGGACCTTGGAGAGGTGTTGGAGCGGCTCCGAGCTGCGAATCTACATGTAAAGCTACGGAAGTGTCAATTTGCTAGGAGGGAAGTGGAATTCTTAGGCCATTTAGTGTCAGGAATGGGAAAGAGACCTCTGCCTACTATGATCGAGAAGTTGGCTAAGTTTCCCAGACCCCAGTCGGTAACCGAACTGCAGCGTTTTCTGGGAAGTATTAATTTCTATCGGTCATATATCCCAAGGATCTCACAGGTGGCCAACCCGCTTTACGAACTGACCAAGAAGGGTAGCAGGTGGGACTGGACCAATTCGTGCGAAAGGGCATTCAAAGAGCTGCGAAAGGCGTTGGTATGTCAACCAGTTTTATTGGCGCATCCGGACTGGAACAAAGATTTTGTAATTGAGGCCGACGCCAGCGCGGCAGCGGTCGCAGCTATACTTTCTCAACGGGACGACTGCACGGGGGATTTGCGGCCAATTGACTACTTTTCTTCAGCGCTAAGCCCGGCACAAAAGAATTACGCGGCGGGACAGCTGGAGGCCTGGGCGTTGGTAGCTGCCTGTCGGAAGTGGGCTATCTATCTGAGGGCTTCGGGCAGCGTCGAACTAATTACAGATCATAACCCATTGAAGTGGTTACGGGAGCAGAAGGACCCGCGCCATACATTCGCGAGGTGGATATTGGAGTTGGAGGAGTTCGATTATCGGGTCACATATAGGCCGGGGAATTTGAACGTGGTTCCCGATTACCTCTCACGGGTACCAGAGCAATCTGTTGATGTGGATGTACAGGATGACGGAGTATTCGAAGACAAGATATTCATCGCGGAGTCGCAAGGGGAGCAGGGATTTGACTTCATCCGTTTGTAGAGCGAAGACCCAGTCATAAGCCGAGCGCGGTTGCAGTTGAGGCTCGAAGGGAAAGTCGGAACAGGGAAACTTAAGAAGATGACAAGCCACTTGGTGGAGAGGGATGGGTTGCTCTGCTTCGATGATAGGGTGGTGGTGCCAAGATCGGCAATTAAGCAAGTAATGTGTAAAGTGCACGCCGCGGGACACTTTGGGCAGCGGAGAACGCTGCAACTACTGAGGCGGAGTTACTTCTGGTGCAAGATGGCTCGAGATACGAAAGAGTTTTGTAGGGCCTGCCTTGCTTGTCAAAAGGCAAAGGCTTCAAATAGACCTCGCGAGCCACTCGAAGAGTTCGTTTCCACGGGAATTGGACCAGGAGATCTCGTGGCGATGGACGTAGCTACTTTACCTTGGGCAGATGAAGGGTACAGATATTTTATTTGCATAGTTGACGTATTCACACGCTACATAGAGCTGGTCCCTTTGAAAGATCGAGCGATTTCATTGGTGGAAGAGTTCGAAAGAGGTTGGATCTTCCGCGGGCATGGAGTGCCGAAGGGACTCCTTACCGATCAGGCACCGAAGTCAGGGGACATTGTGACAGGTTGGGAATCAGCAAAAGACACTCCTCCCCGTACCACCCACAGGCGGATGGTCTGGTGGAAAGAAGCATCGGGCTTGTGAAACAGGTAGCTCGGTGTCTGATGCTCGGAAGACAATTGAGGAAGGACGCATGGCCCAGTATTTTGCCGGAGATATCGTTTTACTGTAATAACATAGAGAGTTCATCCACGGGTTTCTCAGCACAACTCTTGATGACAGGTAGGCAACCGCTATCGCCGGTTGACGCAGTCCTGACTAGGGACAGAGTAGGAGAGATGAAGGCACCACAACAGCACGTTGCAGATCTCAGGAGAACAAAGCAGAAACTGGAGACCTTGGCTCGTGAGAGGGACAAGGTTAGCAAGAAGCGAATGCGGGATAGATACAATGTGAATGCTAAACCTTCCACGATTAAGCCTGGTGATCATATACTCGAGCGCAACGAGGTACGAGTCGACTCTCTCGATCAGAAGTTTAACGGACCTTATCGAGTGTTGGAGCGCCAGGGTGCCAAACTTAGGATCCAGAGAAGGAGGGGCCCAAAGTGGGTTCATGCCGATCGTTGTAAATTGTACGAGGGGGGTGGGACTGATATGGTTATTATCCCAGGTTCCCCTGTATTGGACGCAGAGCTCCCAGCGACAGAGGAGCCAGATATTATGGAAAATCAAATAGAAGGCGAAGTAGGACAAGAGGGCACCGAAGAGATCACCAGAGCAGAGATACGCGGCACCGAAGGCTCAGAAGAAAGGGGTCAACTACCTCAAAGAAGATACCCGCTTCGAGAAAGGAAGCCCAAAGCATACGAAGATTATATCGTTGATATCGGAGCTCGAACTCCAGAAGAAGCAGGGAAGAAGAGCCCTAGGAATGATCTCAAAACTTCTTAAGGGGGAGTGATGTCACGAATACGGTGTTAGATATGGGGGGTCTAGATCTAGTCAATAGTAGGCGTATAGCCTCTTAGTTATTTATACCTCACAGCTATAGTGGTTAAGTGCATTTCCTTACTTATTTGTATTTCTTTATTAATCTAGCCCACAGTTATATCCTTTGTGTGTCCTAATACGATTGATCTCGGTACAACATCATAATACGTGGCGCCGGCTATGTAAGATCACTGTAGTTCAGAAAATTTCATTCCTAAAGGAGTAAAAGATGTTCACAATATTTTCCACCAAACAATTGATACGAAAGCAGAACACGAGTACTGACTCTACTCACTTCACATCGCCGGTTTCGAGATGTCCTGCGACAGACAACTCTGCAACCAATTCTCTCTCTGCTAGTGTCCTGCAAATGTGGCTGGTGACATCTGGAGTGGCTTTACCTCCTCTCTCTTGCGTGGATGTCTGTTGTAGGTGAGTAGAATCGTGGTTTCCACTTCTTCACACTTACACGAGTGTGAAGTTAGCAGCGAGATGCGAGTACAACTCACGGCTTAATTTCTCAATCAATTCTGCATGGTAAAACTTGTTAAATGGCATAATCTAGTATGGGGCTTTTCTCCATTCTGATAGTTAGGGTATATCACCTCCCCCCATCCCACAATGACATTGCAACTTTCCAATACAAAATCCCCATAGACAATTTCGAGCACCACTCTACATCACTCCTCCACAAATTTCTTTTCTGACAGCATACAACGTCAAGGTTGTTATTTGGAAAATACCTAATAATCCAGCACCACGGGGGGTCCGAATTGATAAATTTGAGAAGTATATAACTTTTTTGGTGGTTTTGAGGTCTTGGGGGTCCCCTTGAACAAAATTGAGCCCATGCCACTTTGGCATGTTTGGGCAATTTTTTTAATGCAAGCTCAAATATTTTTGGGGCGCTTGAATAATTTGGACAATTCCGCATTCAGGAAATCCTACTAAATGTTCATGTAGAGTGTTGATGTATGTTTATTTGAACTCGTGGAATATAGGAGAGCAAAACAAGGGGTCACTCGATGGGGTTACTAGGGGGTTGAGATTGGAATGTTGCACATTCCTGCGTCGTCAAGGAAAATATTCAGCTCGAAAATGGTCATGTGACCCCTCAAATTTCTCTAAATGTAATGCTGAGTACGAATATCAACCTAATTGAGTATGTTATGGCTGGTCCAACCGAGATTGCCAGGGATGAGCATTTACAGTCAGGGGGCGGTCATATGAATTTTCCAAACCGGGGCAAGGCGGGGCCAACATCTGGGGCCCTTCCTATGATTTTGGCTTAGGTGGTCGAATGAAATCCGGGGCCGCAGAATCAAACTCGGGGCAAAAGTCCCGGATGTCACCCCCTCCCATTGGACCGCCCCTGTTTACAGTATGTTACCAAATCGTGAGCTCTAACTTCGTGTGATATTAACAATATATTTAGGAAGAGTATAATAATTTCAGGATAACTTCATTTACGCGTTTTCATCCTATATTTACACTATGCTGAGTCAAACTATCATACCATGTAGTTAAACAACACCTTTTCTGGAATGCAAACTCATTTTTTGTCGAATTTTTTTGAAATTCCCAGCAAATATCTATCACAGTATAGCAATGTATTCTTACATATATACTACTGAAATTAGTATGCGAATATTAATGTATGTAAATATCACATAGTTGTGTAATTTTTTAGTATTTGTTCAAATGATTCATAGGCTTTGAAAGTCAGAATTAGGTAAATAATGAGGTATTGAAAAGTCCAGAGCAGATGTGCCTTTATAATGTCCAGGGTACATGTGCCTTAGATTCCAGACTGACAGCATATGTTGTTCGTGATTTAATAGCCCACCCAGTAAGACAAATAGGCTTTCTAAAAAACATAAATACAAAATCACAATGAAGATATTTCAGTTCTCTTTAACAATTGGTAAATAGTTTATAATTTGTGGTTACGTACTGGTTCGTATACCTTCCTTTACAGTTTAGAATACCTCGCATGAACAAATCTAATGCAAGGCAGTTACTATCGTCAACTTTGAAGAAATTACATCAAGTGACGGGAGAATCCGTAGGAGTTGCTTTTACGTGGAAAGGTAATCTTTCTGTGCTAGGGACAGGATATTTTCAGGATTATATAAACCAGGGCTGGGGTTGGTTAATTAACCGATTTTCGGGCTCGGTTATTTTGATTTCCTACAGGGCGGTTAACCGGTTAACCGATGTCAATATTAATTGGTAGAAATATGGAATTTTCGACTAATATTTAATCTGATATTGAAAAAATTACAATTTTCAGTGGTCTCGAAATATACTAAATGATTAAAAATAAAAATTATAATTGATTATCAATTTTTTAGAAGTAATATTCATGAATCTCCATCGATAAACAATGAAATTGGTCTAAATTTTTAGAAAATATAGCAGATCGGCTAACCGATCCAAGATTTTCTTAACCGTTAACCGTGATTGACGGCGGTTAACCGGTTAACCGGTTAACTGAATCCAGCCTTGTATAAACCAAAATAAAGATGAGGTTTGGAGGAAATTAAGTTTTACTTCGCAAAAGGAGCAATCTAAACCTGCTCATGACCTCGAATTTATTTCAATGCTGGAAGGTGATATTACTAGCTACAACGTTCCCACCCTAAGAAGAATGGTTTTATGGCTTGTTCAGAAATCGCTAGGTACGACTAAATACAAATATTTACAATTTTATTCTAGAATTTCATGAAATGATTAAATAGGACGGTAATACTGTCTTTTTAAGTAAATCAAGATTTTTTGGGGGACTAGAGGACTCACGTCCACAGGTGTAAATTCTTTACGAAAAATTAGAAAAATTACCAACGAAAACAATTATTATCTTAAGTAACTAGCTTATTAGTAGTGCCGGAATCCGTTTTTGATTTGATCTGGTGACGTCAGAATTTCCATACTGAGTATGATATGAATCAGTTAAATTCGCTTTATAATTAACTGACTATACATGTTTAGGTCAAACTAAATGATATTTAAAGATAAAACTTCGATAAATCTTGTCAAAATGTAAGGCTTTGTATTTTGTCATTTTTTAGCGTCCCACATGGCTGTCAACATATATTTTATATTGCTATTTTTCATATTTGCGTGTTTACCAAAACACTTAGAATAAATAGTATCAGTTTAGAACCTGAGACAACTATTTTTCATGATTTATAGATCATATAATCTAAGGACTTATCTAAGGACTTATAGAGGACTCACGTCGCGTCCCATTTGGTGGGTAGATGACATACCTTTTCAAAATATTTACAAGAACAACTTTAAGAAAGACAAATTGAAAAAAATTTACAATCTTATCAAAGATATATATCCAAAGGCGAGCCACAACCAATGATTCCACCTATATGTGTTGAGAAAATTGCTATGGATACTGAACCAATGCTCTCTATTCTTTCCCCGCTTTCCCAGTGCACAGATAATGAAGTGGTCGTTATTAACGATTTCGATCTCGATACATCCAGTAATTGTAGTGAATTTTTCCCTATCGTCGAAAATAACAGTTTGCAACCCGATCTCACTCACTCCAAAAAAGGTATTGGAAATATTGTTCTAGCCGAGGCTAGAACAATATTTCCAATACCTACAACTCCTCCACCTATTCTCTTAGAAAAAGTGAAAGCTACTTGCTTAGCAGAATTATTCAACCCTCACACATTCCTAAGTGGTGTAACAGTCAACTCATTCTGTGTGAGTCATTAATAATAAGGATTTTGTAATACTATGCTTGTTGAGTACTATTTAATGTATTTTCTATAGGATATTATAAAGAATCGATATCCCAATGTATTGGGTTTACAAGATACAATTTTATCTCAGGTATTTTAAGTACAAGATACGAGTAAATGAAATTTAATATTTCACATATGTAATCACAAGTTTTTGTATATTTTTAGAATCGTCAATTTATCAAAGCCCCTCTGAAGAGCATCCAGCTACACCACGACGGTCAACTCCATTGGGTATGTTCCTACGTTGATGGTTTCGGACAAGTACACCTATATGACTCATTATTCACTGAGCCAACAAGCAAGAACCTGGATATCCAGCTATCATATTGTACTGTAAGGAATTTGGAAACCTTAATGTAACAGTTGCAGCTATCCAACAACAGAGAGGTGGATGGTCCAATGTCCTAGATGTAAACAATGGTTCCATAATCCCTGCGTTGGAATAGCGGATGGTCAAACGAGAGTACCTTCATTTATATGTAGTATTTGTAAAAAATAGATAAATTTTACTAGCTTTAGCATCCTTTTAGTTATGGATTTGTTACGTCAAATAAATTAGAATTTAGCTGATATTTTATGTATCTTTGACTTTGTTATAACGTACATAGCATATATTCAATCACACATTAAATTTTATTACTGGTATCACTTACTACATAACTACTTCTACTTCTACTTTTGATCTGTTATTTCGATATAAGAAAGTGGAATCTGTCTACGAGGAATGCAGTGTTCCTGAACAGCTTAGGATCCCTAGAATCACATTAATAAGTTGCAAATAAGCTATATACAGAAAATTCTCAAATTTATCGTGTAAACTCACCTCATCATACAGGTCTTGTGCAAATTACAAGCATTATCATAAATAATTACTCTAGGCTGATTTCTGAAAAGCGATAACAGCATATTGAATATTACGACTGTAGATTCGTGGCGGATTGGAATCCCTAACTGTAATGCTTTTCTGCAATTGCTCATACAGATACTTCTGAGGCGTCTCCCCAGGATAAATCGTACGTTCGTGAAACCTACTCAATGAGGTGAACTTAATGTCTTCCGGTTTAAAAGCATCTTGCAACTTCCTCTTGACTGTGTTAGACACTTTCCTGTCGTCCTCATTGAGAGACTTGTAAACTTCCAGTGATTCACCTTTGAGGCAAGTCGCCGTCATCAATGCCTTCTTTTCCACCGACCATTCATTAGCCAAGTAATATTTAGTGTAATTAGAGCACTTGAGTATGTTGGATGAAAATAATCAATAGACTATGCTACGATCGGCTATAGTTTCAGAATTATGGATAAGGAATTTTCTACAGATAACTGTAATATAATTGGAAATTGTTAAGTTACCAAATCAAGTAATATAAACGTAAGTCATATTGGAGTGTATGTACTGAGAGATTCTGTTCTGTTGAACTATTACTAGGGCATTCAAAAAGTCTTGCGGGTCATACCATAAAATCATAAATAAATGTCATAGAATATGTCTCAATGTATTATTTATTCGAAATACCCCCCTCCTACTTCTACACAGCGTTTCGATCTTTCCACTCACTTTATGAATGCATTTCTGTACTCTTCTTCGGGGGTGGATTTGAAGAACTGGTACAGGGCCGACCCGAGGGTTTGTTTCGACTAAAATTCCCTGCTTTGAAGGTAGACTTTGAGCTTGGGGAATAGCCAAAAATCACAGGGAGCTAGGTCTGGTGAGTAGGGTGGGTGGGGAAGTAAATCTAACCCCTCTGATTCCAAGAAATTTTTAGTGAGCTTGGTTGTATGGGAGCTAGCATTATCTATCAATAATTTTATTCCCCTCATTTTAGCCTGGGACGGAGCTCTTCCACGTTTTTTATTAGGTTTGGAAGTACTTTCTCTGTAAAAAACGTTGCGTTTACTGTTTTACCACTTTCAGAAGGTATTTGCAAGACTATTCCACTACTATTGAAGAAGATCGTGTACATGACCTTCGGTTTTCTGAAGTCGGGCCTAGGAATTTGGGCCGGTCTTTCGTCGCCTCTCACCCATGATCGCATTTTATACTTGCTGTAAGGGGTTGAATAATATACCCAAGTCTCATCCCCGGTTATAACTTCAGCTAGGCGTCTAGGATCACAACCGTCATAGGTTTCCAGGAGTTTCTTGGCAGTCTTTACACGTGCGAGCTTTTGTTGATCGCCGAGGTTATTTGGGACCCACTTACCGCAAATGGATCGGAAACCAAGCTGAGTAGTCAGAATGGAATGAATGGCCCCCGATGAAATCTCCATACTCTGCTCTAACTGCTCGATTGTTATACACTTATCTTCCCTGACTTTGCTCTCGATTAGAGCAACATTCTCTGGGGTGCTGACGGACACCGGTCTCCCAGATCGAGGTAGATCTGACACGTTTGTATTTCCAGACTGAAATCGTGCAGCCCATCGCTCGACCGTTGATCTGGAAGGGCAGTCCATGCACAATACCTCCTGCAACTAGTTGCAGATGAGTACCGGCTGGATGCGGAGTTTTGTGCGAAACTCAATGTAAGCTCTCCGTTTCAGATTAAAATTGTCATCCTTGGAAGCCATAATTTTACCAGTATGTTGAAATGATGTGTGAATAAATTGATCAGAAATTTGTAATTTTCATTCAATCAAGCTAAGATTTTCAGTAAATCAAGCTAAGATATAAGGTTGTCTTATGGATAAAAACTGATTTGTTTACTATTATAGTTTGCGAAATATACCATGACCCGCAAGACTTATTGAACAACCTAGTATATGCATAACTTTATATTGTCACTTTTGTTATACTTATTGGAAGCAGAGTGGTTGGAGATGGCAAATCAAGTGCAAGTAGATAATTTCGAAAGTGGAGATGTGGATGATTTTATAGAACATTTCGATATATGTCCTGTCAAAATAAAAAATTTAAAACTAGGTTAACCAAAAAATACAGATTAATTATTTCATCCGTAATTTACGAATCAATTTAAATCTCAAAAGTTGTAAAAGTCACAACTTCGAGTTAAGTAACTGCCTCAGATACTTCGCATAGACTGGGTGCACTCCGTCCTGGTCCTTGTTACGAGGATTCCGCTCGACCCACTCCCACAACGCTCTGTACACGTCTCCGTCCTTCCTACCCAGCGCAGAGCGGAGCACAAAGTCTGGTACATCGAATGCATCCACTAGACAGACCGCTTCCGGTCTGATCTCCCTCAAAAGCGACACCAGCAGATGCCTCGCCTCTCCCAGATCTGAACTCTCCACAGCTCCACTCTCCAGGAACGGTCCAGCCCTCTCCACCAGCTGGTGGAGCGAGAAGATGTCGCAGAGAGTCTTCAGGATGCGCTGGTTGCCAGCACTCATGGCTCTCACCTCTGCCAGCACCAAACTCTCAATGAACGACTTCACCATGACGTAGTACGTGTGAGCCTCCGCGCACTGGATCAGCTCCACACCTGCGGCATTCCACGCCTGGAACGGATCCCGTCCTCGTCTCCCCTCTGCTTCTAGCCTGGCAGCGGCTCGCTCCACACTCGCTCTCGCCATCACCGCGTACAGTCTCAGCTGGCGTTCTGAGGAGCGCAGACCTGTATCAGCACCAGGGATGGAAGCCAGGTAGCTGAAGTTGTCAGGAGGAGAGTAAGTCGAATTATCACGCACTTGCTTCCACATCTTGACCAGATAGCGAGCTGTCTGTAGCAGTAGGATGTGGTAGTCCCCCTCTGCGGTTACTATAGTCACTGTATTGGAGTAGAGATAAGGGAACCCGCTTGCTTGTGAGTACCCTTGGCCTCCACACGCTATGCGGCACGCCTCTATTCCTTGGGAGCTGAGCTTCGAGGCAGCAGCCTTCAGTCCAGAAGAAGAGGCGTGCAGTTCTGGCAACAGCTCCAAGTTCTCTCTCTCCAGCTGGGATTGAGTGCTCTCGAGCAGAGCTCCCACGCGCTGAGACACGAAGTGGAGAGCGTAGGCGGCGGCCAGCAGGGGCAGCAGGACGTACTGCTGGTTGGTGTAGTCCAGGAGCTGCGTCTCCGCTTCTCCCGCCTTGTTCCGCGTCTGTCTGCGCACGGCGCTGTACCGTATAGCTATGGTCACACCTCTCGACAGCATTAAGAAACACCTGTGAACTAGCAAGGTCCGTCCTTGCACCATGGATCCGTACGCTAGCTTAGAGCTCATACGGCGCGAGTAAGTGCCATCTGCCTCTACACGAGCAATCTTCATCAGCATGTTCTCTCGAGGAATGTGGATATGCTGCAGCTTCAAGAAACCATTGTCCTTCGTCTCGACCCCAAACTTAGGGCCTATGTCCCCCACCGTGACTCCAGGTAGAGGCTGGTGGTTGTCCATTCTCCTCAGTTGGGTGATGAAGAAATGGATGCCCCTATCTTCCTCTTTCGTAATCAGACGAGCTGCTAGAACGGCGTGTGTGGCCACAATACCCTGAGAGCCAGACCACCACTTGCAGGAGGTGAGTGTGGGAGTGTTCAGAACGAACTCTTCCCTCAGTGGATCATAAGTCGCCGTGGTTTCTAGCCCCTGTACGAAAGTGCCATGGCCCAACTCTGTTTGAGCATAACAAGTCAGTATTTCACCGTTACGAGCTAGAGGGACCCATTTCGCAATCTGTTCCTTGGTCCCTTGTCCCAACACTGTATTCACGAAGAAGTGGTCATATATGTCTAAAGGTGCTGGATACCCAACTGCCTCTTCTATCAAAAGTCTCTGCTCGGATAGCTTAGTTATGCCTAGCGCTGGGACTTTAGTCTTCACTGTATAAACGGACTTCTTGACAGCTTCATCAAACTTTTCTTCTCCGTGCAAGAAATGGAACTCGCTGTTGTCATACATCGGATCCCTAGCTATGCTTAGCTCGATGTCTCTCTTCCTCTTCACACTCTGTTCTCCTCCGTACAGCATGTTAGTCAGCTGCTCTACATTTAGGGTGGAATTTCTGCGTTCTTTAACCAGCTCTTCCATCCTACTCCCCTAATTGGACAGATAATAATTGAAATGTAAGTTTAATATTTCAACTAATATTCCAGAATCGTAAGAATATCAAGTAAATACAAAAAAATTTTCGACCTTGCGGCCCCTATCCCTGGTTGATACATAAGATTACGAAATATCCAGGGTATTATTGGTACATGAAATGTAGACAATATCCCGCGGGAAGATTATTTGGGAAATAGCTTTGCTCCTCATAATCAACTTCGAATGTGTCTATTTTTGTGATAATGTTTTCCAGTGAAACAATAAAGTTGTCGCCTTTTAATATTTTCCAAATTAAACTATAGTCGTAGCCTTTTACAATTTTTGGTTGGACTGTCACGATAAAAATGGTCCGTGGGATCAATTTTAGCCAGCCAAAATTGGTCCGGGCAATGTATTGTACCATTTAATTGCCTACCCTAAAGTATTCCTCTCCTCATAGGATGTGATGACGTTACAATCACTCTAGGAGGTATCTTCTATGCTAATATAGGGCTTCACTCCAAACGTATACAGTCAGGGTCGATTATTGTGAACCACCAGGGGAGCAAAAAATCTGTTCATAATAGAGATACTTCATATTAAGCGAACTTGATTCAATACAAATCGTATCTAAAAAATGAAATAGGGACCATGAGGTTTTAGTTCATAATAAACGAATGTTCATATTAAGCGGGTTCATAAGCGACCCTGACTGTATATATATATATACTAAGTCCTAGTTATTAAGTTGTAGTATTTATTTTTAGTTATATCCTTACTATTAAAACTCGATTGTTATTTGTGTATATATATATATATATATATATATATATATATATATATATATATATATATCTGTAACGAATTGATTGAAGAAACTGCCGGGCTCAGAAAGCTGATTTTTGGCATGTGGGAGTCTTTTGGCTATGGCTCCAGTAATTTCTGAGTTCAGAGCAAAATGTCGACTCATCATGGAATTATGACGTCATTGTCACATTTTTAAAAGTTAAGCAACACAGTTATTCGGGCATAACTCAGCCATTATAGGAGATAAAAGGCTGAAATTTTAATAGAATCTGTGTACTAACATACCTCACATATGATGCAACTATTATCAAAAAATGATGACTCATCACTTTGTTATGACGTCATCATTACGCATCAAAAAAATTTTTCGAGTGATATCGATTAGCACAGTAGGACAGACATATTTAGAGATGTTATCTCCCTTATAATTAACCAATGTGACTCCAGGCGACCGAAGGGAGCCTCCGGCGGACACAAAGTGTTCGCCAGCCGCGCAGCGCAAGCAAGCGCGAAGCGCGCTTGTCCTTACTATTAAAACTCGATTATTGTATATATATATCTATATCTGTTACGAATTGATTGAAGAAACTGCCAGGCACAGAAAGCCGATTTTTGGCATGTGGGAGACTTTTGGCGATGGCTCCAGTAAGTTCTGAGCTCAGAGCAAAATGTCGACTCATCATGGAATTATGACGTCATTGTCACATTTTTAAAAGTTAAGCAACACAGTTATTCGGGCATAACTCAGCCATTATAGGAGATAGGAGGCTGAAATTTTAATGGAATCTGTATAGTAACATACCTCACATATGATGAGACTATCAACAAAAAATGATAACTTATCACTCTGTGATGACGTCATCATTACTAATCAAAATTTTAAAAATTGACAATTTTGGTGTTTTTTCGAGTGATATCGATTTTAAATCTAAGATGGACATATTTAGAGATGATATCTCCCTTATAATTAACCAATGTCACCTCCAGGCGACCGAAGGGAGCCTCCGGCGGACACAAAGTGTCCGCCAGCCGCGCAGCGCAAGCAAGCGAAGCGCGCTTGTCTTGAATTAAATACTAAAACATACTTGTATATTATTAAACTCAATATAACCATGTTCATATATGCCAACTCCCCCATTTTTATCACTCTTCTATTGAGTTAATTTTGTGTCCCGCTTTTACATTAAGTTTATTTTGTCCCGATTTTTTGGATTCTATGTATAATATTTTCCTATTGTGTCCCGCCATGTCTCGCAAAATTCAACGCTGCGTCCCGCTTTTATCATGACTCAAGTTGGCATGTATGCATGTTTAAAATAAAAAAATGTTTGTCGGTAGACCGATAGTGCAGCTAATCAGGACAACTCAATTTATGATAACTCATAATATATTCATATTCTTACACTCGAAGTATGAAAATGGATTCTACACATGAAAATACCCTATATTAGCTGTTGAGACATCGCTTCTAATTTAAAATATATTTTAAAGGTGTGAAAATATGTATACAATATACATATACTGCAGTACACCCTCGCTAATCCGAACACTTCATTCTTACAATCCGAAAATCAGATTCTGCATAGTGAAATACCCTACATTAGCCGTTGAGCTCTTATACTTGTATCTTTAAACAAAACTTTAAATCATTAAAGTGTAAAAATATTAATATAGTACGTGTATGCTTATAAAAACCGCGGAAGTGATGATATTTTTCGAAAATATTGACGATGAACACTTACACCATAAATATAATATATACGAAATTTGGTAAAAATCAAACTGTTAAATTTCGCAGTAGCCCGCGTACGTAGATAAATACATACACATTTCAGGAGTGATAAGGATAATTTTAACGAAACTGCTCCGAAACTACCCAGAAAAGAGTTAACTTTAAATAATTTTGCACAGGGCCATTCCCATTTACAGGGGGGTAGAAAGATGATTTTTGATGGGGACTCTTTTTATATATATAATTGTGCCACCGGTAATTAGGCAATCAAATATCAATATACAGCTATTGCTTTTACCTAGGAAAAAAAAAATCTCGGACTATAGTGGAAGAAAAATTGGAATATATATTTAGACTCAACATAATTTTAGGGTTTGGTTGTGACCTATAAGTTTGTGTGGAGTCCTGCCATACCACAGCTTCTTCCACTGCTCCATTTCCCAGCATCAGGCTCCCCACAGGCTCCAAACCTGGAGGGCCGTCCCCCCCCCAGCGTCCAGACCTGGGGGGGAACCCCCCAGAAACCCATTTTATTATAATTTTCATTCAAAAATTTCATTTGTTCTGATTGTAAATGTAGAATATGATGAAACACATACAAATGAATGTTTAGAATGCATTCAATAATATAACTCAATATTTTAAGGACAGCTGTACAGTATATATCAATTTATAAACATCATGAAGTATTTGTCAGTAGGGGATCAGAGAGGAGACGGTAGCGATAACCACGGCGATTAAAAATTGTCTGTTTCAGAAATCGCTTAATAAGGTCATAGAGGCAAGCAATATTTACAAAAATTAAGTTAAAGTATATTATGATGTCGATGGACCGTATGATTAGCAGGAAGTAATCCATGACATGAAATAAATTATTTATGATTGAATCAGAGAGGTTGAAGTTTGGCAAATTGTATGTGGCATTGAACCAGCAAGGGTTTGCACTAATTGTTTCTAACAAGATATTGGTACTGTAGAAAACAAGATTTTTCAAGATAAACAATTCGAATGTTATCAGCAAGAATGTGACCATTGTTCGATAGCGCTTGAGAAGCAATTTCTGCTGTTTATGCTCTTCTCTGCTAGCTGTGTGGAATGCATCACTAACTCGACTATTCAAAGCAGGAAAGAACTTTCTCTTTGCAATATAAACCACCAATAAGAAGCTGAATTGATCTGTCGAGTATTTGAAGAATACCCCGATTATGCTAGTATAGGGAATATACATGGGTATTGTCATGATAACATTAAGAATGACACCAGTGACGATGGATCGAAAAATTATTTTCACTTTAATGTCATTCCTCGCTGCGTAGCTCAGATGGTAGAGAGAAACCCCAAACAACCAAATCATCATTGAAAATGTAAAACTTTCTAGAAAGGAGTTTATATTAAGGTAGACTGCTCCTCCAGTTCTGTCATAGATCGTCGAAATGTATGTAGCTGAGAGGAGAGTGCAGTTTCTACCGATGTACACTGGTTTGTAATATTGATTTTTTCCAAAGTAATGGACTCCATAATTACTTAAGGTTAAGCTGAAAATCAATTCAAATATGATAAAGACCAAGAAAATAGAATACCGTACTATTGATTCATTTCTTGTAAATATTTTGTGCTCTAGACTTAGCGTGTATGCACAATGCTGTCTGTTCAGTAAGAGGAATCTCTTTTGAATGAATTGCCAATATATTTGACGAATCACATAAATCAACCAAAAAATATTTAAAACACTATATGCAGTAGCTAAAACCTCACCAGATATATAAAAATAACTGATTATTTTGTTGAAAACAAGTTGATCTTTGGAATCCACAGGAAACAGGCTTGAGTTGGTATAACTTATCATCCTGAAACTTATATATATTTCTATCTTTCGGTTTAACTTCATTACCATTATATACATTAAATGCTTTTTATACTCGGATAAATATTATCTGGTTAAGATATTATAAATGTAAAACACTATGTGTAAATATCTGACTCTTTACACATAGAAGGACGTCGCAAATAATATGATTTGAATGCAGTCTAATTTTATCAGAAAAAGGTGACCATTAAATGCTTGGATCATTATTAATATTCTTGAGTATTGCATTTTTTAAATGAAAAATTTACACTTTCAGGATATAAAATGATTGCCAGAGCATACAGTGTAAATATTACAATGCTTATAACAGATCATCTTTTCGAAGCACAAGATTATGCAACATGCATATGCTAACACCTCGGCTTGATTGTTGACAGTGCATCTTGGCATAATCATACTTGAATATACAATTTAATTGTTCATCTTGTATAATGCTTTAGAAAACTGAACAATGAACATGCGTCGAGTTAGACATTTAGTCCTAGTTTAGGAGATGCCTTATGGCATGATGGCGTGTAATGTACACTTAATTCATACTTTACCTTAGAAATGAGATCTCAATGGGTAATTACTATGAAGTATTCTCCTGTATAGATTTTAAATTTTACACTTAGATAGCTCTATTATTACCCTCTAGTTACTAAATGGAGCTGCACTATTGGTCTGTTAACCGACATATTTCTCAATAATAGCATGTACGTACTTGAGCAGCGACAGGGTGCATGCAGTGTAGATTGAAAGAACACAAGATCTGAGATGATGTGTTGTGATGACAGAGCGCACGGCTTCATTCTGAAATTTTCATTTAACATTATCAAAACTCCAACCATAGAGTAAAATATGTTTATTCTCGTCGGATTAGATTTCACATGAGCGTGCTATGCCATAAGAGTATGTCCTTATCGTAAAGTATATAGTGGAACTTCATCAGAGTATCATAGCCAACTTAATCAGGTTCAAATTCTTGGTGGATAGGGACTTTTTCCTGAAATTTTGTCCCTATACCTGACAAGATTTGTTCGCAGCCTCCATAATGTATCATATAGTATCTCATTAAATTTTGAGGAAGTTTATGCAGCGAAAATATAACTACATGATCAATGCAGTTCTTTTGTACAATAGTATATCCTCGATAAAACAAACTTTTTGAAACACAATCAAAAGCATTCAGTTGAGAATTTAGACACAAAATATACCAAGTCGAAGTTTTATAATGCACTAATTGAAAATTAAGTTCTTATTCGCATCGAGACAAAAGAATTCAGCGCGCAATAGGCATGCCTTTCATTTCCAAGTGTGATTAGAGAACGTATCTTGTGTCCTGTATACGTAAATATGTGTACACATCTCTCGAACTTAGTACGTAGATCTCTTCTTTGATTAATTTAACGTCAATAGGGCTGTTAATAGATGGATGCGTTACCTCTCTAATCGGTTGTAGTGAACTATCTAGGATTTGAATCCTGTGCTATGCATACATCTCCGTTAGTAGATATGGAGACTGGAGAGTTGGAGAGGTACATTAAACTGTCCGATACATGATCCTCTGCTTCCTACTTTAGTCACCAGACGGAAGACCACCACAGAAACTTCCATACAAATAGTATAAATAGTATAAAGTGGATCTATTAATAAAGGATTATACTATACTCAAATAGGGAGAAATACTCTATTTTTGATTTTTAATTCCTAATCTACACATTCTAATTACTGATAATTCAGATCCTCAACTCAATTAATAACTCCCAAAATTATAAATATCTCCTTTGATACTTAAAGCTACTCGTTCGGAGTCACGGCCATTATATATAATGGCGATTAGTGACACAAAGTGGCAGAGGTAACAATTTTCCACATGAGAATAAGTATTTGTGTTGAAAGTTTTTATATATACATATACACATTAATCGAGTTTTAATAGTAAGGATATAACCAATGTATGCAAAAACTACAGTATTAGATTTGTTCGTTGTTGTTTCGTTATAATTATGAGATCAAAACGTGGATTATGAATGACGGGTGCTCATCGCATTGTAGCATCCCAATTTTGAATGAAATATTCCTGTGCTTGTTTCATACTGAAAATGTGACCCCATGGTGAGATTTCTCCCGAACCTATGGCACTAGGATGATGAATCCGTGAGACATTTGACACTAGGGTAACGAATCCTTTTAGAATAGATGCATTAAGTTACAATGAATTTTTTCATTTAGAACAGATGAGTAATGGTACAACAAAGCTGATCCCTTCTGAAAAATGTTACGGAAACGCCGGACCACTCTGAAAAGTACCGTACCGAGATTCCCCTTGCCTATTAAGCGGAGTCGACTATATTCCCAAATTTCCACCCTATTTTACCGAGTAAAAATAATTCATAGATCATCACTTTACTAAAAATAACACACCAAATATTTTATAAAATAAATTCGGCACGGATGTGCAATAATTCATAACAATAAACGTATCTATGCAAAAAACTTCCGAGTTAGTATTGGTATAAAAACCAAGCAAAGAAAAGACGAAAAATTTAAAGAAAAAGCAAAGATAAAAACTAACATAAAATATTTTTCATTAAATTAATTCATAGATTATTAGATGGGGAATTTACTTATAAAAGAACAGTTAGCTTGCAAGACTACCAGATGTATCGAGTTCGTTTCTCATTTGAGTAACCATCTCCTTGATAATTGCATTATCAAATAATTGTTTTTCTGTTAAATTTTGGAAGGAGAATGGATCATATTTGTGATATTTGAGGTGTTCTAAAATAGCTTCCCTTTCATAGGTTTTACCGTGCACTGTCAAAACCGGATCTACAAAATATTGGCGAGTTAGAGGACAAACGAGATGTCCTATTTCTTGTATAGCTCCTTCGGGATTATCTCCTAGTATTTTGTTGGTAAGATCTATTTTCATGTGTTTATTGGCACATCTTTCAGTGTAATCTCTCGCATTTTGGAAATAGAGATCTGGGAAATCATGATGTTCAATAGCTTTCACACTATCCAGTGGGTCTGAATCATCTGGACACATAAGTAGCCCGAATAACTGATCGAAAATGTCCCTGACTCTGACTCCTTTAGTATACGATCTATCAATTATTGAATGGCATATTCTGCCAGCACTATTAATATTGCAATGATATATGGGAGTTACGAAGCGAATGTGAGGAGGTAAATCAGGGTAGTCCTTAGTGAATTCTATGTAGAGGTGAAAAACTCCTTGACTGTAAGGGGTTTCTTCAGGACCATCTATTAAAATATGCCAAAAATCTATATCCTTTTCCATAGGAAATACTTCGAAATGGGGATGTGGATTTTTTTGATAATGCGCTAACTCCTGGAAGATCCTTTTAGTAATACCCCTAAACCTAGTTTCGCTGATCTTTTTTTGCATAATTGCCTTTGTAAGATAGAGTTCTGGTAAGATGGCTTTTTTATTGAGTTTTTCTGGAGTAACATGCTCTGGCTCGGTATCAAATCCTGTATCTATTGAAGTAAGAGTAAATAGATCACTGTTTTCAGCAGATATTAGTGGATTTTTGTGTTTTCGTATTTTCATTGTTAACATGGGCTCTTGCTCAAAGATCTGCAATAATTGTCTCGAAGACTTTGGTTGGAAAGAATACCCACCCGATGCTTTTGCAATCAAGTGACTAAATACTTTTTTTCTACAAAGTAGCACTGTGTCCATGATTATATTATTTTTAATCAACATTGGGACAACATCTGTAGGTTGAAGTAGAGAGCAATTGTCTTCTCCATCAGTTAGGCAAAGTATTCTTCTCACAGCAGATTTGGTTTCAGGATTTTTACCCAAAAAGGTTTTGAAACAATTAATAGCAAAATATATTGAATCATAAATTGAGGTGCCTCCTCCTGCCACAAAGTCATTGAATTGATCAGCAAATTCAACGAAGTTCTCTGAAAACGGAAATATTAAGGTTGGATATTGTCGAATACAAGTCAAGCCAATAACATGTTTGAAATTATACGCACTTGATCGATCTGAGAAAGCAGTAAATGCTTCTATTACTGAAGTGAATTTTGAAGTACCATCAAAATAGTCTTCTAGCATTGAACCACTTACATCAAGTAAAACCATTATGATTTCTTCAGGTTTTCTAGTTAGAACTTCCAACCCTTGTTTGTTTAACGCAGTATTTGCCTCAGAATGATTCGGATCCATACAAGGTGGAGGATCTTTTTTCACTTTTCTATCTAACTCATCTACAAACTCAATACCAGTTATTCCGTCAATGAGATTCAAAAAAATAATCTGATGGTTTAATTTCGTTCTCCCTCGAAAAATTCCAATATTATCTTTAGCTAATGGAACCATAATGTTCTTCTGACAACCACGATTCTTTAACGATAAAGGAAAAACAAAGTTTAATGAATTAAAGCTTTTTATGATCTCTGCCAACCTATCCCAGTAAGGAGTTAAATCTTGAGGGCATGAGCTAAATTCTACACATTCCCAAACTAGCCCAGTTAAAGTATTAAAGGAAGTAACCATTCTCTTATAATTTGGCAAGAGGGTAGTAATCTTGTCTTTGGTCTCTATTATACTGGATCGATCAACAATGTACGGCATATTATCTGGATCTGTTATTTGAACTGGGTCGTTCATTTTTCTGTTTGAAATTGAGCAAACAAAATCGAATTCTACAAAATTTTCCGTCCTCGAATGAAATCCCTTGGATTCTGTGATGAAAAATGCCCAAAACAAGTTCGAATATTCTGTTGCTAAAATTTCATTAAACACTCTCTGTGCTCTCTGTTTTGAAACTTTAGGTTTCATCACTTCAAAAAGTTTGAACAAGACCTCTGTGATAGCAACTGTATGGGGGAGAGTGATTGTTTCATTCGAAAAAACTATGTTTAATGAGTGTATCAATGGAGGACAACCTGAGAGACTCCGTATATGTCCAAGAACATTGAAATGCATTCGTTCTTTTTGTTTCGGTAAGTTCATCCAGTTCGAAATCGAGAAAATACAACTATAAAATAAGCTAATGCCATACTTTCCTTGATAATTGCTCCAAGTTGGTTCGTAGAGATTATGGTTAAAGTTGTTCTCAATATCCAGTGTCCAAAATTCATCTTGTATAATCAGTTCTAACTCTGCTTCATGTTTTATGCCTAGATAGCATAACTCCATGTCATTCATCGCGTGTATAAGCTTATCTTCATTTTTCAATTGGAATAGTTGCGATGGGATCCCGGTTATATTTTGAATTTCACACAATAATTCGAAATACGATGTCTTGGTGCAGTCTGTTTGAAATTTGATTTCAAAATTTGTATTATTTTCTTTCAGAGTTATGAGATCATTTCCTCTTTCCAACTGTTTTATTGTATTAACCCTACGCTGGTAATCTGAAAAGATTTTCCATCTAGGGATGGCGTATATAAATGGTTTCTCAAGCTTGTCTAGACGCCATTCTGTGAGCTTTTTGATGTAACTAATAGGTTTGCAGGCTAACGGGTACCCTTCAATTGAATACAATTCAATAGTTAGATCTCCTCCCAATTCTCCTTGTTCTATCTGACATATCGTGTTGATCAAATCACAATAATGTATTCTTGTTGTATCCAATGGAGGAGTGCACCTTTCAGGTGGATTGAGAGTAGTAAACAGTTTATAGTGAATTTCTAACTTCTTCTTGTCCCACTGTACCTAAACACAATTTTAAAACTTATGTGTGATTTGTAGGGCATTAGGATCGCTCGATCACGATCGCGATCCTATTTTGACGATCGAACGAAGATCGGTGATCTTTTTTTTTGTGGTCGGATGGAAAATTAATCAGTGAGTAATTAATAGGTATCAACATATTTATCTTGTATATCATTAACAGACGCCGTTCGACTATTTGCAAAAAATATTTTGTGTCAAGTTTGTGGTTCGCGCGAGAAAGTTTGTCAATTATTAACAGTTCACATTTTAGCCTAACCTCGGTTTCCTTTGGTCTTGGCGCTCTCGGAATTGCTATTCGCGCTAATTCTCAGGCGAAATCCTCACGAAGTCAAGCATAGTTCCAAACATCCTGAGATCCAAAGATATTACACTGAATCTAGGGATTTTTAGTTAAATTTTGAGATAATTTAATAATGTGATTATTATTTATATAAGTAGGTGTGAAAATATGTATACTAGTATATGGTTATTTTAATAACTAATAAAAAATCATTGCATTACTTTCAAAGTGCCCTAAATTAATCGAGCTCTTAATTATATCTTTAAACAAAGCTTTGCAGTGGAGTGTTAAATTATCAAAGTGCTAAAATAAGAAAATAGTACGCTTAAAAAAATCTGGAAGAAAATTTTGTAAAAATCAAAGTGTTAAATTTAGCAGTAGCACGCATACGGAGATACATACATACATATGGACGGACGTGGTACGGCCGTCCTTGCCATTAGGGCATCTCTCTACAAAAACTTCACTTAAAATGGTCCCCCGGACCAAATTTAACAACCAAAACGTCCCCGGACTAATTTTGGCAGCCAACACTGGTCCCCCGGACCAATTTTGGCCGGCTAAAATATATCACTCCAAACTATTTTATCGTGACAGGTCTGATTGAATGGTGGAATCTAGTGGAATTTGACTCAACGGTGGAATCTGGCGAAATCTGACTGAATAAATAGTATTCTGTGTGCCCCTCCCCGAATAATGAATACTGATTATTCGGTTGACGTCCTTATTGTATACCATCATCATAATTCGACCTTGATTAAGCATATGCTTTATGTGTATTGTCACGAAGTATTAGGGCACTAATTAGTCGCAGGGTTGTGTTCAAGTACATTTTTGAGTACTTGTTCAAAATTTCAAAAGGAAAAGGAAAATCAAAATTTCCAAAGGATTTTTCCAATCGTTTTTGTTACTTGACACATATTTTTTATTGGAACTACAATTCGAAATATTAATTAAGCTTAGCTATCAGAATACATAATTGTTTTTTAGTGCTGGAAAGACTCAAATTAAAGCTAATAATGGTGAGGAGAGAAGACAATACAAATTTCCAAAAATGATTGGAAAATGATCGAGATAAAAAAAGATCGCAATCTTCCATCCGATCATTCAAAAAAGATCGCCAATTCTCATTCGATCGTCTTAAATAGAATCGCGTGATCCCAAGACCTTACGGAATATATGAACCACTTATATATATGGGTCTCTCTGAACCAATATTTAAGTCTTATACTGAAGTATATGGACAAGTCTGAAATGATTGGTCTCTCCTAGGTGAATTTATTTATTTATTCCCACAGATTATGTAGAAATATAAATATGCATAGATACAAGCGCGATTCACTTGCTTGCGCTGCGCGGCTGGCGGATACTTTGTGTCCGCCGGAGGCTCCCTTTGGGCGCCTAGGCTCACAGTGATTAACAGATTGATTAAAGGTAAATAACATCTCTAAATGCGCCTGTCTTACTGTTATAATCGATATCGCTCAAAAAATCATCAAATTTGTCAGTTTTTAAAAATTTGAGGCGTAATGATGACGTCATAACAGAATGATTAGTCACCATTTTTTGATGATAGTTGTATCACATGTGAATAATATTAATATACACATTCTATTAAAATTTCAGCCTTCTATAGCCTAAAATGGCTGAGTTATATTCGAAAAACTGAAATTTCTAATTATAAAAAAGGTGACAATGACGTCATAATTCCATGATGATCTCTGAGCTCAGAACTTAATGGGGAGCCATAGCCAAATACTCCCACATGCCAAAAAATCTGCTTTCTGTACCTGGCAGTTTCTTCAATCAATTCGTTACAGGTATATATGTTACAGTCAATGTGTAAAATCAGTCAATTTATAAATTGACTGATTCACTTAGGCAATTTACAAATTGACTAGAATTTTCAGGCAATTTACAAATTGACTGAATCATTGGTTAATTTATTTGACAGATTGACTGAATAACTTAAGAATAGAAATTATTAATAGAATCAATAGATAATGTATATGAGAAACCTGACTGAAAGTAGTGTGTTCTTAATAACAACAACCAATCAAAGACTATATAAGGCAATGCTATATGAAATCCTTATAACTCTTTGAGATGGCGGACACTATAGAACTTGCTTTCCGTGAGGAGATGTTGAAACGAAAAAGCTCTGATACAAAATCATTGTTGATGACAAAAGACGAGTATTTTTTGTTGCTTGAAGAAATCAAAGTTGCATCTGCCACCGCAAAGAAGTCTAACAGGCAGTACTATATCCTTGGCAGGTATGTGAACAATAATTATTGGTTCCACATTTAGAACCCGATTCATGGCTCTGGCATCGATTAGTTGACATATTTTATATATTTTACAGGTACGAAATTCTTCAGTGTGGCGATGTTGAGAAGTTAATTCGAAAGCAAAGTGGAGGCTCCCAAGAACTTGTTTACTTTGCTCACATAGATGATATGTTCGACATCATTAAACGCGCCCATGTTGCATGCGGCCATGGCGGTCGAGACAAGATGACTAAAGCTTTGAACAAATATGCAAACATCACTCGTGACTCCATTGAGCTCTACAAATCTCTATGTGTTCAATGTCAACAGAAACGTAAGCGTGCCACTACCAAGGGTGTTGTTGTGAAGCCAATTCTGTCCAAAGACTATGGTTCCCGTGTTCAGATTGACCTCATTGACATGCAGTCTATGTGCAAAGGATCGTATCGCTGGATTATGGTTTATCAAGACCACTTAACAAAGTACTGTGTATTACGCCCTTTGACTTCCAAACGTGCTGCTGAAGTCGCATGGCAACTAGTTGACATTTTTTTATTACTAGGCGCCCCTCAAATTCTCCAGAGTGACAACGGCAGTGAATTTACAGCTTCGGTCATCACTGAACTGAAGGTTATGTGGCCGGATCTACTTATGGTGCATGGTAAACCTCGCCATCCCGCAAGCCAGGGATCGGTTGAGAGACTGAATTCTGACGTCAAAGACATGCTAATTGCCTGGTTAAGTGACAATAACTCCACAGATTGGCCAACTGGGCTTCGATTTGTTGTTTCAGAAGAACAATAGTTAGAGCGCCTTGTGTCCGAAGACGACCTGATGATTGCTTATCAGCAATCTGACCCCTCTCAAGTCTCTTCAGGTGACCGGACCCCAGTTTTTCCAAATCTCCCTACACAAGAAGACACGTCACCTGATCCCTCAGATGCTACTTCTCCCACATCTTCATCTGCTCATTCGTCTCAGGAAATCGCTATCCAAATACGGCATGACAACATTCAGCTCAATCGTAAGAGAGCAGCTGATGGACAGATAGCTCAGGCAGAACGCATGTTGAAACGGAGTCAGGTTGCTGGAAACTCTGGAGACAATGTAGTTATTCCAATCCCTTTAGTGGATCGCGGTAGAGGTGATCCTCGAAACATCATGGGTGTAATTCTAGACAGAAATGAAAATGACATGTACCGTATAGCAGTCCGTGCAGGAATCCTGAAAGGATCTTACAGCCGAAATCAATTTGATTTGTGCCCCCATCCGCTGTACAGTGTGAACGATTTCTCCACAGACAAAGAAATAGGCCTGCGACAAGCTGTTCAACAAGGGTCTAAGTGTGGCGGACAAGGATTTTCCAAGTGTAATTGTGCACAAAGCGGCAAACAATGCAAATGTTTCAAGGCTGGACTTAAATGTAATAGTAAGTGTCACGCCAGCATGACTTGCCCCAACAAGATCTGAATGGGAACGATATGTAAACGTTATGGATGTAATGTTGGAAGTAATTATGGGTAGGATAATTAATCTAATCACGCACAGTCAATAAAACTAAGTTGTAGCTACATACTGTTAACTGATTCTAACTACTAGCTAGTCTGCGCTACCCCAACTAATGGGCGTATAACAATGACATAATTACATGGACTCAACATAATGTTGTCATAAGCTGTTAATGCAATATATTGATATCAATAAATTCAATTCATGATTCAGTCAATCTGTCAAATAAATTAACCAATGATTCAGTCAATTTGTAAATTGCCTGAAAATTCTAGTCAATTTGTAAATTGCCTGAAAATTCTAGTCAATTTGTAAATTGCCTAAGTGAATCAGTCAATTTATAAATTGACTGGAAATTTCAGTCAATTTACAAATTGACTGATTTTACACATTGACTGTAACATATACACTGCCTAAAGTATTTGTACACCCCACAATTCCCCTTACAAATAGTTATAATACTGATTTATTAAGCGAGTCAGGGTATTTAATTGGTAAGAGATACGCTTAAATTCGAATTCTCCACATTCAAATTACTCACTTTTTAATCTTTCAACTTGTTTACACTCCCACAAGGTTAAAAATTTCAAAACTGTGCCACCTCATACCACCAATGCCATCATATACAATAGTGATCACTCGCGACATGTGGCATATTTTTGTTGCATCGTGTATGGTAATTTTTCATGCAACATTGTTGCATGCAATAAAGTTGTATGGAATTTCAAAATACCTGTTTTTCCTATTGTTTAGTATTGAAAATCACAACTGATAGCAGATGGTTAAATCGAGATAACTTTAGCACTAAAGTGAGGTTAGGATTTCAATCAAGTAAGCAACAAGGGAACACTTCCAATAATAATACTTGTACTTGTAGTAAATTTCTTTATATGATAAAGTCGATCCACTCAATAACCAAATTGTAAACCAAAATTGCCAAACCTTATTATCACTGGACAGACGAAAAACTTGATTTATATATAGATTTGTATCAAATACGGCCTTATCTTTACAAAGGGCATATGTAGCACAAGGTGGCAGTGATTGATAATTTGAAATAATTGGGAATTAGTAATTGATTAGAAATATCCTACAATAACTAATTCGAATGCGAAGATTTCGAATTTGAAACCCGATTAGTTGTACCACTTACCGTTTAATCTTCATGAATAGAGCCATTTTAGTATTAAATGCACGTAAGATAATGAAATGTGCAAATACATTTGTCCGGGTAGTGTATCCTTACTATTAAAACTCGATTAATATTTATATATATACAAGTGCACTTCGCTTGCTTGCGCTGCGCGGCTGGCGGACACTTTGTGTCCACCGGAGGCTCCCTTCGGTCGCCTGTAGTCACCATTGATTAATTATATGGGAGATAACGTCCCTAAATATGTCTGTCCTACTGTTATATTCGATATCGCACAAAAGATCACCAAATTTGTCAATTTTTAAAATTTTTGATGAGTAATGATGACGTCATAAAAAAGTGATGAGTCATCATTTTTTGATGATAGTTGCATCATATGTGAAGTATGTTAGTACACAGATTCTATTAAAATTTCAGCCTTCTATCTCCTATAATGGCTGAGTTATGCTTGAATAACTGTATTGCTTAACTTTTAAAAATGTGACAATGACGTCATACTTCCATGATGAGTCGACATTTTGCTCTGAACTCAGAACTTACTGGAGCCATAGCCAAAAGACTCCCACATGCCAAAAATCAGCTTTCTTCCCCGGGCAGTTTCTTCAATCAATTCGTTACATATATATATGTTAGAACAAATTTGCGAAATCAACAATTATGCATAATTGTTCATTTTACAACAATTATGCATAATTGTTCATCTAATGTAACAATTATGCATAATTGTTCATTTTACGACAATTATGCATAATTGTTTATCTAATGTAACAATTATGCATATTTGTTGTAAAGTTTTACATAATTGTTTTAAATGTAAGCAACAATTATGCATAATTGTCATCCTGACTCGCGCATTCTTCCTGTCAGCTATCTGTAGCTACCTTAATGTTAGTAAAGACGTACAGCGTAGCTCCAAGTGTCATAATAAGTTTGACTGACCGTCGGAAGAGAAATTTTGGAATTTCGTGTGTTAGACTGAGCCTTACTTGGCTCCATACAGTTATGCTTGTTGTGTTATAGTGAAATTATAGTTATTTATGTGACAGACTGACTGTGTAGTGTGTAGTGTGTACATATACGTATATACTATACAATGGCTGAAGGCTGAGCTCTGGTCACGAGGTGCCCCGGTTTTCGGGGAGTGGACTGTACTACCAATTATTTTTTTGTTCAATAAATTGGTTTTTCTTTGGAACTCAGTAGCACCATTAATAATTATGCATAATTGTTGCTTCCATTATTAACAATTATGTAAAACTGTTCATTTCACAACAATTGTGCATAATTGTTGCTTACATTTTAAACAATTATGTAAAACTGTTCATTTCACAACAATTATGCATAATTGTTACATTAGATGAACAATTATGCATAATTGTTGATTTCGCAAATTTGTTCTAACATATACACACATACACATTAAATAGCATGTTTATTCGTCTCATTATTCAGGACATACAATACAAATAGAAAAATATCTGTGAGTACTGTTGCGTGGTATTTCGAGATCGTAGTATTAACTAACCATGGATTAATTAGTACCGTGGTATTTTGAGATATATCGTAGTATTCTGAGATTTTGTTTCGCTTACTCAAATGGCCTTGTGGTTCAATCGGTTTCATCGTAACCTGATAACCACCGCCACCAAATTGTAGAACATGACACAATTTGATGGCACGCGACACAATTTACTATGGTAGAACCCCATATGGAGTATGAATGAAACATACTTTTTATCCATGGTCCATATGGGGTTCTACCATAGTAAATTGTGTCGCGTGCCATCAAATTGTGTCATGTTCTAATACTACGATCTCGAAATACCACGCAACAGTACTCACAGATTTTTTTCTATTTGTATTGTATGTCCTGAATAATGAGACGAATAAACATATTATTTATTAATTAATTAATAAGCATTCCAGGTCATGAAGCACAATACACTATTTAGAGCTGGGAAAACATACAAGTATCACTACTCAGATGGAAAGTCATTGTCTAAATTAGAACTATGTAAATGATCGCATCATGATCACAGGATTGGTGTTACCTCAGACTACCACAGTGCCTCAGAATACCACGCAACAGGCCTATTCTATTCACTTCAATATAAGCGAATACTTTGAATTTCTTTTGTCCTAATATATTTCTGAATTCCAAATTAGAATATGCCTAAACTGAATAAACGTGGGCGCCAAACCCATAAAAGTGGCACTATAGCTGAGAGAGTGAGGAAAGTTCGAGACAGGAAAACTCCTCAAGAGCGACTCCTTCGTCAGCAACATGACCGTGAACGGAATATGCTGCGTTTGAGAGTCCTAACCCCCAAGTCCAAAGGGAGGCGTCTTCGAGAAATGCGAGATCGCACTCGACTTCACTTGAAAAAAGAGACGCCTACCGGGAGAAGAGCCCGCCTGAGAGATTTGGTTGAACGGCAGGGTTCCCGGTTGCGAGCAGAGACAGAGTGTGCTTGCCCGTCTCATCCAGCGTGCAAGTTTATTGGTCTGGGATGAGGCTCCAATGTCTCATAAGCATGTTGCTGAATGCATGGATCGAACTCTGAGAGACCTGTGCTCTTGCGATCTACCATTTGGCGGCAAGGTTATGGTATTTGGAGGTGATTTCCGTCAGATTCTGCCTGTAATTAGACGAGGAACCAGAGGTGATGTTGTTTCTGCATGTCTCAACAGATCATCTCTCTGGCGTTATGTTAAGGTTTTAAATTTGACTATTAATATGCGCCTACGGATAATATCTTCTCAGGACTCACTTGAAGTGAGTGAGTTCTCCAACTTCTTATTGAGGGTTGGAGAGGGCACTGAACTTGAAGATGAGGATCACATGATTCACATCGACGACAAGTTTATTGTCCCGGGAAATGATATTTCTGATTTGGTTTCTTCTGTCTATGGTGACATTGTGAATAATTACCTTGATCAGGATTTCATGAGTCGCCGCATCTTAATGTCTCCAAAGAATGAGACAGTAGATGCCATAAACGATTACGTTATGCGACAGATACCTGGAGATGATCAAATATTTTTAAGTGCAGATTCAGTTGATGATGCGCAGGCTGCCATATACCCCACGGAGTTCTTGAACTCTCGAAATCCTAATGATATGCCCCCTCATCGTCTGAAGCTTAAAGAGTTTGCATCTATCATTCTCCTGCGGAATCTTGATTCTGCCCAGGGTTTGTGTAATGGCACTCGCTTGACTGTAAGATCGTTTACTAAACGTCTTATAGACGCGGAGATTGCCACAGGTATCCATGCGGGGACTCGAGTATTCATTCCTCGCATTGCACTACTTACTCCCTCAGATTCTGGCCTTCCCTTTATCTTAAAGCGAAGACAGTTCCCAGGACGGCCTGCTTTCTGTATCACAATAAATAAGGGTCAAGGTCAGAGTTTAGAGACTGTTGGTATTTTCCTCCCTTCCCCTGAAGCCATATTCAGCCATGGTCAACTCTATGTGGCTCTTAGTCGCGTTCAGAATCCTAGCGGTTTGAAGATAATGGTTTGTGGAGGACAACAGTGTACTGGAGGAGGAGTATTGGTTAAGAATGTCGTATATCGAGAGGTTTTTCTAACTCGCGTTGGAGAGCCTTCGTCATCTAGCCAGGATTTGATTGATTCATTTTCGCTGGATGATATATCGTTCGATTCTTCTCAGCTGTCACCAGTTCTTTCTCACGCCAAAAAGAGAGTAATCATGGCTGATTCTGAGAGGAAGAGTAAAGTATCAAAAATCTTCGAGTTCAGTCAGAGTAGCGTTGTTACATTGGAGGATCCTGAAAACAATGCTTTTCAGAGTAATCGCGTTACATTTGAATCGTCAGATGTTGTTTTCAATGCAATTATTAGGCATCCAAGTATGACTGGACTTCGGAAATCGCTCTCATTAATAACTTTACTCTCGCAATGCGATATAATCTGGCCCAATCAATCGGGTTGGAGAATGAAGCGATTTTACCGAATAGAGAAGATATAATGTCGCGTGGCCCTATTTTGCACTACTATCAGTCACTTAAAGCTAGACTGCGCAATAAATTTGGTCCTCAAATTTATTTGTGTCCAGTGTATGGCGACGGTAACTGCCTCTATCGGACTCTATCTCATGTCATTTTTGGTAGTGAGAGCTCTTATCGTATTCTCAAACACAGTCTGATCTCCAAATTTAAGAGCACTCCAGCGCATTTCTATAACGTTATGCGTAGATCAGGCATTTTCAGTGATCAGGAACTGATTGAGCATATGGATCGCGTATCTGTTCTCAATGAGTGGGGTACTAACACTGAATTGAATATGATATGGGCTTTGGCTCGGATAGATGTAGTGTCAATTAATGCTACCGACATATATCCTCACTATTGGAATATCCAGCCAGTTTATATTCATGAACAGCTGGAAGTTCCTTTAGAGTGTGACCCTATTTATGATGGTCGTAAATTAGGTGTTTTATTTCACCGGATTCACCATCAGATAGGCATGGAACACTTTGATCCATTCTATAATAGTTAGCTCGATAATTCTACTGACTTTAGTATCCTGCACTGATTATTCCTTTGGTTTAATTGTGTTGTGTACTATTCGTTAGTATGGTGAGTCTATGACAAATATCCCCGAGACTAGATGTTTCTATTGCAGGAGAGAGTGCACATCTTAGTCGTTCTACAGATTATTACGCATGTTTTATGTGAATCAAATGTATTTGTACTCAGTGTGCTGTTTTAATAACATGCGTTCTGATGTACATTGGAGTAGTATTCACTCAGGTGAACCGATCACTCTGCCTTGAAGATTTGCTACTTCGGTAGTAATTCAGATAGGTGGAGTGGTATGGCTCCCTCAGGTGAATCGATCACTCTGCATTGAAGATTTGCTACTTCGGTAGTAATTCAGATAAGTGGAGTAGTAGGTTCCCACAATGGGATTAATTACATTATCAAATATCTGAAGGTTTGATTTGCTTGGCTCCCCTTTGCGTAAGCAAGCGAATTATTGAGTTAACTAAAGTGTAGAAATCATTTCAATTTTATTTCTACCCCCCGTGAATGGATCGATAAATTCGGGGAAAGGTACAGAGTGTGTCCCAAGTGCACTCCTCTTAATATAATTAAGAGAACCCTGAGGGACTGAATTTATAGGGAAACCTTACATTGTTTGTGGACAATTGCTTAAATCAGTGGTTCTCAACCGGGGGTGCACGAACCCCCTAGGGGTGCGAGGGACGATTCTGGGGGGTGCGAGAAAGTATAGCCACTTGATTAATATTTATTAAGTAATAACAAATTTGTTCCATTTTGCCTACTCAATGAGGTGCATTGTTTCGCTTTAACACATTTTATTGTATTCTTGGAAGTGCGTTTCAAATTCATATGGGCATGCCTAATTTCCGGGACGGGACGAGACCGTCCCGGAAAATCTAGATACCTAATTTCCGGGACAGGACGGGATCCATCCCGGGAATTAGGTATCTTAACCCGTCCCGTCCCGAAAATTAGGCATCTTAACCCGTCCCGTCCCGGAAATTAGGAAATTAGGTACCTTTTCTGTCCCGTCCCGGAGATTAGGCATCTTGACTCGTCCTGTCCCGGAAATTAGGCTTGCCCAAATCATATAATGTGGAAGTCAATGCATTTTATTGAACAGGCGTAATGACGCTACCTTTATATTAAAAAGGGGTGCGAGATTTGATTTCGAAAGCTGAAGGGGTGCGGAAGTCTAAAAAGGTTAAGAAACACTGGCTTAAATCATACAATATACAACCAAAAGAATGGATAAATTAAACTTTACAATCAATTAGAATTCAGTCATTTACGAGAAAAGATTTGACTTGACAAGTTTATTCATTTCTCAAATTCTTATAATAACATTAGATGTCTAAATCAAAAGGAAGGAAGAGGAGGAGGGGAAAGAAGAGGACTGGCACCACTGCCAAAGCCTGGACGTGTACGTCCAGGCTAATAGCAATTGTAGATAGATTAGTAAGTATCTTATTAAATAAACTCAATCAATTTGCGTGTTTTTTATCGTTATTTTTTTAGACGTAAATTGAAGAACTTAAAAACAAAGTAAGTTTTAAAAATACTTTTTTTGAAAAAAATAATGTCAGATTTGATTATTTCTTACTATTTCTAATAATTTCTCTAGGGTCAAAGGAAGCAGAAACGTAAGTTAAAAGTATTTTTATTAATTGAATGAAATATTCATTGTAATTACTAATCTTAATAAAATTTTTCTAGATCCCAGGGGAGAAAAGAGGGAAAAGCCGGCCCTCAGTTCCGGGCCCCCAAATCCAGCCCCCACAATGGACCGGGCAACAAGTCCGGTCTCCACAATTGATCCGGGCAACAAATTCGGTCCCCTCAATGGACCGAGCAACAAGTCCGGTCCCCTCAATGGGCCGGGCAACAAGCCCGGTTGTTAGCAAGTAAGTTAAAATAACCTCAATCCCTTAGATTGGTATCTAGATATCTACCAATATTTATTTAATTATATTATATCTCAAGGCCTCGCAAGAAGAAGGGGAAAAAAGTAAGTAATTTCTAAAAGCTTCGGATAATTAGCTTATATATTTACTTTTTAATGTATGTAGTAATTGAATTTAGAAATTATTTAAATAACACTTTCTTTAAAATGCTGAGTATTATAATTATAAATTTTATATCAATATTTCTTCTTAGCAAAAGAAAAATAAAGAATGAAATGTAAGTTGTAGATCTACTATAAAAATTAAGTTTCTATCGAATGTTTGACATGTATAATTTGAAATAAAATAGTTTTTGATAGGCAAGCCCAACCCAAATAAACATTTTAATTAGTCGACTTTCAATTATTATTCTCTCTTTTAGATTCTTACACACATCTATATTATATTATATTAAAACATGAACAGTTATCTTTAATTACTTTGGGTTAGCTGGGAAACTAAAGAATGTTCAAGGGAAGTATATACACATTTTAAAACTGAAATATTTTATGATTACATTGAATCAGTTAGAATAAATAATATATTGGTCAATTTGTCTCTCTTATACTATTTTTTAAGGTTAGATATCTCTGATGCTTGATGTATTTATACAAACACGTGGAATGAGAAGATTTGTATGAAGACGGAATATACATATTTTATGATAACAATCAGATGTTTCTAACTTTAGAGAGTGTATATATACTGTTTCGTCATTGTCACATTTTTAAAAGTTAAGCAATACAGTTATTCGAGCATAACTCAGCCATTATAGGAGATAGAAGGCTGAAATTTTAATAGAATCTGTATACTAACATGTCTCTCATATGATGGAACTATCACCAAAAAATGATCACTCATCACTTTGTTATGACGTCATCATTACTCATCAAAATTTTTAAAATTGATAAATTTGGTGATTTTTCGGGCGAAATCGATTATAACAATGGGACAGACGTATTTAGAGATGTTATTTCCCTTATAATTAATCAATGTGACTCCAGGCGCCCAAAGGGCGCCTCCGGCAGATACAAAGTGTCCGCTAGCCGCGCAGCACAAGCAAGCGAAGCGCGCTTGTATATATATATATCCGTTAGATTACCTGGGTAATTTCTATTTATAGTAAATATCCCACACTTCTAAGGTTTCCCCGCCCAAAATGACTCAACCGGAAATGAGTTAGCAAAATCTAGCGCCATTTAAAGGTTAAATATATATCATAGCCTACTCTAATAATGCCTCACAGTAGACTGAAAATCATGGACTAGGGATGAAGTAGTAGCCGAATGGATTAATACACGATTAGCCTAAAATCGTTAACCATGTAGAATAGTCATTAAGAATGTATTACCAGCATATATAAACATGGTATCAAAGTACACATATCCGTTGTTAAAATTTCGATTAGTCATCATATCATTGCGCAACAGGTCATTTTAAGGACAATTTTAGCGATTTTCTAAGCTGTTTTAACCCTATTTCTAAATGGTATTAAGGTGTGATTTTTGTGTAGAACCAAGATTAGTACAAGGTGATTTGAATAATTTAGAAATTTTCAATGGAATGTTGTTGCATTCCTACGTTGCTATGGTAAAGCATTTTGGTCAGTTTGGACCATTTCATGCAAACCGTAATGATTAGAGCTCCAAATTTGATTGTGTTTGATAGGCAATGGACTACTTCCTATTAGGTAATAATATAACTTGAACTTCTAAATTCAAGGAGTTTTGAGTTATGGGTTGATTTTAAGATTGTGACCACTAAATTGTCGCATAACTCTGTAGTCTGTGAATTTAGTAGTAAATTTTTGTTAATACCTAATAGGAAGTAGCCAATTGCCTATCGAATACGATCAAATTGTAAGACCTAGTTCTTACAGTTTGCATGAAATGGCCCAAACTGACCAAAATGCTTTACCATAGCAACGTAGGAATGTAACAACATTCCATTGAAAATTTCTAAATTATTCAAATCACCTTGTACTAATCTTGGTTCTACACAAAAATCACACCTTAATACCATTTAGAAATAGGGTTAAAACAGCTTAGAAAATCGCTAAAATTGTCCTTAGAATGACCTGTTGCGCAATGATATGATGACTAATCGAAATTTTGACAACGGATATATGTACTTTGATGCCATGTTTATATATGCTGGTAATACATTCTTAATGCCTATCCTACATGATTAACGATTTTATGCCAATCGTGTATTAATCCATTCGGCTATTACCGCATCCTTGGTTATTTTACTGTGAGGCATTATTAGAGTAGGCCATGTATATATCTATATATCTGTAACGAATTGATTGAAGAAACTGCCAGACGCAGAAAGCTAATTTTTGGCATGCGGGAATCTTTGGCTATGGCTCCACTAAGTTCTGAGTTCAGACCAAAGTGTCGACTCATCATGGAATTATGACGTCATTGTCACCTTTTTTTAAAATGATAAATTTCAGTTTTTCGACTATGAACTCAGCCATTTTAGGGGATAGAAGGCTGATATTTTAATAGAATGTGTATATTAATATACCTCACATATGATGAAACTATCATTAAAAATGATTACTCATCACTCTGTTATGACTTAATCATTACGCATCAAAATTTTAAATACTGATAAATTTGGTGATTTCGCGATATAGATTATAACAGTAGGACAGACGTATTTAGATGTTATCTCCCTTATAATTAACCAATGTGACCCCAGGCGACCGTAGGGAGCCTCCGGCGGACACAAAGTGTCCGCCAGCCGCGCAGCGCAAGCAAGCGAAGCGCGCTTGTATCTATAAATCTACAAACTTTTAATCTGTCCCAAGATACATTACATGACTAAATAGACAAATATTTTCAAATCCGATCTATTACTTCTAATCTTTAGTGATGAGAAGTGGGTCAGTAATGCTAGGAGTGAACCTTGTACGGACTCTTCCAAATCTGTATTTGATCTTTCTTACAAGCATTCTCCCGAAAAATATCGCCGTGGCTAAGACGTACTGCGTACTAATGGCTGTGTTAGCAAAACCAATTAGAATTATCTTAATTGCTGCAATGACGTTATTCCAGAAGTTCAGAGTGTCGAGCTGTTGTGTCGTGATTATTATTGGTTGGTAGAAAGGGGTTCCATAGAAATGGTGGAACAAACATGGACCATAGCGCAGAGCTATATCGACTAGGAAAAAATATTGTCCTAAAAACTGAATCAAAATCATGCAAAGGAAGCTTATTCCATTATACCCATAATACATGCGAATTGGTTACAAGCGACGACTGATCTAGAGACGATTTGACTTCGCATTCCTCTAACCTTGAACTCGACATATCGCCACTTCAACGTTTTGTAGAAAGTGCGAGTCTGCTTCAGCCAAATACAGAAATAAACAAATTGTATGATAGGCACGAATAGTTTGGAAATTGGAAACAAGTGGGGGATAGAACCTATGATGACCAGTAGAACGCCGATTATACAAGAAACCAGGAGCATACGATTTACATAGTGAAAGGGATTGGCATTGATGTTGTGAATGGTAACGTCTAAGTACCTCATCAGGCATATTCCAAGCACGAACGAAAACATGAGGCCGACCTGCCCAAAAGAGATGAATACTCCTGCGACTGGACTCGCAACAATTAATTGCAGATCGAGGTTGAATACATCGCCTGTGGTGCAATTGTTAAGTATGTCGTAGCTAGGATTTATCAAGGAGACCCCTAACCCTAACCCAAACAAGACTACTGCACTCGTTTCGGCGATGTTGATCCCCATCAGAAACAAGTATTTGAATATTTCGACTTTGTAGTGGAGTGCCGTCTCAGAGTAATTAACGAGTGAATTGGTGTTAACCTTTTTCAGTGATTTCAGATATATCTTAACGAAATAATGGATCCTCTTCATGAAGTACACATCCCATAGTACAGATATTCCGACAAATAGACCGAGGTAGAGAAACATCCCGTAGTAGGCATCGTGATCGATACTGCTTAGATAATGGCTGAGCATCTCGTAAATAGGAATTTTAAATGTTGGCTGATTTACGTACACTTTTATAGTTCTCAGACACGGAAGGATGACATATTTGGTTTCATTAATTATGTTAGCAAATATGCTATCCAGAACAAGAGAACTATATCACTGAACAATTTAAGATTAGATATTCCCAGATAAAATGTTCTCAAAAAAACTTTAAACATCCATCACTCAAACTTTATACATCCATTACTCATTTCATTTAGAATTAGAGTGATTACTTGGGTTGAAAGGAGAATTTCTAATACTAAATATGGATTACATGCAATCAGATATTTCAGTACGTATTACATTTATCGTATAACTGCTATGCACAGAGTAGGAGTGCTGTTGCGTGATATCCTGAGATCGTGATATCTTGAGATCCTAGTATTAAGTAACCATGGATGATTTAGTACCGTGATATCTTGAGATCGTAATATTTTGAGATATCTAGCATTCTGAGATTTTGTTTGGCTCACTCAAATGGCCTTGTGGTTCAATAGGTTTCATTGAGGCACTAAATTGTGGCACATGACAAAATTTGATGGCACGCGACACAATTTAGTGTCACAATGAAACCTATTGAACCACAAGGTCATTTGAGTGAGCCAAACAAAATCTCAGAATGCTAGGATATCTCAAAATATTACAATCTCAAGATATCACGGTACTAAATCATCCATGGTTACTTAATACTAGGATCTCAAGATATCACGATCTCAGGATATCACGCAACAGTGCTAACTGCTAAGTATTAAAAGCAAGCATTGATTACATGCATGAAAATATAAAAGTATTTGAACCCATTATTTTATTGCACGGGCAAATACATATACGTATATATATAACCGTTAGATTACCTGAGGTCATTTCTATTTATAACAAAGACCCCACACTTCTAAGGTTTCCCCACCCAAAATGACTTAACCGGAAATGAGTTAGCAAAAATCTAGCTCCATTTAAAGTATATATATATATATATCAGGGTATTATACAGCCTTCCAGAGATACGCTCCTAGTCAATTCGTTACAGATATATAGATATATATAGATATATATACACACATTAATCGAGTTTTAATAGTAAGGACAAGCGCGCTTCGCTTGCTTGCGCTGCGCGGCTGGCGGACACTTCGTGTCCGCCTGAGGCTCCCTTCGGTCGCCTATAAGGGAGATAACATCTCTAAATATGTCCATCTTAGTGTTAAAACCGATTTCACTCGAAAAATCACCAAATTTGTCAATTTTAAAATTTTTGATGCGTAATGATGACGTCATAACAAAGTGATGAGTCATCATTTTTTGATGAAAGTCGCATCATATGTGAGGTATGTTAGTATACAGATTCTATTAAAATTTCAGCCTTCTATCTCCTATAATGGCTGAGTTATGCCCGAATAACTGTGTTGCTTAACTTTTTAAAATGTGACAATGACGTCATAATTCCATGATGAGTCGACATTTTGCTCTGAACTCAGAACTTACTAGAGCCATAGCCAAAAGACTCCCACATGCCAAAAATCAGCCTTCTGCGCCCGGCAGTTTCTTCAATCAATTCGTTACAGATATATATATATACAATCATCGAGTTTTAATAGTAAGGATATATGTAACGAAATGATTGAAGAAACTATCAGGGACATAAAGCAGAATTTTGTCCTGGCAGATCCATACGGGAATATCGTAGATTCATAGCCCACTCAAGGCTTGACAGAGACTCAAAATTATGGACTAGGGATGAAGTAGTAGCCGATTGAAATACTACATGGTTTAATAGCGTTAACCATGCAGAATATACCTTAAAAATGAATTACCAGCATAAACATAGTGTCAGAGGCCTAGTTATTACATTTTACAGGATATGGCCTAAACTGACCAAAATACTTGACATCGCAACCTAGGAATGCAACAACATTCCATTTTAAAATTCTAAATTTTCTAAATCAACCAATACTAAACTTAGTTCTACACAGAAATCATACATTGATAATGTTAAGAAGTAAGCTTAACAAAGCATTAAAAAATCGTTAAAATAGTCTTTACCATGACCTGTTGCGCAATGATATGATGACTAATCAAAATTTTGATAATGGATATATGTCCTTTGATACCATGTCTATATATGCTGGTAATACATTATTAAGGTCTATTCTGCATGGTGAACGATTTTAAGCTGATCGTGAAGAAACTGCCAGGCATATAAAGCAGATTTTTGGCATGTGGGAGTATTTTGGCTATGGCTTCACTAAGTTCTGACCTCAGACCGACATTCTCGAGGTCGGAACTTAGTGGAGCCATAGCCAAAATCAGCTTTCTGTGCCTGGCATCATGGAATTATGACATCATTGTCACCATTAGATATTAGAAATTTCAGTTTTTCGACTAAAACTCAGCCATTTTAGGTGATAGAAGGCTGAAATTTAAATAGAATGTTTTTTGCTTGTCCGAATTAATGAAGTATCATGTCGTAATGATACGAAAATTGGCATGTGTCAAATGATGAATCTACGATTCATTTCGGACATCAAGGCGAAATTTTCATGCCTCTGCGAAAAAATGGAAAACAATTTTTCACACCTTTTCTATACAATCTAATGGCTTCACACTCACAATAGAAATCATTGTAAGACACTACAATTGATCGTCATTGTTATTAATACTTCAATGCAATAACTTGTATAGATGTCTCAATTTTATTATAGTGCACAAGCGCGCTTTGCTTGCTTGCGCTGCTCGGTTGGCGGACACAAAGTGTCCACCAGAGGCGTCCTTTGGGCGCCTAGGCTCAGATTAATTGATTTTAAGGAAGAAAACATCTCTAAATATGTATGTTTTACTGTTATAGCCGAAATCACTCGAAAAATCATCAAATTGTCAATTAGAAAAGGAAAAGAAAATCTCCGATTATAGTGGAATATAAATGTAATTAGGATCTATGTATATCTCTCACTTAATTGACATAATTTGGGGATTAGTTGTAACCTACAGTTTATTCCATAATTATTGCACTATTACATTTTTACTCTTTTATCTTCAAATACTCAGTTTATTGGCGATTTCCCTTTAAAACAATGAAGAAATAATGCTAAAGTTAGTAATCTCTTTTGCACCCCTCCTTCTCTGACCGTTTGGCACTGCTGTGGCATTGACTACCAATAGGGGGAAGAAAAAATTAGGGAGATAGATTCCCAGATTTCTTCTAGCCGTGTTTTGAGGCCTGTAATAGTTTTAAGAAGTCTTAGATTACTTTTGGGGATCATTATTTACATAGCGAGCACAACTTAATTTGATACATCCGCGTTTTACAGATAGTCCCCCGGCACCCTTTATTACCTATTACCTAAATTATATCTTGAACATCTGTAAAATCAGGAAGAGACTCGGCCATGTTTACAGTTGCAATGTAACAAATATCAAGTAGCTAATTTAGCAAGGAAACTATAATATAAATGGGAGCAGACTATTAAGTATTTAGGTTCACTTATTGAATACAAAATCATTAAGATGTAAGGGCCGTAAAAGTGGTACGGCCATGGCCGTACCAGCCGTACCGGTTGCTACGGCCTTGATCCTTGGACCTTGAACCAAAAAAAAACAGGCCTAAAAATACATCGCTTCCGCCTTGACAGTGAGAAAAAGCCTCTCTCTCGACAACATATCGTCAATAAAAATGCCATTTATGCAAGTAGCTAATTTTCGAATCAATTTCGATCAAATTCCAACTTGAGCTCTCCACAAATTTGGTATAATAGCATTTTCGATCATTTTTCGACATCAGAAAAATTTTCGATCAAATTCCTATTTATTCATTTTTCACCTTCGATCATTTCCTATTTACATTTTCGATCAAATTCCGACAAATTCCGAGGTATTATACACGTTACGGAAAATGTGTGCTATTAGAAGATGTTGTCGAATGGCCACCAAATCTTATGCGGGAGGTATTGGTGCTAGTGGGAACCGGAATAAGGCCGAATTATTTCAGCACTGGAATAAGGCCGAATATTCAAAACTGTTCGTTGGGAAACAGGGGAGATTTTAAGGATTTTTGACGTGGAATATTTTAAAATTCGCCTGATGAGGTGCTTTTAAGCAAAATGTATATTTAACTTGTTTGTCGACTATTTATTTCAGTATTATGTACATATCACTCGACTCTTTCCAGTTGTGAAAATTCGGCCTATTCCAGTGTTGAAATAATTCGGCCTTGTCCCAGTTTTGAAAATTTGGCCTTATTCCAGTGTTGAAGTAAGTCGGCGTTATTCCAGTTTCGAATTTCGGCCTTATTTCAGCTTGAAAATTCTACCTTATTCAGTCAAACCGTGCAAGTCAATGTATGGCTACTTTTCGTCACAGTAAATCTGGATATAGGTACTTCATTATAAACTGCGAAAATCTTATATGGTTACCATGCAGTATTTGTATGGTTTCTTAAAATAAAATATTATCATGGCCAACTATACATGAGGCCTCACAGTAACTTGCGGATTTTGGACTAAAGATGCGGTAGAAGATGGTTGTGCAAACACATGAGTTGTCTTAAATCATTAACCAGGCAGAATTGAGCTTAGGAATGCATTACCAGCGTATATCAGTATGGTGTCAAAGTACTAATATCCGTTAGTAGATTTTGATTAGTCATCATATGATTGCGCTACAGGTTATGTTTGTAACGAATTTAGTTATTCGACATATTACCAAATGTGACCAATATGATAAATTGTCTAAGACTCGTAAACTATTGAATTTAGACGCAGAAATAATATAATCGCATAATAGGAAGTAATCTATTGGCTATTACGTAAATAGGGCCAAATTTGAATATCTAGTTATTGCAGTTTTCAAGATGAGACCCCAACTGACCAAAATACGTCTCCATAGCAACGCTTAAATATAGCAACATTCCATGAAAAAAATCAAAAAATTTCTAATTAATAACCCATTCACTCCTCAGTTCTGCGCGAAAAAGATTATATTAAAAACACTTAGAAATGTCTTTAAAACGCTCTAAAAATCACTAAATTAGTCACAAACATAACCTGTTGCGCAATCATATGATGACTAATTAAAATTTTACTAACTAATATGAGTACTTTGACAGCATACTGATATATGCTGGTAATGCATCCTTAAGCTCAATTCTGCCTGTTAATGATTTAAGGCAGCTCATGTGTTAGCTCAACCATCTTCTACCGCATCCCTAGTCCAAAATTCGCAAGTTACTGTGAGGCCTTATGTATAGTAGGCTATGATCTTATATATTAAGAACTGCTTTTTACAACTCTTTAATAATTTTTAAAAAATGTTTAGAGGCTAGCTTTCAACAATTGATCTAGGATCTTTTGTGGTGTCGATTCCGAATATCGTATTCTAGAAAATTAATGGTACATATTTTATTTGTTTTTGTTTAAAATAGATAGTGAAGAAAACAAAATAGAGGAAATATCCTACACAGTGTTAACAAATACTGGTAAAATTTAGATCGCACAGGTTCAGGTTTGACTACAATATAGTATACAAGTACGTATATAGCAAATTGTAAAACGTGACAGAGGGGAGAGGGAGTTTATTGCTCGCGTTTCGTAACGAATTATATCAATTGAAATTTTATGATATAAAGATGATATTTTTGCATTAAAGCATACTGTCGTAATAGATTTTAGGGATACATACGATTAGTGATATTGCAGTTCGTGACCTTACAATTCGTGACCGACAATTCGTGACTACAATTCGTGACAGGATTATTGAGAGTTAATAATGTTGACAGGAAGACATGGATGTCCATATCCTGTCTAATCGAATCATATTGTCACTGTTATTATATCATCAATATATATATTTCAGAAATCTATAGAGCTAGAGGAGGAGGAGGAATTAAGATATTACTCCGGCAGATATAAAATACTACAATTAAATTACATTGAGAAATTGATGTCATGATACGTGTATATTAAAGACTACTGTTACATTGTCACATGTTTTCTGGCTAAAGTTTACATTTTCAACAAACAAGTAACACCATTTGTTTTGTACTCATTATCTGATACCTGGGTATCGAATCGTACTCAAATTTTGGAATTCCCTGTGATATTTGAGAACTAAGTTCCACTTCTAGTGTAAATAATCGATTTAGTAATAATTCATGGCGTCCCATCAACATTATTAAATCGATGTTAGGCTGCATATAATCGTGTCACGAATTGTCGGGTCATGAATTGTAAGGTCATGAATTGTTAGATAACGAATTGTAATGTCATGAATTGTATGTATCCAAGCATTTCATTCACAATGCTTTACAAGCAATGCATGACTTTGGTTTGCTCATTTTATCATTTTAGATATTATTGTTTGCAACAATTTGTGCTAAAAACAAATCTCTTTTTACGTAATGCTGGGTATAAGAAATTACATAGTGTAATGCCAACTTGAGCCATGATAAAGCGGGATACGATGTTGAATTTCGCGGGACATGGCGGAACTCAATATAAAAGTATTATATATGTAATCCCAAAAAAGAGGGACATGACGGGAATATTTCATGTAAGAACGGGACACTCGTGAAAATTAACTCGATAGAGGAGCGAGAAAATCGGACGCCTGTCAGGCCAAAATTGGTCCCCCCTAGCTAAATTTGGTCCCCCCCGGACCAGTTTTGGTCACCAAAATTGGTCCGGGGGGACCAGTTTTGGCTGCCAAAATTAGTCCGGAGGACCAGTTTTAGCTGCCAAATTTGGTCCGAGGGATCAGTTCTGGCTGCCAAATCTAGTCCGGGGGACCATTTTTAGTGCAGTTTCTGCAGAGAGATGCCCCTATGGCAAAGACGGTATACAACATCCGTCCATATGTATTTATCTCCGTACGCTGCGAAATTTGAGTTTTCAAAAATGTAGTAGTCCCGATGTATTACAATATTCATATCTCATGTGCCAAGTTAGCTGCACTATCGGTCTACCGACAGACATTTTTTTTAACATGAATAATGCCAACTTGAGCCATGATAAAGCGGGGCGCAGCGTTGAAGTTTAGCGGGACGCAATAGTAAAACTTCTACATACTTGTAGAATCAAACAGGACAGAATAAAACTTAATATAAAAGGGGGACATTCAATGCAAAAAACGGGCAGTTGGCATGTATTGAATAGACTCCCTATTAATAGAGACCTCCTAGAGTGATTGTAATGTCATCACATCCTATGAGGAGAGGACTACTTTAGTGTACGTAATTAAATGGCACAAAATTTAACCCGAACCAATTTTGGCATGGGGGGACCAGTTTTGGCCCCGGACCATTTTTTTCGTGATACGCCCCGCCTAAAACGGGAAGGTTGGAATGTATTAATGTGACTGTGACTTAGGGAACCCCTCCCTTGGACTTGAGGATTTCTGCGTTACTTAACATTTGAACGGTTCCGGTGGTATATTTCAAATATCGAAATTGGCAGAATATTTTGTCCGAAATTAAAATTTTTAATAAGGAAATGCATGACAGGAGTCCCAAAACAAAAAGCTATTTATTATATAGTTTCAAAAATCTGATATTTGTCATCTACACCCCTAAAAACCAGGGTTGTAGTGGGAATGGGAATTTGTGGGTTTTCCCATGGGCATTCCCACAGATTCCCATATGGGATGGGAATGAGAATGACTTTAAGTCTATAACCCACATGTGGGAATCTGTGGGCATTCTGTGGGCATCTGTGGAAATCTGTCGGAATCTGTCAGGATTCAGTGTGAAGTCCTATTTATCTAATATCCATCGTACACATAATCCTGTAGTCTATTATTGTATTCTACTATTCCAGGGTTCCCCAAACTTTTATTCAAATCAGGCCGCATTGTTTGCAAAAAAAGCAGTATGGGCGAGATACAATAGGCCGCTAAAATGAGTATCAGGCCAGAGATAATGCAAATGTAACATCGGGGACTCAGGCCACATGCCTCCTAAAAAACCGAGTTTGCGGAACCTTGTACTATTCGGGAAAGTGGAATAAGGCCGAATTATTTCAACACTGGTGGAATAAGGCCGATTTACTCATTCCAGTTGTGAAAATTCGGCCTTATTCAGTCAACCTTTCCTTCCGTATATTTTCCCCAACCATTATTATCTCAATTGAATCATCATATTAGGATCTATATGGGATTATGTGGGCTTCTGTGGGTATTTCCTGTGGGTGTTCCTACAGAAATCCAATGGAAATGTGATGCGAATAGGTATTGAAATTCCACTCCTACAGCAATCCTGCTGAACCCTACTATGCCAATCATACAAGCTAATCTATAGCATATTTTTAAACGTCTTAGTCAAGAAGTGTGAAAATATGTATACTGTATGATGGTGTGAAAGGCATCAATATATAATATTTGTATTTCATAATTAAGAAATCTTATAAATACTGCATGTAACCATTAAAACTTCCGCACTTTGTAACCTAGAACCTCATTAGAACCGAAATACAGCCATACATTGACTAACAACAACAGTATAAGATGTTGGCCACTTGATAACATTTTCCAATAGCACACATCTTCCGTAACACACGTGATAACTGAAACTTTCCAGGTATTTTACATAATAACATCCTTATTTGACGTTTTCACTGCAACATATACAGGGTGGCATTTAAGTTCTGTCTCAAGCTTTATTAGGTATAAAATTTCTTAAACTCAAACAATCTTAGTTATTATGATCTTAACCCTACTTGGACTCGGAATGTTGAAGTGAAAGTGAAAATGAAAGTGGGATTTTTCTATTTATACTTTGTACCCCAAGTCCAAGTAGGGTTTTAAGAGATTGTAATTCGAATATTATCAATGATTTTATAAGATTTTTCGAGTCTAAGAACTGGAACTGTGTTTTGTATGATGAGTTTTGTGGAAAAAATATGTGTCCTGGCTCGCAGCGAAAATCGATAATCAGGACCACTGCTTCTGTAAAAAATGTCTCTAAAATCGATGTTCCATGACGATTTAGCACCAGATACCTTTCATTCACCATTGAAATATTTTACAAATCCATTGAATTCATTATCAGAAACGAGATAAAGTTATTATTACACGACTTCAAATTAGGTACATTTTACAAAAATCACCCAAAATGGCACTTTTTTCACATCACCAAAAAATCTGATCCAAAAGGTTCTCAATACATACTGATCTAAACATTCTATATTTCTACAACTTTAGAATATTCGAGGAAAATGTGAGAGCTAATTTTTTCTGGAATTTGAAGACTCTAGAAAGATAATTTGAAAAGCAGTGGTTCCTGATTCTCGAATTTCACTGGGAGCCAGGACACATATTTTTTTCCACAAAACACAGTTCCAGTTATTAGACTCGAAAAATCATATAAAACCATTGAGAATATCCGAATTGCAATCTCTAAAGACCATAATAACTAAGATTGTTTGAGTTTAAGAAATTTTATACCTAATAAAGCTTGGGACAGAACTTAAATGCCACCCTGTATATTCTAGGGGTTTGAATAAACGGACCCCCTTCTTTTTTGGTGTGCTTCCTATATTACTACTACAAGCGCGCTTCGCGCTTGCTTGCGCTGCGCGGCTGGCGAACACTTCGCGTCCGCCGGAGGCTCCCTTCGGTCGCCTGGAGTCACATTGGTTAATTATAAGGGAGATACATCTCTAAATATGTCTATTCTACTGTGCTAATCGATATCACTCGAAAAATCACCAAATTTGTGAATTTAAAATTTTTTGATGCGTAATGATGACGTCATAACAAAGTGATGAGTCATCATTTTTTATGATAGTCGCATCATATGTGAGGTATGTTAGTATACAGATTCTATTAAAATTTCAGCCTTCTATCTCCTATAATGGCTGAGTTATGCCCGAATAACTGTGTTGCCTAACTTTTAAAAATGTGACAATGACGTCATAATTCCATGATGAGTCGACATTTTGCTCTGAACTCAGAACTTACTGGAGCCATAGCCAAAATACTCCCACATGCCAAAAATTAGCTTTCTATGACTGGCAGTTTCTTCAATCAATTCGTTACAGATATATATATATACACATACACAATAATCGAGTTTTAATAGTAAGGATTATATTGGATCTATGATCCAATAAAATAACATAGTAGCACAGTACTAAAATGAGTGCTGGTGTCCGGCCGGCCGTAAGTGGTGCACAGACCAGAGTTTAAAAGATATCGTCCTGAATATTTTTGTGAAGCTGCGAATATATATATAGATGTGCACCTCGTCATACGATTTTCAATATATGCTAAATCATCATCATTACGTAGCATTTTGTGATTTCATTATTTTGCTTATTGTACAAAAACTAGAAGAGCTAGAAATTTGAGATTGGTAACACTGGTGAAATATGAGGCCTTGTGAAACCTATTTCATATCTAGATCCATCGGACATAGGACCTCTGAGCAATTTGCGGTTAAAGATTTTGTCGTGTCATCATCGCTTAATTTTTATGATAAATGCCTATTAGAGCTCAAATTTTAATAGTTTGAGATAAACAATTGTTCAATAAAGCTTACGTCATCATAATGGCACAGCAATAATGGTGAAAGGTTAATAAAATAAAATGATAAGAGATATAAATAAATATATATTGTATAAAGTGTTCAGAATAGATGACTCTACAAAAGTATGTTAAATAATTATGCTGACGTCATCATGATGACACAGCAATAATTATAAATGGCTAATAGGGTTAAAATGATAGGAAATAGAAATAAACATTTGTTGTAGAAAGTGTTCAGTGTAGAAGACTATACAAAACTGCTAATTAATCATGCTGACGTCATCATGGTGACACAGCCAAAATTTACATCCATAATTTCATCCTACAAACTTTGATTGTTACATCATTTAAAGTTTGTAGGATGAAAATTGTTATGGTACTAATTTCGGTTAAATCTTTTTATAGGCGAAGAAGAGCATATAATCTGCGCGGCTTGCGGACATTTTGTGTCCGCAGAGTCGCCATGAGGGCGCCTGGAGTTACACAATCTAGCCTATTTTGGGACTATGTTTACTTAATATAAATATTGTAAACAAAAGTTTACGAATATTTTCTCATATGGATCCGAAAATATAATATTCTAAAACTACACCAATGAAAACCCCATGTCAACCGTTGGAAGCCAGCCTCTAGCCTATTTTTGCAATTTGTTTACTTTATGTATCTATTGTAAACAAAAGTAAACAAATAATTTATCATATCGATCTGAAAATATAATATTTGAAATCTACACCCCTAAAAACCCCATGTTAACCATTGGAAACTAATTTCTAGCATAATTTTCAAAATTCGTCAAATGGAATTAAAATATGTATATAAAGGTGTGAAATTATATACAAAACCTTTTTTATTTCTATATACTATAATATAATTGAGACACCTATATAAGTTATTGCTTTGAAGTATTAATAACAATGACAGCCTACAGTGTCGTACAATGATTTCTATTGTGAGATTGAAGCCGTACATAGTATTGTATTGAAAGGGTGTGAAAAACGTTTTCCATTTTTTTTGCAGAGGTGTGAAATTTTGGCTTAGATCTTCGAACTTATTCATAGATTCATCATTTGACATCTGCATGCCAATTTTCGTATCTCTACGACTTGCCAATTCTTCAATCAATTCGGACAAACATATATTAAAACGCTAGGATTTTTTTGATATGTTTGTCCGAATTGATTGGAGAATTGGCAAGTCGTAGAGATATGAAAATTGGCATGTAGGTGTCAAAAGATATGACTACGAATAAATTCTAAGACCTAAGCGAAATTTTCTCATCTCTGCAAAAAAAAATGGAAAACAATTTTTCGCACCTTTTCTATACAAAATAAATAACTACATTATTCACAATAGAAATCATTGTACACTACAATAGATCGTCATTGTTATTAATACTTCAAAGCCACAACTTATGTTTGATATCTTAAATGTATTATAGTGTATAGCAATAAAAAAGATTATGTGCATATTTTCACACCGTTGAAATTTTTTTAAAAATATGCTAGAAACTTGTTTTAAACGGCTGACATGGGGTTTTCAGGGGTGTAGATTTCGAATATCATATTTTCGAGTAAATTTGTTAATTAATTTGTGTACTTTTGTTTACAATAGATACATAAAGTAAACTAGATACATAAAGTAGTCAAAATTATGCTAGAAACCTGCTTTCAACGGTTGACATGGGGTTTTTAGAGGTGTAGATTTAGAATATTACATTTTCGGATATTTTTTACAGAAAAAGTGGACCCTGATTTGCGATTTTCGCTGAGTGTCAGGATACATTTTTTCTCCTTAAAACTGACAAAACACAGTTTCAGGTCTTAGACTCAAAATCTTTAAAATCATTGAGGATATTTGAATTACAAGACCATAATAACCTAGATTGCTTGAGTATGATAAATTTTTTGCCTAATGAAGCTTGGAACAGAACTTAATTGACACCATGTACAAGGGTGAACTTAGAACTCGCTGGATAGTAGAACTCATGTAGTCCTAAAGATAGGAGATTATCCATTCATATCCCGTGCTATTATACAAGTAATAGGCTGATATCAGAGGCGTAGCTTACACCTATGTCACCCGGGGCGGATGTATTTCATGCCGCCCCTCAACACATATTTCTACCTCAACTTGGCAAGTGTATTAACTTAATTTGTGGTGTGTTTTGTGTGTTAATTTAAAATACTATTCATACTCGTATTAGCTGGAAAAAGCATGTTCAAATTCAAAATACCTTGGAAAAATTCTGAGTTTACCAATATATATTTTATGAAACACAAGGTCAAGTGCTGCTCCCTATTAACCCTGGAACAACTTGGGAAAGTGAAAGTGAAAGTGAAAGTGAAAGTGAAAGTTAATTGAAAGTGAACTGAAAGTGAAAATGAAAGTGGGGTCATTTCTATTTATACCTTTGACCCCAAAGTCGTTCCAGGGTTAAGCGCCGCCCCCCCTAGCTACGCCACTGCCTAATATTAACTATTACAACGCCGGAACCACATTTTTAGAAGCGATCCAGGTTCTACCGAACCAACCGGGCTTCTTTTTAAAAGTTGTCTAGTTTAACAGGACCAACCTGGGGCCACTTGAACAGTGGTCCGGTTAAAACCGTACCAACCGGATCAGTGTCGCCGGCCCTGTATTAAGTAAGAGATTACTTATAAAATTATAGTTATGAGATTTGTATGATGGCACAATGGTTTCAATCGGGTACTAGTTACTCGCATTCCAGTTTCACAAAAAACTGGAACTGGAACAATCTCTATAAGAAGCGATGTTAACAAAGTGGGAATTGGGGGAGGTCATGATTCAATCTTAGCAAAGCATTGCCAGGAGCAAGCGTATAATGACGATCGTATCAAACTTTGGAAATAGAGAACAAATAAGTTATTTAAAAAGGATCAAGTTCATTGCTATGCGATATTCTCTATATTGAATGATGTAGTAAATTTGTAAACTAAGATTAGTGAATTTAATGAATTCAATAATAACTTTATCTGATTTCTAAAATGCTAGCTTTAACTTAGTGAATCTATTTGAGGAAAAACGAGAATTTTATTGTAACGACCCCCTAGTGTACTCGGCTTTGCCCTCGACTGTCGGCTGCGCGATCAAAAGTCGCAACAAGGAACTGTCCAAAGGTTGGACACTCTGAAGTAGTATATAATACATATGTACATACATATATTTGGAAGGGCGTATAACGCCTTCTATGACATAAGGGCATATCTCTATGGGAGCTGCAAAATAGTATATCACTGAGAATCAAAATGTTTTTGAAAAAGTGTTATTCAAATTGTCATACCTTTTTCGTAAGACTGTTCAATAATATTCGAGCTTCTTCGGGTGTCATTCCAATTCCATCTATCAAATCTTCTTCCTTGACTTTCATGTCATCAATCTGTACTACTCCAGATTCTTTGAATTTACCATAGTATTCTTCTAACCCTAATTCTTTCAAGAAATTAAAAACTGCATTTGGATATTTTTCAGCCATTCTTCGAATAATTATATATTCAATTTTAATTGTTAGCATCAATTTGCACTTATATAGTAGTTATCATGAGTCAAATGCATACTTCCATATTTTCTAACCATTGGGCGGATCTCTGTATATCATTTTACAAATACATCACAATACTTTAATGGATCAAATATCCACATTACTGTAATAACACGTATATGTATCTATTCTATTATGTACTAGTATATTATTGACCAATCAATCTTCAAGTCTAAGAGGTCAAAAATTCAGGGTGTTAAGAAATTGATGTCCTCTTTTTCAAACTCTAAGATCAAAATATAAATCAACGCCAAACAATAAATGATGTTTCCAATATATCTACAGATTGGTTCGATACGTTTTCTAATTCGACCTGGCAGACTCGATATTAGTTTGTCCATAGGTATATGCGTACATATATGCGGTACTGTCACACTGTCGATGATCCGCTCCCATAATTGGTCCCTCTGGACCCTGCCATGGAGTGTCCCCTCTTGCCATAGTTAGTTCTTCTTGTTAATTCTATGCAAAGTGGTGTTTAAGTAGTTATTAAGAATAATAAACGAACTTTTGGCTCGATTTGATGAAATATCCAAATTAGGATAGTACATAGATGTAATACCTTTTTCATAGAATCGGATTCGATCATCGGATATAATTTTCCAAGTATTCATACAATAATTAGCAAAAAAATTTTCTTACTTGCCCATAGGATTTAGAGCACGAGTTAGTAGATAATTATTACATGTATTTTTCTAGCAATTATTATGTTTGCACTACTGATTGTATGAGTAGTTTATTTATTAATATTTGTTGTGTAAAACTGTTCGTATAATTCTATCTCTATCATTTAACAAAGGTTAAACAAAGTGTATTGTGTGCAAGTCTTCTAGAGAAGTGATCTGCGGAACGGGTGTAGCTAGCTCTGAATGACTGTTCGGGCACACGTCTAAATAGTATTGGTCAGGGCCGTAGCAAATGGTCAGGTTGGTCAGTTAATTTATCTTCAACCAAAGGTTTCCCAGTTGCAGTCAGATCTGGTTATTATGAGCAAATTCTTCATTTAGGCATATTGGTATGAATATCGAACAAACAATTACATTATGTTTTCCAAATTGACTTCGTATTCACATTGGATTTTGATTTGTTTGAGCTTGTGTATAATTATACCAATTTATATAATAAGTTAATAACTAAACATTTTTTTAACCTGAGTGTAGCGACGGGGTCACAGATCCGAGGGGACAAAATTAGGGTGAACTCCTGGAACTACGATATTTGCACTATAAAACAAACACAGGAATCGCCATTCATAATCAACGCTTTGATCTCATAATTAAAACAAAACAACAACGAACAAGTCTAATTATTGTAGTTCTTGTTATACGTATGTTAATTAAAAGTTAATTTGTAACCGTTATATCATGGTACTCAACTTTGATTACACTCGATCTACAAGTTCACAACCGGCTTAACTTTCAAATAAATGGGCCAGCTATAGCATTGTATGGGTCATATATTCAATTATATTTATATTTGGTATAGCACGTAACCATACCATTAACCGATAAAAATAGCCTTGGCACCTATAGACAGTGAGTTTGATTTCCAAGTTATGTTAGGGGGTGAAATAAAACTTTCGCTCTCCTCTAGTTATTGAAGGAAGGATAAACCTTCGACAAATTATTGGTATGGCCCTACCAACCCAACCGGAGCCTACACCAATGAAAATTACCACCATACAATTTTTTTGCCTTTGTGGAAAATACAGGGTGTTTCATAAATTACAAGCGCGCTTCGCGCTTGCTTGCGCTGCGCGGCTGGCGGACACTTTGTGTCCGCCGGAGGCTCCCTTCGGTCGCCTGGAGTCACATTGGTTAATTATAAGGGAGATAACATCTCTAAATATGTCTGTCCTACTGTGCTAATCGATATCACTCGAAAAATCACCAAATTTGTGAATTTAAAAATTTTTTGATGCGTAATGATGACGTCATAACAAAGTGATGAGTCATCATTTTTTGATAATAGTTGCATCATATGTGAGGTATGTTAGTACACAGATTCTATTAAAATTTCAGCCTTCTATCTCCTATAATGGCTGAGTTATGCCCGAATAACTGTGTTGCTTAACTTTTTAAAATGTGACAATGACGTCATAATTCCATGATGAGTTGACATTTTCGTCTGAGCTCAGAACTTACTGGAGCCATAGCCAAAAGACTCCCACATGCCAAAAATCAGCTTTCTGAGCCCGGCAGTCTCTTCAATCAATTCGTTACAGATATATATATATATACACAAATAACAATCGAGTTTTAATAGTAAGGATGCACGAAACTTAATTGCTCTCACTTCACTTGTGATTGGAATAATATGATGATTTTAGTCACATTTAGAAGAAAAACCTCTGTCATTTATGAAAAATAATAGAATAAGCATTTAGGTTAAGAATCAATTTATGTAAATAGTGGTTTGAGGATTGTTTTTGTAAACATTGTCATTACAGTACTCCCAAAGGAAAAAATCAGATGGGTGTTCAGATCCGCCATTCTCGCTGGGTTCCTACATAGGACTGAATTCTATGCTAGAATTCCACCATCTTTATCTTCCTATTTTTGTTATCTAACTCTTCCATTTCACTATTATACAAATGGCATTAAGTGCTAAACAAAATCCTAAAAAGAAGTGATGGTTAGTCAAATACCTTCCGAGTAATATTAATTTATTTCGGTGATATAATCAATGAAACACCCTGTATATACGTACTAATGTGTATTAAGCGCTGAATCACTATATATATAGTTGATTGAAGAAACTCTAAAGGGACAAAATATCACTTTTGTTATAAAGAGAAAAACTATTACAATGTTACAAAATTCAATATGTATGTATATATGAAAGAAATCGAGTTTGACTTATCAATAAAATCTCTGATACTCAAAAGTCTAATATATAGATATAATTAGTCGTTATTAACCTAACTGAGCACACTATGTATAATAATAAGAATAAAAATTAATCAAGATTCGAAGGGAAATGTACATATTTAGTTGGCTAACTCTCCAAATTCATGAAGCTGAGAATTCATCTGAGCAGCCATATTTTTTACAGCAATATTATCCATTAGATCATCTTCTGTTAACTCTTGAAAGGAAAATGGATCATATTTAGAAACTTCGAGATGCTGTAAAATTGCTTCCCTTTCGTATGTTTTGCCATGTTTAGTCAAGACTGGATCATGAAAAATTCTTTTAGTTAAAGGACACATAAGATGTGCATATTTGCTCATAACTCCGGTTGAATGATCTTGCACTATTTTAGCTAGAATATCTGGTCTTAAATGCTTATTCGCCATTTCTTCAGTATAATCTTGCGCATTTTGGAAATAGAGATCTGGGTTATCATGATGTTCAATAGCTTTCACGCTATCTAGTGGGTCTGAATCATCTGGACACATAAGTAGCCCGAATAACTGATCGAAAATGTCCTTGACTCTGACTCCTTTAGTATACGATCTATCAATTATTGAATGGCATATTCTGCCAGCACTATTAATATTGCAATGATATATGGGAGTTACGAAGCGAATGTGAGGAGGTAAATCAGGGTAGTCCTTAGTGAATTCTATGTAGAGGTGAAAAACTCCTTGACTGTAAGGGGTTTCTTCAGGACTGTTTATCAAAATATGCCAAAAAGCAATATCTTTTTCCATAGGAAATACTTCAAAGTAGGGATGCGGATTTTTTTGATAATGTGCTAACTCCTGGAATATCCTCTTAGTCGCCCCCTTATGAGGTCTCTGACCCAATTGTTTTTGCATGAAAGCTTGAGCAAGATAGAGCTCTGGTAGTATAGCCTTTTCTTTCAGTTTGTCAGGAACTATATGTTCTGGTTTGATATCAAATCCTACTTTTAACTTTTTCAAATTTATTGATTCGCATTTTTCAGCTGAAATTTTGGGCTTTTTGTTTTTTCTTATTGCCATTGTTAACATGGGTTCTTGTTCAAAGATTTGCATTATTTCTTTTGAAGACTTGGGTTGGAAGGAATAGCCACCTGATGCTTTAGCAATGAAGTGACTGAATACCTTTTCTCTACAGAGTAATACTGTATCCATGATGATATTATTTTTAATTAATAGCTCAACAACTTCATTTGGTTGTACTCGAGATCTATTATCTTCTCCATCGGTTAAGCAGAGAATTCTTCTATTCGCAGATTTTGCAAGAGGATTCCTGACTTTAAATGTATTCAGCGAGTTAATTGCATAATATATTGCATCGTAGATAGAAGTTCTCCCTTCTGCTTCAAAATTAGTGAATTGTTCAACAAATTCATAAAAATTCTCAGATAAAGGGAACTTTAGTTTAGGACTATGTCGAATATATGTTAATCCAATAACATGCTTGAAATTATAAGCACTTGAACGATCTGAGAAAGCACTAAAGGCTTCAATAACTGAGGTGAATTTTGATTTGTCATCGAAATAATCTTCCAGCATTGAACCACTTGTATCAAGTAAAACCATTATGATTTCTTCAGGTTCTCTAGTTAAAACCTTTACTAACTCTTGTTTTTTAGCTGAAGCAGTTGGCTCAGGAATCATACAAGGCGGAGGAGCACCTCTTATCTTCATATCCAATTCATCAGCATAAGTGCTACCTGTTAGCCCTTCTACAAGATTTAGAAATATTATTTGGTTATTGAGCTTGTTTCTTGCTCGAAAAACTCCAATCCTATCATTGGCTAATGGTATCATGATATTTAGCGCGCATCGTCGGCTCTTTAATTCTAAAGGATAGAAAACCATTAGTGGAAAATACTTTTGGACAACTTCTCTCAATTTACCCCAGTGAGGAGTCAAATCCTCAGTATACGAAGGTAAATCAACATCTTTCCAGACCAGGCAAGTTAAAGTATTAAAAGATGTGGTCATTCTCTTATAATTAGATAATATGGTAACAATTTTTTCATTTGTTTCCATCACGCTTGACCTATCAACTATGTGTTTTACATTATCTGGGTCTGTTATCTGAACTGGATCGTTCATCTTTTTGTTTGTAATTGAACAAACTAAATCAAATTCATCAAATGTTTCCGTTTTCGAGTGAAACTCCTTCGATTCTATGATAAAAAATGCCCAAAACAAGTTTGAATATTCTGTTGCTAAAATTTCATTAAACGTTCTCTGTGCTCTTTGTTTTGAAACTTTGGGTTTCATCACTTCAAAAAGTTTGAACAAGACCTCTGTGATAGCGACTGTATGGGGGAGAGTGATGGCTTCATTCGAAAAAACTATGTTTAATGAGTGTATCAATGGAGGACAACCTGAGAGACTCCGTATATGTCCAAGAACATTGAAATGCATTCGTTCTTTTTGTTCCGGTAAGTTCATCCAGTTCGAAATCGAGAAAATACAACTATAAAATAAGCTAATGCCATACTTTCCTTGATAATTGCTCCAAGTTGGTTCGTAGAGATTATGGTTAAAGTTGTTCTCAATATCCAGTGTCCAAAATTCATCTTGTACAATCAGCTCTAACTCGTCTTCATGTTTTATGCCTAGATGGCATAACTCTATGTCATTCATCGCGTATAGAGGATCTCCTTCATTTTTTAAGTGGAAAAGGTGCAATGGGATTCCGGTTATATTTTGAATTTCACTCAACAATTCGAAATAAGATGTCTTAGTGCAGTCTGTTTGAAATGTGATTTCAAAATTTGTATTATTTTCTTTCAGAGTTATGAGGTCATTTCCTCTTTCCAACTGTTTTATTGTATTAACCCTACGCTGGTAATCTGAAAAGATTTTCCATCTAGGGATGGCGTATATAAATGGTTTCTCAAGCTTGTCTAGACGCCATTCTGTGAGTTTTTTGATGTAACTAATAGGTTTGCAGGCTAGCGGGTACCCTTCAATTGAATACAATTCGATAGTTAGATCTCCTCCCAATTCTCCTTGTTCTATCTGACATATCGTGTTGATCAAATCACAATAATGTAATCTTGTTGAATCTAATGGAGGAGTGCACCTTTCAGGTGGATTAAGAGTAGTAAACAGTTTATAGTGAATTTCTAACTTCTTTTTATCATATTGACCCTGTAAAAGATTTGATTACACTATATATATTACAATCATATCATAATCTTCCTATTTTTGTAATAAAATCTATTCTTGCCTAATACCAAGGAATTATCTAGGAGCGCGAGACGCTCCTTTAGGCGTATGATTTTAAGCTGCAAAGTGTTTAGGAGCGTAGAAATCCAGAAAAATACCCAATTTACCCAATATTATAATGTCATTTAGCGATTTAGGCGTATGAAAATTTAGAAATTTTAGATTAGGTGCATATCTCTGGAAGGCTGTATAATACCCTACCTAATACATATATCATTTACTCATATTAGATCAAATATTTATTGTCATACATATGCACAAATGTTTTGATGAAGAATAGTTTAAAATATGCTCTACATAATCTGCGCCAGGTAGGGATTTTCGCAAAGTAGGAATTCCTTATTTTCGCAGAAAATTTGGAATAATATTCATACATTAAATACGCTCATCCACATGCGAAAGCAGATGATAACTAAAAAAGTATTTCTATTTTTGTGGTATTCTACAAAGTGTTCACTGATCTCTTTTCGCACCGAGGAAATAACTGTAAATGTAAAAATTAAATATACAGGTTCTAATCCTGCAAATCACCAATCTCATTACTTATCTACAATCTGAATTTTCTGTAACAAAATACACATAATCATAGCTTGAAACTGGTGTTATAAAATGACATTGGTGGTATTCTGCGCAAATAAACGTTGTATTAAGTGGTTATTAATGAGGTTCGACTGTTGGAGAGCTGAAGTAATAGTAAAAACAAAATATCTACAACCTCAGCTAACATTAGTCTTTGAGATTTTACTTATATCTTTAAACAAAACTGGTGTTAAAATATGAATATATACTTATAAACACCGGAAATGATGAGATTTTGCTAAAAGAGAGATCCTACATGTGAAATTTGGTAAAAATCGGACTGTTAGAATTCGCAGTAGCGGGTGTACGGACATACATACATATAGGGCATTAGTTGATCCTCAAAAAAAAGATCTAGATCCAGATCCCGATCCTAACTTATAAAAGGATCTTCGATCCGATCACGATCCCCAAAAAGATCCTTTCAATAATAGTCAGAGGACTATCATTTTTAGTATAGCTCCTGTAAAAAGATGACTTATGGCATGAACGGCGTGCAATGTCCGTCCGCCTGTGGCGTACCATAAAACACATTAAAATATTTAATAAACCTAAATTTCAACACTTTCACCTGCAACTTGGGAATTATAAAGAAAAAGGATCGGAATGAATTCAGTAAAAGTTTCGATCCGATCTCGATCCTCAAAAAAAGGATTGCGATCCGGATCTTTCGAATAATGTCATCATTTGATATACTGTGTGACATAAATGATGTTTATGGTAACTGTTGGTTTGTCTAAGTACAAAGGTTTTCTGAATTAGCAGCTTGACTTTTCGATTTCCCACAATACTCAGCAGAAATTTATCTAATTTATCCACAAAGCCATTCCCTAGCATATTTTGCATATTTAAACACAATCAATTCATTATTTCGTATAGACCAATCATGATTAATGGTTATATATTAATTTAAAACCTTCTAATATGTTTTACTTCAAGTAATAGTAACTTTTCGCATGGTGTCGGGCATGATGATATTCCCCCTTTTTTAGAATTGTTTAACTTCCATTATACTTATATACAAGCACTTCGCTTGTTTGCGCTGCGCGGCTGGCGGACACCTTGTGGGCGCCTGTGGTCACCATTGATTAATTATATGGGGGATAACATCTCTAAATACGTCTGTCCTACTGTTATAATCGATATCGCACGAAAAATCACAAAATTTGTCAATTTTTAAAATTTTGATGCGTAATGACGACGTCATAACAGAGTGATGAGTCATCATTTTTGGATGATAGTTGTATTATATGTGTAGTATATTAATATACACATTCTATTAAACTATAGCTCAAAGTGAGCAGGGCATAACTAGTTCTAGTTTCACAGTGCCTTATAGGATCTTGATCAAATTTGAAACAGAACATTTTATGAGTGAGGTAGCTTTATGTTATCTTAATATCTAACACCTCCCGATTAAAACCACGTGACAATGATGATGCAAAAAATGGACATTTCTATTTAACTCACTATAGCTAGTGAGCAATGTGCAACTATTGAATTGATTACTGACTAACAATATAACACATTTAGATTATTCTATAGCTTCTAATTTCACAATACGCTATCCTAATGTATGTCAAGGCTAATCCTTGTATAAGTAAATATCGTTAACCAACATTTTCATCCAAAATGATCAATTAATTTGGTTTGTGATCCAATTTGTATGCTTCCAACTTCTTTCACCTGTATTTCCGGTTGAAAATGATCTCTAAACAATCTCAGGTAAATCCTAGTCTCTGTCAGGTTATGAGAAGAATGTTTCTCATTGAACCCATACCCTGAAAGTTTCATCTAACATTTGCTTTCATCTTTGTAGACAAAATGTCAGTACCTAGGATCTGTGCTGCTAAGAATATTTCTAAGTCAGTACCCCAAGATCCTAATCAGTCCATCAAGCTTATTTTGAGATATTCTTCTATTGTGTTGCAACGCGCTTCGGTAGCAAATCATTTCGAGCGTTACAATACTTCGAGCATGTTTCTCTATATTCTCCTTTCATTTTTTGTATTAAGAGCCCTCTTAATTGTTGGTGATAGCTATCTGTCCCTGCAATTACGTAAGACAGTGATCTAAATAGGCCATTGCCATCTGGTGAGATTCTGTTCTCTCTAGAAGGTATTAGCTGTCGAATTTCCAGGGATTTTTCAATAGCTTCGTTCTTATACAAAACACCCTTTGTATACGTCATTTGCAGAAATTTGCGTTTTTCTTTCTGCCAGCTTTGTGTTACTGGCTTGAAATTTCCGTGATAAAAAATGTAATCCCTTCAACGGAGATAGGTTCGTCATCAAGGCTATCATCATAATGCATTGCTCCATTTTTTCCATTCATCTTTTCACCTATGACAGTACTTTTAAAAGATAGTTGGGTACTGACTATGTCTTGCCACATGTCATTGTTAAACCTGGATTTTGACATGTGTTAGGATTTTACTTTTCTGAGTACATCAGTTGAATGCAAAGAATTAAAGTTACCATGTTTCGCAGCAGTAAAAATGTCAGGTTCAGTGAACAGAGAATAATGGAAATTTGAAACACTTTTATTCTGAGTTGTTCTGATATAGTTTCCCTTCTCTCGCCTGCTAAATGACGGCTTTGTGATACTGATTCGCGAAATAATCTATTGAAATTGCATTCTGGTTCTAATTTGTTCTTAATTTCAAAAAACGATTCTTAACCATTCATGCACAGGGATGGTGAAAATGCTGTTAACAGCCACTTTGGCTGTTTGCTGTTAACAGCTCACAATTGGCTGTTAACAGCTACAATTTCCAAACAATTAACAGTCTAGCTCTGCTGTTATTTGAGCTTTTAAAGCAAATTTATTTGCTGTTAACAGCCCAATTCGAGCTGTTAACAGCCCAATTTGAGCTGTTAACAGTCCGATTTGAGCTGTTAACAGCCCAATTTGAGCTGTTAACAGTCCGATTTGAGCTGTTAACAGCAAATTTAAAGCTATATGGTTCTGTTTATATTCGTATATTTTTGAATAATTTATCTCAAATTTGGCGAATATAAATAGATAGAGACATAGTATATAAATTAAAATTTTGCGATAGCTGTTAACAGCCACAATTTTGTGTTGGCTGTTAACAGCTGCTAGCTGTTAACAGCTTAGCTGTTTCCATCCCTGTTCATGCATTATTAATGAATCTCGCCTTGTTCAATCTCATGGGTTGAATCATTCCTATTTGATAAGTTAGCATCATCACGAAAATTATTTTCTGCTAATAGACATATACTTACAAAATCTGAAAAAACTTCACACGGTAGATCAGAAAATTTAATACTTATAGGTAAGGATGTAGTGATAAAATTTGTTTGAACCTGTGATTGAATGTTGTATCTGTTGTTGCGCCATGTGTTCATATGCTTTGCTCGTAGTTCTAGACGATTTCGACCATATACCATTTTGCGAGCTTTCCCCAAAAACCAAACGGATTACGCCAATTTCTAGTCATGTTAAGATTTTCCAGTACAGTGAATTTACGCAATTCAAATTTCGATAAAGCATTTAGTATCTTCGAAGGTAGATTCTGAGACAAATGATAAATTTGTTGTTACCATTTTCTAAAATTTTTAAAAAAAATTTTAAAAAAATCTATTCAGCTGTGATGGAAACCCTAAGAATAAAAAGTGACCATTCGAGTAATCTGCACACATCAAATGAACCAAATCGATTTGTTAACAATGAATTGTATAAGTAGCAAATAGTGATTTTAGATAGTCTTATCATTTAAATATTACTACAAGTATAGTATTTTGAAAATATTTTCATTCGAAACCATATTACATTTATTTTCGCATTGGTTAATCACAAGTGATATCAATTAATTAGTTATATTATATTAGTACATATTCATCATCATCCGCGTAAAACTAAGTTTTGGTTTCACTGGATGTTAATCTTAGCTCTGTGGTGAATTCATAAATTTGTTGGACAATAATCGTAAACAGGTTTGACCAAGACTCGAAATCATCGCATTAAACTGTATGGATTCCAGGTTTCCTCTGTACATTGAAATTCCAGAAGATCGGAGGCACTATTATTAATTTGTAAAATTTAATATTATGAATTACCACTTATAGTATATTCTATTTATGTTTCAAATTTGATCAAGATCCTGCAAGGCACTGTGAAACTAGAACTAGTTATACCCTGCTCACTTTAAGCAATAGTGAAATCCTATAGAAATTTCATCAAATTTGCATCGTCATTGTCATGTGGTTTTAAGTGGTAGGCGTTAGATATTAGAATGGCACAAAACTACCTCGCTCATAATGTTCTCTTTCAAATTTGATCAAGATCCTGCAAGGCACTGTGAAACTAGAACTAGTTATACCCTGCTCACTTTGAGCTATAGTGAAATCCTATAGAAATTTCATCAAATTTGCATCGTCATTGTCATGTGGTTATAATTGGGAGGCATTAGATATTAAAATGGCACAAAACTACCTCGCTCATAATGTTCTCTTTCAAATTTGATCAAGATCCTGCAAGGCACTGTGAAACTAGAACTAGTTATATCCTGCTCACTTTAAGCAATAGTGAAATCCTATAGAAATTTCATCAAATTTGCATCGTCATTGTCATGTGGTTATAATTGGGTGGCAATAGATATTAAAATAGCACAAAACTACCTCGCTCATAATGTTCTCTTTCAAATTTGATCAAGATCCTGCAAGGCACTGTGAAACTAGAACTAGTTATACCCTGCTCACTTTAAGCAATTGTGAAATCCTATAGAAATTTCATCAAATTTGCATCGTCATTGTCATGTGGTTATAATTGGGAGGCAATAGATATTAAAATGGCACAAAACTACCTCGCTCATAATGTTCTGTTTCAAATTTGATCAAGATCCTGCAAGGCACTGTGAAACTAGAACTAGTTATACCCTGCTCACTTTGAGCTATAGTGAAATCCTATAGAAATTTCATCAAATTTGCATCGTCATTGTCATGTGGTTTTAAGTGGTAGGCGTTAGATATTAAAATGGCACAAAACTACCTCGCTCATAATGTTCTCTTTCAAATTTGATCAAGATCCTATAAGGCACTGTGAAACTAGGACTAATTATTTCCTGCTCACTTTTCGCTGCTGAACGTGCTGCTAACTTCACACCCATCCATTGAAAGCAGATGATAGGATAGCGGATTGGCAACCCCTATTTACGACTGCAACTAGTGCCCTAGCGGCTCAGGCAGGTCAGAAGGCTGTGGTGCAGATTCTTCCTTCTTATGTCTGTAGAGATGAATTCGAAAGAGACACGACATTATTAGCGATACAGGAAGAGACAATCGAGGCAGCGTTCAAGATTTTGTGCAATACACTGGACCCGCCGATAGACGAATTCGAATCCACCGCACTGGTATGTAGCATGGTCTGGGGCAGAGGAACGCGAGTGGAAGTATTCTTTACTCTACTGTGGAGGGAAGCCAAGCGGGCAGGGTTTACCAATAGACAGGTCTGCGTGATACTGACAACGCAACTGCCTAACAGGGTTCAGCTAGGAGTAAAGAAATGGATCAAGGAACGGGAAGATAACCCGGTGACAGACGCACAGATGCGTGAATTTATAGCTGCAGTGCAACAGAGTCTTCGACAATCCGATATCGCGTTAGACTATGGGAAAAGAGAAAGAGAAGAGAAGGCTACGGGCCACTGCAAGGTTATCGATCAAGACTCTCCCGGTGACCCTGGGTCAAGCGGTTCCGACTCTGAGAGAAAGAAGCTCAGAGTATACAAGGTCAGACAAGCAGGTTCCAAGGAGCATCATCGCTCTGGACCGAGAGAATCCCTGCGCAGGTACGACGACATGTCCTGCTACACGTGCGGGAAAAGGGGGAATGGTTATCGGAGTTGCCCGGACCGCATATGCTGGAAGTGCCATGGAAAGGGGCATGACGCGACCAATTGCCGGATTGGGGTGCATGTGACAACGCGAAGTAACAAGGCGAAAAGGCGTGACTATGTAAATAGAATTGGCGGGTGCGATGAAAAGTCCGTGTCTATTGCAGTTAAAATTCGAGGCAAGCCGTGTTACGCGCTGTTGGATACAGGAGCTAAGGTGAATGTCATGGATACCCAGACTATGGATGACTTAAAACTAAGGGGATACTTAGAGCCGGAGGATAGTCTCATATATGGAGTATCGGGTACTCCTATATCAGTGGTCGGGAAGATCGAACTGCCCATCGAGGTACCGGGAGAAGAGGTTCGTCGGACAAAGATTCACGTTTAGTGGGGGAGGGCCAATCGCTTTTGTTGGGACGGCAGTTCCTCAAACTCTTCACACGAGTGACCTTTGATTGGAGTAATAGAAGCATCACGCTAGGTAGAGCCAGGATCGATATTGAAGATGAAGTAGTCGGAGGGAACCCGATAGATAGGGCCCGTTCAGTTAAGCTGATTAGTGATCAAGAGGAGGAACTGGTGGGGGCTCAGGATACGGATCTTACGCGTGACCAGCGAGTGGAGTTTGCGACACTACTCAAGGAATTCGATGCCGTATTTAATGACAAACCAGGACGCACTGCAGAATGCGAACATAGGATAGACACAGGAGCGCAGCTCCAGTCAGGAGCAGGGCAGCACGGATACCGCCACGTTGGGAGGAAGAAATTAATAGGCAGCTTGATGAAATGCTGGAGCAGGGGTTGTGTCAGGCTTCCATCTCTCCGTGGGCCAGTAACGTGGTTTTAGTAATGAAGAAAGACGGGCGCCAACGTTTCGCAATAGATTATCGGCGTCTGAATAGCGTCACAAAGAAGGATGCGTATGGGACACCCCAAATACAGGCAATACTAGACCGGCTACACGGATTCAGCTACTTTTCAGTAATCGATATATCCGCTGCCTATTGGGGTGTTCCGGTTAGAGAGGAAGACGTAGAAAAAACTGCGTTCAATACGCCAAGAGGGCTATTTGAGATGAAAGTAATGCCATTCGGCCTAGTGAATGCTCAAGCCACTTTCCAGCGGCTAATGGATACTGTACTCCGGGGTCTCAATAACACAGAGTCCTACATCGACGACTGTGTTATATATTCGTGCAGCTTTAAGCAACACATGGCAAACCTACGGGCTGTGTTCGAGCGCCTACGGGCGGCAAACCTTCACGTCAAGATCAAGAAATGCCAATTTTGTCGCAGGAGAGTGGAATTCTTGGGACACGAAATATCAGAAGAAGGAAGGAAACCCCTAGCATCGGCGGCGGCAAAGTTAGCAAAATTCCCCAGACCCAAAACAGTAGCTGAATTGCAGCGATTTCTGGGTAGCATCAATTTCTACCGCGCGTACATTCCCAACATGGCACAATTGGCAGCTCCGTTATACGAGCTCACAAGAAAGGGAGCTAGATGGGTTTGGTCCAGCCTACGCGAAGAGGCGTTTGACTCATTGCGGAATAAACTTGTTCGAGAGCCAATTTCACTAGCTTTCCCAAATTGGAAGAAAAGTTTCGTCATTGAGGCAGATGCAAGTTCGCGGGCCGTAGGCGCGGTATTGTCTCAGAGGAATGAGGCCACCGGGCAGTTGCACCCAATCGAATTCTTTTCGTCCTCGCTTAACAAAGCACAGGAGAATTATTGCGCAGGACAATTAGAGGCGTGGGCCTTGGTTGCGGCGTGTCGAAAGTGGAGCACTTACCTGAGGGCGACAGCTGAGATAGAGTTAATTACTGACCACTGTCCACTAAAGTGGCTGCGCAACCAAAGGGACCCACGCAGAACCTTTGCGCGATGGATCTTGGAATTGGAGGAGTATACGTACCACATTGTACACCGCCCAGGCAGGGAGAATCACTTACCAGATTATTTAAGCAGAGTGCCCGACTTAGCTTTTGACACAGAAGTACAAGATGACAGTACATTCGAAGATAAAGTCTTTACAGTGAGACATACAGGTGAAAATATCCAATTAGAGGTAAATTTAAGCCAAGAGCAGAGAGAGATCCTGTGATTAGGGATGCACTGGGACAGCTGAAGAGGACCGGCAGGGTTCATTCGGGTCAGCTCCGCAGGGTTGCAGAGCAGCTAGAAGTGAAGGGAGGGATACTCTGCTTCCATAACCGCGTTGTGGTCCCGAAGAAGGCCAGGGGTGAAGTGTTGAAGAAGGTTCACGCCGCAGGCCATTTCGGCCAGAAAAGAACGTTAGGCAATCTAAAACGCAGCTACTTCTGGTTGGGGATGACGCAGGAGGTACGGTTCTTCTGCCAAAGGGCTAAACCTTCAAACCAGCCTAGAGTACCGCTACAGGAATTCAGTACTGAAGGAATAGGGCCAGGGGACCTGGTGGCGATGGATGTCGCAACCCTGCCGTGGGCCGACGAGCAGTTTCGGCATTTCCTATGTATTGTAGACGTTTTTACAAGGTACATTGAACTTACGCCCTTGCGAGATCAGAAGGCAGCCTCACTAGTGCACGAATTCGAACGCGGGTGGGTTTTTCGGGGGCATGGGGTGCCCAAGGGTCTGCTGACAGACCAGGCTCATAACATCGACGGCGTAGAAGTCAGAAATCTGTGCAAGAGATTGGGAATTGAAAAACGGCACTCCTCCCCTTATCACCCCCAAGCGGATGGGTTGGTTGAAAGATGCATAGGGCTGGTCAAGCAGGTGGCCAGATGCTTAACGCTAGATTGCAGGCTGCCCAAGGAATCTTGGCCCGATATTCTTCCAGAAGTTGCCTTTTACTGCAACAACGCCCAAAACGCGTCAACGAAGTTTTCAGCGCAACTGCTAATGACTGGTAGACAGCCCACTTCGCCGATAGATGCCAGCATGGGCACCAGGCAGTGGTCAGAATTACCCAGCCAGGATCAGCACGTGGAACGTTTGAGGGAAATTAAAGTGGAGTTGGAGGCGTTGGCGCGGGAAAATGACGGACAGTGTAAGGCTAAGAGGGATGAGATACGCAACGAAGGAACGAGGCTCCCGGCTATCAAGAAGGGTAAGTGGGTAATGGAGAGAAACGAGTTCCGAAAGGATTCGCTAGACCCGAAGTTCGAGGGACCGTACCTTGTTTTGGACTTTAGAAACGCCAGCATCAAGATTCAGAGGAAGAACAAGGGCATATGGGTACACGCTAGTCGGTGCAAGAAATACGATGCCAGCGGAGGTGTCGTAGTAACCACTGCCCCTATTCAAGGGGAAACAGATGAGATGGAGTACTCAGAAGGGGAAGAGCACGGAGCAGAAATTGTGGGTTTAGAGGCTCCAGACGATGAGCTCATACCGAGTCAAACGGAGACAGACAAACGAACAAGAGGAGGACCTGGTGAGCGAAAGAAGATATCCATTGCGCATTCGGAAGGCCAAAAGTTACGATGATTATGTACTCAGCTTGGGGGAGTACTCAGAATCAATTGAGTCGGACTCGTATTCATTTTAGGGGGAGTGATGTAGCGATCACTCGCTTTATTACATAACCACTTAGTATTATAGGTCAATTACTACGACGATCTATACTTAGAATTGTAGCATAGGACTTATAGTTTAGCTTCACTTATTTGTATTTCTCTATATTACAAGTTAGTGTGTGCCTTGACGTAACAATATATATACAGTCGAACCTGCTATAACGGCCACTCTGTATAACGGTCACCTGTCTATAGCGGTCACCATTGAACAGTCCCGTCCGAAATTCCATAATATTTACCCTGTGTATAGCGGTCACCTGCTCAACGCGGCCAGCGGCCACCCATTTGCAGTCCCTTACTGACCCAAAAACTGTGTATAACGGCCATCATATGTCTATAATGGTCACTACCTGTCTATAACGACCATCACCTTTTTCACCTTTTTATGTATTTATGACAGGACCTGTTACGAACGATAAACAAGTTTCATTATATTACTTCAAGTAATAGATTCTAAAAGCTTGATATTCATTTCACTACGTTGATACCTTTTGGGGATTAAGACAATCACCTGTATATAACGGTCACCTGTGTATAACGGCCAATTTTGTCCAGTCCCTTGGGTGGCCGTTATATACAGGTTACACTGTATATATATATATATATATATAATATATATACATTAAGCGGAGAACCCTATTAACCGAAAATATTTTGTATTAGCTTCTATGTGTGAGAGCTATTCCGGTCCTGCCAAAAGTGGCCCAATTAAGCGGTTGACCCGATTAAACAGTGGCCCTATTAAGCGGAGTCGACTGTATATATATATATATACACACATACACAAACATTAATCGAGTTTTAATAGTAAGGATATATATATATATACGCGTATAAGTCATTCCATTTGGAATCGACCAGTGGTCATACACTCATCTCATATTTCTATGAGATTTTCACCAAATAATATTTGGATTGTCTTTGGAAGGAACCCGTAATATTAGTCATCGTTTCACACTAGTTTTTAAGATACAGCCCCATTGGGATTTTGTACATTTTTGAGGATCGGACACATCTTTTTGACGGCCCCTATCTTAAAATTTTAATAACTCTTCGTTTAGTTGATTGATCTTTCTAATTTTTATCTCAGATATTAGGTATATCTCATTTAATATATATCAAAACTAAATACATCAACTTAATTCTGTATGTGTTATTCCTTCCTAAATTTCGAAATCCAAAATATTTCATGTCATTCTTCAAGGACTAAAAACTCAACGTCTAAAATGGTTTCCATTTAACACTCCTACATTTCCTTAAAGCATTATATATATCCTGCAATATCTGTTAATTTTCCCGTCTTAGTTTACAGATAAATACAAATAAATACTGCTTCAAAAAGTTTATCTATAATTTTTGAGCATTTAATGAGATTACAGGTTTACTTACAACTATCCGATGCGATTATGGTTATGTCCTATTTAAAAATGTTCTTAAATTTGTTGTTTCTAGCTGTGTGAAAATTTATTCTACTGTAGGAATTTCTAGATTTGCGTTACTGTAATAAATAGGCGGCTTTCGGACACTTATCCCACCCAGCCCCCCCTCCCCCATATGAAACATTGTTGTTGTCTCAATTTATATTTCTCTACTATGTGATTAGTATTACATACACATAATTATTTTGTTTGGGGGCCCAATGAAAGTTGGAATTCCTATATTGTAGGACCCAAAAATTACGGGCAACCTCCAAACTTCCTCCTATTTTATTCTAGGATCTATTTTTGTGTTGAATTGGTAAAGCCTACTTTACTATGGTACTATATTGTATTTTCCAAATTTTAAAAATTGGCAGGGTCACCCGCAAATTTGGGAGGACTCGTTAATAGAATTCATAAAATTGGAAAAATGGGTCCACCCAAATGAACCCCTACATTATTGATCTTGGATATATATATAAACTCATTAGATTATTTGTTGAGATTGATTATCCTAAAAGATTCGCTAAACCTCACATTATGAATATCACTGCTACACTTCATCAGGGGGAGATAAACGGTGTACCCCTCCTGTTTTGCTAACCAATGGAGGATTTATTGCTGCAATAATGTTCTGTGCTGGAGCCCAGCATAGATCCTCTCTCACTGGCCAATGGAAATACTTTGAAGGTACTTTCGGATGCATGAATGAAACTAATGCGTCTCCATTTTCGAAGAAAAGCTCTTTAATATTTCCAATCCAACGATCAACATCATAGCTGCACACTACAAACTGTCCAAGAGTAAATTTATCGAGATGGGAACTACAGGTAGCAAGTGAGATACTATTAACCTCATCTGTATTGTCATCGCCAGATATTCTCCTCATCTTAAGTTTTGTCAAAATTGGGAACGAAGCAGTGTAAAATAATTTCGAATTCCTGGAATTATTTTGATATTTTTGTATCTTTTTTCCAATTTACTTGCATTGATTTCAACTGCTTCTTTAGAAATGTAAAAGAAAATTATTCCTTCAATTCGTTTAGATTCATAAGTATTAGCCGTTTTTGCTTGTGAACGTGAGCATTTTCTACTTTCATTGATACAAAGTCTTTTTTCGCGGGTAAAATATGTGATATTTCATCATTTTCATAATACTTTTGTACGATTTCGATGGTGTTGTTACTAATACTTCTTCCGGGATTTGTTGGTAGTTCAGCTAATATGCCACTTTCAGTTTTCAATTTCGTGCTTGTTTAATCATGTAACTAGTTACCTCGAATACTCTTTTCGTTTTTTCAATGGTCCAGCTGGAAAGTACTGAGTGAGGAGACGAATGGTTGATCGCTTTGATGACACTTGTATCTTATCTTTAATTCCATTCAGTATCTCATCCAAATCTTTACAATTCTGGCAACATGGTTGACCACCCGAAGGTAAATACGTATCTTCTCTGGAATATCCAAGGATGCTTGTGATTTGTCCATTTGCTGATTGCTGTACTTGCATTACTTTCAGCTTACCATATTCAAGTTTATTTTTATCGTTAATTTTTCGAAAATTTAGTGGTGAACATCCTAACTTAACTAATCCGACATTTAAAATATCTTTGTCCACTTCAGCATCATGATATGATTTATCAACTTCGCCTTGACTTAGTTCAGAGAGTTCAGAATGTACTGAAGATTGAGAAGAACTACATGCATTGAAACAATCGTAGCATAACTTTTGACCAGGTTTGACAGATAGCTCACCAGATAATTTGAGTAGGTTATTAAACGTATCAGCTTCAAATTCACTTCTAGTCCTAAGATATTTGTAAGCTACCGTTTTCTTGTGCAACTGCAAATTAGAATATTTATAAATATAAGTCTGCTCATGATGTAGACAAATAGTATCATCCGGTGAAAAGATATGATTCAATCTCACCTGCAGAAGATTCTGTAATTCAGTTTCCAGTTCAACAACATTCTTTAAACCCTTTTCTTAGTATATCTTGTTTGATGGCAATTGTCTTGAAGTAATTTCCCAACAGAATAACGAGTGATTAGTTCCATAAGTTAATCGAAATAGCATTGAATAATTTTATTCATTTATTCAGTTTTGTACATACAGGGTGTCTCAAAAGTTCTGCAACAACCAATTTTACTTTGTTAATTTTACTGAAATCACTTGATTGTATTCCAAATTAGCCCCCATAAATGAAATCTAGCACCCTTCTAGCATAGAAATGAGCCCAACTCATTACGCAAAAAAGATTCTTATGAAATTTTATATAATTACATACTAATTACTCAAAAATTTGGAGCTCAAAAGTGTTAAGTTTGAAGATCACTATTTTTCTAATGAAATATTACATCAATCACTTCTATATTCTGTAATTGATTCATAATACTAAAATAATATGATTACTTTTGATTTATGTAGCAGTAATCTTCGATAAGAACGAATCTTTGTAAAGTATAGCCATAAAATGTAGCTGGCAGGCCTGGGGTAATAGTAATATGTAATAGTAATTGTAATAGTAACGATTACATTTTAGAAGTAATAGTAATAGTAATAGTAATAGTGTTTTCAAAATAGGATGTAATAGTAATAGTAATATATTACATTTCAAAGTAATTTACCCCAGGCCTGACCTGTAGGGAGACTATTTAGCATCGCAGGAAAATTATTTAAGCCAGATAGATGTTCATTGTCTGATGCAGTTTTTCATAAGTTAATCATGATCAAATGTAATTCACACGTATGATAAATTTAGTGGAATTAGTTATTTGCTTAGGTTAGATAATAGGTTAGATAGGTTAGATATTTTGTTTGTATGGGATAATCAATTAAATAATAAACTTCAAATATTCTGAATCATAGCAAAGTCTAAGTAATTGTCAAGAAATTTGTAATAGTAATAGTAATAAGTAATAGTAATAGTAATAGTAATATAATACATATAAACAAAATGTAATTGTAATAGTAATAGTAATTGGAAAAAATATAAGTAATAGTAATAGTAATATATTACATTTCAAAGTAATTGACCCCAGGCCTGGTAGCTGGGATGTGAGATTTTGTATTGAGTTAAAAAATATTCTTTAAGAGACAATGAAATATATGATCCATCATTGCAAATAAATTGAGAAATACAGGCCATTGGAATGCCAAATAATTAAGATAATCCTCACTATTTTTTATCAAAATGAGGTATCGGATGTTGGATCTATTTATCTATGTATAATACATTAGCAAAATTTGTTGCAGAACTTTTGAGACACCCTGTATATACAATATGTAAGTATATGCTACGGAACATGTTGACATTTGGAAGATGTTAACATCTACCGCGGTAGATGTTAACATTTTATTTTCAATTTGTTTAATGTATTTTAGACGGCTTCCCTAATGCTTTCACTTTCACATGATAAACATCTTTGATATGTCGATTTTGTAACTGTTTACATTTTAAATATGTTTACTACCTGATACAGATGGGAGGAACAGGTGCAATAATCGAACTATCGAGAATCAAATTTCCTACACGTACTTTTGTTCATATGTCTGATATTCGTTTAAATTACCACCGTCGAAAGTTTGAAGACGAAGTACTGGCTAAAAATCTGGAGCCAAAGTGTCGTATCTGGAATAATAAAGACATAGAAGGGATAATCGAGCAACTCTGCGATCCAAGCGGGACGTATCCCCGAGCTGATCGATCCCTTCAGCATTTTCGCGTTCTTAAAGTCTTAGAAGTAAAGGAATTGCGCTATATAGATCCTTACAATAAAGATAGTCCTTCCAAGTTGTTTCGTTCGAAGACCTGTTCGATAAACTTTATTGGTTGTGGGAACAGACAGGATTTGCAGGATGGAAACCAATTCACCATAATTTAAGGGAACAAGGTAGCTATATCAGTGTTGGGTTAGTGAGGCTATTCTTCGAGCACAGCCCGAGCCATCAGGGAAGAATTTTCAAAAAGGGTCAGAAATCTTTAGTAGCAAATCCAATTCTGTCTACAAGCTTTGGCTCACGGGGACAGGTTGATCTTATCGATATGCTTACTGTGCCAGATATCGGATTTAAGTGGATTTTAAATTACCAGGATCACTTCACTAAGTGGGTAGTATTAAAACCATTAAAACAAAAATGTGCGGAAGAAGTTGCCAGCAATCTTGTCACAATCTTCTATTTACTTGGTGCACCGAACATACTCCAGAGTGACAATGGCAAAGAGTTTGATAATAGACTTCTATTGGAAACTCTAAATGCATTGTGGCCATCAACCAAATAATACATGGAAAAGCCACAATCCCAAGGCTCTGTTGAGAATGCAAATGGTCGTGTTGAGAATATTCTTCAAAGTTTGTTGGAAAAAGAAGGCCATTTTCATTGGGCTAAGGAATTGGACAGAGTAGCATATATGAAAAACACAACACTACATACGATTCTGAGTACCAGCCCATATAAGGTTCTATATGGCAGAGATCCACCTCGAGGACTTCGAGATTTTGACATTCCTTCTACACTTCACCATTCAATCAATACAGTTGAAGATCTTAGTTCAAAGTTCCCAAGTTTTGAAACTGAACTATTAAGCGATAACGAAGACATTACATACAGCGTAGAGGATGTTGGTTCACCTTTTATCCCAAATACCTCCCAAATGGAATCAGTATCTCTTTCTGAAAATATCGATAGTGATAATGGCTCGGACCATTATGATGTAACGATGAATTTTGATCTTACAACATTGGGAGCTACAATAGACCAAATATCTGAAGGTATGACTTGTTCAATATTCAATTTTTCAGTAGGAAGCGAATTCGTGACTTGTTTTTCATGTTCAAACGTTGGGCATAAGTATTGTTTTAGCCAAGATTTGGTAACATTACACTATTATTGCGTAAGTCCATATTGCGATAAGATACTGAACCAAAGCAAAATATGCACACTTGCTCAAAGGGGCCAAAAGAGGCAAGCAGAAAAGATGCTTTCTGATACTGCAAAGTATTTACAAGCAGTTACCATTGGCGATAATGTCAGGGTCTCAATTCCCAAGGTTGATAGGGGAAAACTTGGAGATAAACACTTATTAGGTGTTATCACTGATATAAGTGGAATCTATTGCACAATTGGAACAAAAGAAGGTGTCCTGAATCGAAAATATACCAGAGGCGAATTTGAACTTTGGAATGGTTCTACATTTCTTCAAGTTAGTGATATTCCTAAAACTGAAAGTACAATGCACACCATTGACAGATCAGTTACCTTATGTAAAAGAACTTCTTGTCAGTGTAGGGGAAAATGTAATACAAATTACTGTTCATGTAGAAGATCTGGTGTCACATGTTCCAGCAACTGCCATTCCAAAATAAGAGGTAAATGTAATAATGCAATCTCACCACCAGGATCTCCTAGTGAGCAACACGAAGAGTGTAAATATAAAATTGAGAATTCTACTTGTACAATGAATTCAGTAAAAATACAACGTAAAGATAGCAAGGAAATTGTTGATATTTCAGGTAATGAAGATTTCATCAATGGACTTGTAAAAAAAAATGAAATATTTAATGACAACATATTAGATACCGATAGTTCTGATAGTGAACCTTTGATAATGGATACTGGGAAATTAAGCATTCCATTCGCTGAGATTGAGCAGTATTGCGCAAGCTGGGGAGGTTGTTACAAAGGCATCAACTTGTGTAACACATGTAATGTTGATAATGTCATAACTCTAATTAGTCTCCAACTTCACGAATTACAAAGAATACTGACCTAGCTTCAAATAACGATCCAAGATGAACTGAGGAAAATTATATCCGATATTCGTAAATTGAAATTCGATTCGCTACGTTTCTGGCTAGCGAGAAAATTACAAGTCAAGTTTGAGACTAGCACATTCGATTTCTTTGGATCCGAATATAGAATTGTTCAGATTTTCGTTAATGCTGGACTAATCGTCCAGAAATATGAGCGTACATATAAGATGTTAACATCTACCATGTTAGATGTTAACATCTTCCAAATGTCAACATGTTCCGTAGCATATATATACTAGTATATTCATAGCTAAGTTAACGTAACTTACCTTCAGGAAAAATGGAATTTTAGTGAATGAAACCACAACAAATATATAAATACACCACATCCTTTATGGAGTTAGAGTAAATACAAATCAAATCAATCAGCTGAAACTAGATCTAAAATCCACTCAACTGAAGACAACACAATGGTTTCATCTCCATAATTTAAGCAATAATAATGTATTCAACTGAACTGTTTAAATTACATATGAAATACTCTCGCGAATGACCGTGCAAAATGAGACAATCCTCAAGTTTGTAGATATGAGAGAAATATTTAAATGAACTCAGATTTTTCCCAGATTAGCAATTACAGTGATATTGGATGGAGAGTGATAATGCCGGGGATACGGAATTTTTGGCCAAATTATCACTATATCCAATGACTACATCCAACCATCACTATAATTATCACCATTTCCAATAATTCATTTTTTAATTGTCACTATATCCAATAAATAATATCACTATAGCCAATAAAATTTGTATGGGAAATTGGTGGGGATATCTCGAGACGTCCTAACTATCACTATATCCAATATCTACTGTATGTATACTACTAATCACATACGTAGTAGAGAAATATAAATCGAGACAACAACAATGTTTCATATGGGGGAGGGGGGGCTGGGTGGGATAAGTGTCCGAAATCCGCCTATTAATTACAGTAACGCAAATCTAGAAATTCCTACAGTAGAATAAATTTTCACACAGCTAGAAACAACAAATTTAAGAACATTTTTAAATAGGACATGACCATAATCGCATCGGATAGTTGTAATTAAATATGTAATCCAATTAAAAGTCTGAAAATTATAGGTAAACCTTTTGAAGCAGTAGTTATATGTATTAAGCTGTAAACTAAGACGGGAAAATTGTCAGATATACATGACATATATAATGCTTTAAGGAAATTTAGGAGTGTTAAATGGAAACCATTTTGGACGTTGAGTTTTTGGTCCTTGAAGAATGACATGAAATATGGATTTCGAAATTTAGGAAGGAATAACACACAGAAATAAGTTTATGTATTTAGTTTTGATATATACAAGCGTGCTTCGCTTGCTTGCGTTGCGGGGATGGCGGACACTTTGTGTCCGCCGGAGGCACACTGTGGGCGCCTATGGTCGCCATTGATTAATTATAAGGGAGATAACATCTCAAAACACGTCTGTCCTACTGTTATAATCGATATCACTCGAAAAATCACCAAATTTGACAATTTTAAATTTTTGATGCGTAATGATGACGTCATAACAAAGTGATGAGTCATCATTTTTTATGATAGTTGCATCATATGTGAGGCATGTTAGTATACATATTCTATTAAAATTTCAGCCTTCTATCTCCCATAATGGCTGAGTTATACTCGAATAATTGTGTTGCTTAACTTTTTAAAATGTTACAATGACGTCATAATTCCATGATGAGTCGACATTTTCGTTTGAGCTCAGAACATACCGGAGCCATAGCCAAAAAACTCCCAAATACCAAAAATCAGCTTTCTGTGACCGGCAGTTTCTTCAATCAATTCGTTACAGATATATATATATATATATATATATATAAATACAAGCGCGCTTCGTTTGCTTGCGCTGCGCGGCTGGCGGACACTTTGTGTCCGCCGGAGGCTCCCTTCGGTCGCCTGGGGTCACATTGGTTAATTATAAGGAAGATAAAATCTCTGAATACGTCTGTCCTACTGTTAGAATCTAAATCGCGCGAAAAATCAACAAAATTATCAATTTTTAAAATTTTGGATGAGTAATGATGACGTCATAACAAAGTGATGAGTCATAATTTTTTGATGATAGTTGCATCATATGTGAGGTATGTAGGTATACAGATTCTATCAAAATTTCAGCCTTCTATCTCCTAGAATGGTTGAGTTTTGCCCGAATAACAGTGTTGCTTAACTTTTAAAAATGTGACAATCACGTCATAATTCCATGAGGAGCCGACATTTTGCTCTGAACTCAGAACTTACTGGAGCCATAGCCAAAATACTCCCACATGCCAAAAATCAGCTTTCTGCGCCCGGCAGTTTCTTCAATCAATTCGTTACAGATATATATATATATATATATATATATATATATATACAAACAAACAATAATCGAGTTTTAATAGTAAGGATATATATGTCATGGGGAAGCTTCAAATTTGGTGAAACTTCAAATTCCCCTGGGGGAACTTCAAATTCCACCAAATTTGAAGCTTTCCCATGACATATATATCCACAAACAAACAAATAAACAAATAATAATCGAGTTTTAATAGTAAGGATATATATACTTGTATCCTTACTATTAAAACTCGATGATTGTATATATATATATATATATATATCTGTAACGAATTGATTGAAGAAACTGCCGGGCGCAGAAGGCTGATTTTTGGCATGTGGGAGTCTTTTGGCTATGGCTCCAGTAAGTTCTGAGTTCAGAGCAAAATGTCGACTTATCATGGAATTATGACGTCATTGTCACGTTTTTAAAAGTTAAGCAACACAGTTATTCGGGCATAACTCAGCCATTATAGGAGATAGAAGGCTGAAATTTTAATAGAATCTGTATACTAACATACCTCACATATGATGCGACTTTCATCAAAAAATGATAACTCATCACTTTGTTATGACGTCATCATTACGCATCAAAAATTTTAAAATTGACAAATTTGGTGATTTTTCGAGTGATATCGATTAGCACAGTAGAATAGACATATTTAGAGATGTTATCTCCCTTATAATTAACCAATGTGACTCCAGGCGACCGAAGGGAGCCTCCGGTGGACACGAAGTGTCCGCCAGCCGCGCAGCGCAAGCAAGCGCGAAGCGCGCTTGTATATATATATATCTGTAACGAATTGATTGAAGAAACTGCCGGGCGCAGAAAGCTGATTTTTGGCATGTGGGAGTATTTTGGCTATGGCTCCAGTAAGTTCTGAGTTCAGAGCAAAATGTCAACTCATCATGGAATTATGACGCCATTGTCACATTTTTAAAAGTTAATCAACACAGTTATTCGGGCATAACTCAGCCATTATAGGAGATAGAAGGCTGAAATTTTAATTGAATATGTATACTAATATATCTCACATATGATGCAACTATTATCAAAAAATGATGACTCATTACTCTGTTATGACGTCATCATTACTCATCAAAATTTTAAAAATTGACAAATTTGGTGTTTTTTCGAGTGATATCGATTTTAAAACTAAGATGGACATATTTAGAGATGATATCTCCCTTATAATTAACTAATGTCACCTCCAGGCGACCGAAGGGAGCCTGTGGCGGACACAAAGTGTCCGCCAGCCGCGCAGCGCAAGCAAGCGAAGCGCGCTTGTTTGCTATAAAAATAGAATTTTTTGTGCTTGGTATTAAATTATGGATGTAATTTTACTGAGCTTTGATAGATGTGTTTTTTGTTGGTTCCGATTTCAAATGCTCCAACTCTGCCTCAATTCCGAGTTCAACTTCCTTTCAATCAGATTTTCCAATATCTTCTTTTATTCTTTGTTGCATCAACATAAGCCTTTTGAAATTATTGTATAGAAGCTTCCCAACCTTCTAACAGTATTTTCCCAAACACTTTGTGTATTACCTTACTTGAAGACCGTAGAACAGGTATGAGGGGGCTAAGCCTAAGAGTAGGTAATTATTGTGTATTAATATATTCATAGCCGTCAATTTGCTTATTTGATTTACCATCTGTATATGTTCCACCATGATATTGCTGAATAGGACCTATTAAGGGTACTATAAAATACTTTTCAATCCGCTTATACTCATCTTTACCTAAAATCTTTAGCGGGATTCTGTTCAGCAATTTTTCACGAAGGCCTAGAATTCTATGTACGGCAGCTATGGGAAAGGATTGTAGGGGACTTTAGAAATTATTGAAAATCTGAGGCGGAAACATACCAGCACATTCTTTGGCATACTGTTGGGCACTTCAAGTTTGTGAAGAGCAGATACACATGGGTTGCACAATACACATGGAAAGAAATGGATAACCTTAGCAGGATAATATGCTATTTCGTTTTCTATATCGATATCGTACCATGACTTTATTTTGGATATAGATATGCGATATAATATCAACTGATTTTTCAAAATTTTCGAAGAACATAGTCGACAAACATTTTCACTGCTTGTAAATGATATGACGACATTATGATACAAAGTGGATTAATATATGTGTATTTTAGTGACATAAACTAATTATTTGAGTTTTATTTCAGAAAGCACAAAATATCAAATGGGTGGATGAAGAAATTCACACACTAATAGTAAATATTCTACAGAGAGCGTAAATATTTATTTGAATTCTATAAGAATTCTGAAACACCATGCGAATAGTTACTATTACTTGAAGTAAAACATATTATAAAGTTTTAAATTAATATATAACCATTAATCATAATTGGTATATACGATATAATGAATTGATTGTGTTTAAATATGCTTTGTGGATAAATTAGATAAATTTCTGCTGGGTATTGTGGGAAATCGAAAAGTCAAGCTCCTAATTCAGAAAACCTTTGTACTTAGACAAACCAACAGTTACCATAAACATTATTTATGTCACACAGTAGATCAAATAATGGCATTATTTCGGTTGACAAATTGTGTTAGAAAAATATTAAAGTATGATTTTTAGAGGTTTCTGAGCCCAGACGGAGAGTGGCATAAGAGTGGCATATATTAAAACGAATATATAAAAAGCATATATAAAAAGCATATACAAAAAGCAACCATAAAAAGCAAGCATATAAAAAGCATATAAAAAGCAAGCATAAAAAGCAAGCAATAAAAAGTATATAAAAAGCATATAAAAAGCATATAAAAAGCATATAAAAAGCATATAAAAAGCATATAAAAAGTATATAAAAAGCACATAAAAAGCATATAAAAAGCATATAAAAAGCATATAAAAAGCATATAAAAAGCATATAAAAAGTATATAAAAAGCATATAAAAAGCATATAAAAAGCATATAAAAAGCATATAAAAAGCAAGCATAAAAAGTAAGCATATATAAGCATATATAAAAAGCATATATTAAAACGCTAGAAATTTTTGTTTGTTTGTCCGAATTGAGTGAAGAATTGGCAAGTCGTAGAGATATGAAAATTGGCATGTAGGTGTCAAATGATGAATCTACGATTAAGTTCGAAGATCTAAGCGAAATTTTCACACCTCGGCAAAAAAATGGAAAACAATTTTTGCACCGCCGTCAATTACGGTTAACGGTTAACGGTTAAGAAAATTTTGGATCGGGTAGCCGATCTGCTTTATTTTCTAAATATTTAGACTAATTTCATTGTTTTTCGATGAAGATTCATGAAAATTACTTCTAAAATTTTGATATTACAATATTATTACAATTTTTCTAACCAAATAGTATATTTCGAGACCACTGAATATTGTAAATTTTTCAATATCAGGTTAAATATTGGTCGACAAATCCATATTTATACTAATTAATATTGACATCGGTTAACCGGTTAACCGGCCCTGAATACCCCAGCCATGTCACACCTTTATATACATGTTTTAACACTATTTGACGAATTTTGAAAATTATGCTAGAGATTGGCTTCCAACGTTTGACATGGGGGTTTTAGGGATGTAGATTTCGAATATCATATTTTCAGATCGATATGATAAAAAGGTGTTTACTTTTGTTTACAATAGATACATAAAGTAAACAAATTACATGTAGTAACGCCTCTGGCGGACACATGGTGTCCAGCACTCGCGCAGCGCAAGCAAGCAAAGCTTGCTTGTATATATACGTATGTACAAATACATACACAATAATCGAGTTTTGAATAGTAAGGATATATAGCCAAACTGGTTCTCGGATCAAATATTTGGCAACTAAGACTAGGAACCACCATTTTGATCGAATTTCAGGTCGAACTTTGATCGAAATTTCTGAAGTTGAACTTGATCAAATGTAGAATTTTGATCGAAAAATTACCCCAACTGACCAAAATCCGTTTTCATAGCAAGACTGGAATATAGAAACATTCCAAGGAAAAATTCCAAATTTTCGTATCAACGCATTCACAGCACAATTCTATGCGAAAAACATTATACGTATTGAAAACACTTAGAACTATCGTTAGACCCCCGCACTTTGCTTTACTTTACTTTACTCTCAACCTTGTATTATTAACAACCCATAAAATCACCGCTGTTAAACTTGACTATACATTTTGGTTACAAGCATCCTTTTTGTTTAAATGACTACCAACCGGATCACTCTGTTGAATATCCGTACATAAACGTTTACGAAAATCTAGGGATTAGGTTCATAGTATTCTAGAAGATTCATTAAGTCCGTGCTTCTCAACCTTTTTAGTAGCACAGAACCCTTTTTAAACATTTTGAGGAACCCTTCTTATTTTTGAATATCTAATAGTACCAATTGCACTAACATATATAACAAAACAATACAAAATCAAAAAGGCTGAATTGTATTTAAGATTCTTAAAATCTAAAGACATGTATGTAAACTTGAGTGTTTATAGCTGATTAAAAGAATGGCGTAAAATCCGTCGCTATCGTAACTAATGCATAAATAAGAATATAACCAACATCCACTATCTTTCCATTTTCGGATAATTTCGAGTCATAGCGACTAAAATCAAGACATCTAGACAATACAAGCTTGTACATAAGCCACGGCTGTAGTCTAAAATCCCACGATTACATTATCAGCGCCTAAAATGCCATGATATCACGTAACTAGTTTAATCTTTCACCTTAAAAGCTTCCTTGACCCTTGTTTACGAGCTCCATTCCTCCTTTCAAATGCAATCGGCCTTCGGCCCCCTCATCATATTTCCACACCTAAAAGCACCCACTTCTTACACAATGTACATACAACTTAGGTTTCTGCGACGGATCTTCCTGCGAATTTAGGGTTAACAGATTAAAATTATGTTCCGCAGTGATATCTTGACATACTGGTAACAAATATCTAAATATCAATATATGTAATCCCTCAAGTGGTAATGGGGAAATGATTCGATTTTTCGAAAAAGGAAATAGTTCGAATTGCAGATTTAGGAAATAGTTCGACTTTTTATCATTAGGATTAATTATGGTTTTTATGTGAACCATTTCCTTTTTCGGGAAGTCGAACTGTTTGCGAACTATTTCCACCATACCCCTCAAGTCAGTTCATACGAGTTTTTATTATAATTTGGCTTTACTGTCATAAAATAATAACATATTGTACTTGTAATCAATACATTGAACCACTAAGTGATGTTTTGGTTGCTATGCGCTGATTTTCGATACAAATATAGGGCATGAATAAAATTAGCATATTTGACTAATGCAAATGGACAACAAGTTTTGAACCAGCTTACGTTTAATTCAAGGTGCTCTAATTTTCTGTCAAAATATGTATCGATAACCTAGTAAATTGAAATATTTCCAAGTCACGGAACCAGAGTGGACCATGGGTCACTGGGTCATGGGTCATGGGTCACTTGGATCACATAAATCGCTGGGTCAGTTGGGTCACTGGATTACAGGGTCATGGGTCATGGGTCACATGGGACACATAAATCGATGGGTCATCACTGTAGTTTTAGAAGGTTATAAGAATAAATTAATTGATTAACATAATTTACTTGTATGTATGTGTTGTGTTAAACTAGTCTGGGTCACTGGGTCACATACTGGGTCACTGGGTCACATACTGGGTCACTGGGTCACGTACTGGGTCACTGAGTCATGGGAAAAATTAAGTTTAATATCATGTATGTATGTTGAGCCTGCCATTGAATAGGAAAACATGACTAATTTTGTCACAAATATAACCTGTTGCGCAATTATATGATGACTGATCAAAATTTTAGTAACGGATATGAATACTTTGACAAAATATTCATATATGCAGGTAATACATTCCTAAGCTCTTTTTCTGCGTGGTTAACCGTAGAATGCCGGCTGGGGACACAGTGTTCCCGATATCGTGGAGTATCTCAGCTATTTCCTATACCACTGAAGTCATATAAATGCTCAGAATTCGACAGTTAATGATTTAAGGCAACTCTCGTATTAGTTCAACCATAGCCTACTCTAATAATGCCTCACAGTAAAATAACCAAGGATGCGGTAATAGCCGAATAGATTAATACACGATTAGCCTAAAGTCGTCAACCATGTAGGATAGGCATTAAGAATGTATTACCAGTATATATAAACATGGCATCAAATAACATATATCCGTTGTCAAAATTTCGATTCGTCATCATATCATTGCGCAACAGGTCATTTTAAGCACGATTTTGGCAATTTTCTAAGCTGTTTTAACCCTATTTCTAAATGATATTAAGGTGTGATTTTTGTGTAGAACCAAGATTAGCACGAGTTGATTTGAAAAATTTAGAATTTTTCAAATCAACTCGTACTAATCTTGGTTCTACACAAAAATCGCACCTTATTACCATTTAGAAATAGGGTTAAAACAACTTAGAAAATCGCTAAAATTGTCCTTAGAATGACCTGTTGCGCAATGATATGATGACTAATCGAAATTTTTCCAACGGATATATGTACTTTGATATCATATTTATATATGCTGGTAATACATTCTTAATGGCTATTCTGCATGGTTAACGATTTCAGGCTAATCGTGTATTAATCCATTCGGCTACTACTTCATCCCTAGTCCATGATTTTCAGTCTACTGTGAGGCATTATTAGAGTAGGCTATGGTTCAACCATCTTCTAGCGCATCCCTACCACAAATTCCGTAAGTTACAATGAGGCCTATAGTAGGCCATGAAAAAGGATACCTTAGTTGATGACTATTATGGTTAGGCTAGAATAAGATAATTTTTGGATATTTACTAAACAACTAATTACACTAGCTAATCGAAATATTCTGCAAATTTTTCCGCGAATAGCCAAAACCGCGAACAGCGAGGCTACCTGTACTGCATTATATCAAATTGTATTACATTCGACAAAAAGTCAAACCAACACTGTGTGGGAAACCGAAAAAAATATTTATCTCGGCATACTTACCAACCCATTTCGACAATTTCCCTAGATTCTAGGAGTGAAATCCCTGGTTTTTCATTGATTTCCCTGGAAAAGCGGGCCAAAATATTCATGCGGGCTTCTTGCGGGCCAAATAATTTATTTGCGGGCCGCGGTTACAAATTTCGGCCCGCGTGCAACTCTGCGCTATCGCGAAGTGCCTTCGGAATGGACGAATTCGAGAATTTCCTGTTGCAATACTTTGGGGACGACGAGCCTCTCTTTAAAAAATAACAACCCGTCTCTTAGTCTCAGCCTATTCGACACCTTCCTAAACTTCCCTTGGGTTACCTGTCCCGTCGCCCTTAACTGTATTTTAGCTTCTCGTATTACCGGATCTTCACTCTGGCCATAAGCAATCTGCGCTCCGAGCTGGTTGGGGAGCTCAACCACATACAAATGTTCCTCAAATGTATGTTCCTGATTTACCTCGTCGTCTTAAACCAGGTGGCGATTACGGCTAAAATAGTCTGCTGTAATATTGTCCCGTCCGGGCCGATATTTGATCACACATGGTAGTTCCTCTAATTCTCAAATCCACCTGGCATACGTATGTCTGGGGTCCTTCTGAGCTCGCAGCCATTGTAATGGATGGTGATCTGAGAGAAAAACTTCCTCGATGCCGATACCAGTGCCCATGCTTCTAATTGCATAGCTCCATAATTCCATTGGGTCGAGTTGAGAGATGAAGAAAAATAGGAAATTGGTCGGAGTTTGTTAGTACGTTTGTCCAACTGAGACAAAGCTGCTGCGATTCGTTGAGAACTTCCATCAGCTTCGACATAAAATTCCTTTCCCCAGTTTGGAAATGTCAAGCATACAGGCTCGGTGATTAATGCCTTACGTAAACTGGAGAACGCTCCCTCTTGACAAGCACTCCATTCCCAAGCTGCTCCCTTGTGCGTCAATAGATTTAAGGAGGCCGCTCTTTCTGCTAGTTGGGGGATGTAATCTCTATAATAATTCAAAGTCCCTAAGAATCGTTGTAGCTCTGAAACTGACTCCGGCCGAGGAAAGTTCTTTAGTTTTCCTTTATATGACTCTATTGGCTCCCTGCCCTTATTCAAGATATGATGGCCCAAGAACTCTCCTTCCGATTACCCTATATGACATTTCGATTTTTTTCAGTTGAATTCCTGCCTTTTCTAAGGCCTGGAAAGCCTGTCGCAAATTTTGAGTGTGCTCTTCGAAAGTCCTCAAGTAGATAAGAATATCGTCGATGTAGCTCTCGCATCGGTCTACACGTTCGAGTGTTTGATCCATCAACCTTTGAAACGTCGCCCCGGAGTTTATCATCCCGAATGGCATCACTAGCATCTCGAATTTCCCCCTTGGGGTGTGAAAGGCAGTTTTCTCAATATCGGTCTCTCGCATCGGAACGCACCAGTAAGCTGATGTGACGTCTAAAAATGTAAAATAATTACTCCCGTCTAGTTTATCCAATATCGTCAGGGGGTTGGGGAGTTCATATGTGTCTCTCTTAGTAATCGCGAAGTTTTCTATAATCGATAGCGAATCTTAATGTGCCATCCTTTTTACGCACGAGTACGACGTCACTTGCAAATTGCGAGCTTGAAAGACGATAAATTCCGTTTTTGCACATCTCTTCTGCCTGTTCTGCTACTGTCTTCTCCCATGCCAGTGGCATCCTCTTTGAACGCACTTGAATTGGTGTCAACGCTTATACAGGTAATGTTGTATTTCCGTTATAATTATCTTTGGTTTCTTAGGATATTTGGCAAACAGATCTGTAAATTCCTTTAATTGTCTGGTTCTCGCTCGGGGGTTGATCAATTCCTTCTCTTTCGTAGCTTCACCTAGTTCTAATACTTTTCATCGGCGATCCTGGTTCTGGATAAGCCATTGGAGCCGCTTAGCATCGTCTGGGCTGGCTGCCAATCGTTACCCAGGCGAATTCGGCCTCCCTTCCAATCCAAGGTGACTGTGTCGAACCTTTCCATGAACTGTCAACCCAACAAGAGTGTACGTTCCTCACTGTCCAATACGCGTAACCATAGCCTACTCTAATAATGCCTCACAGTAAAATAACCAAGGATGCGGTAATAGCCGAATGGATTAATACACGATTAGCCTAAAGTCGTCAACCATGTAGGATAGGCATTAAGAATGTATTACCAGCATATATAAACATGGCATCAAATAACATATATCCGTTGTCAAAATTTCGACTCGTCATCATATCATTGCGCAACAGGTCATTTTAAGCACGATTTTGGCAATTTTCTAAGCTGTTTTAACCCTATTTCTAAATGATATTAAGGTGTGATTTTTGTGTAGAACCAAGATTAGTACGAGTTGATTTGAAAAATTTGGAATTTTTCAATGGAATGTTGCTACATTCCTGCGTTGCTATGGTAAAGCATTTTGGTCAGTTTGGGCCATATCCTGCAAACTGTAAGAACTAGGTCTTCAAATTTGATTTTATTTGATAGGCAATTGGCTACTTCCTATTAGTTAATAATACAATTTAAACTTCTAAATTCACAGACTATAGAGTTATGAGACAATTTAGTGTTTTGGTCACATTCTTAAAACAACCCATAACTCAAAACTCGTTGAATTTAAAAGTTCAAGTTGTATTAACACCTAATAGGAAGTAGGCCATTGCCTATCAAACACGATCGAATTTGAAGATCTAGCTACTACAGTTTGCACGAAATGGCCCAAACTGACCAAAATGCTTTACCATAGCAACGCAGGAATGTAACAACATTCCATTGAAAATTTCTAAATTTTTCAAATCAACTCGTACTAATCTTGGTTCTACACAAAAATCACACCTTAATACCGTTTAGAAATAGGGCTAAAACAGCTTATAAAATCGCTAAAATTGTCCTTAGAATGACCTGTTGCGCAATGATATGATGACTAATCGAAATTTTTCCAACGGATATATGTACTTTGATACCATGTTTATATATGCTGGTGATACATTCTTAATGCCTATTCTGCATGGTTAACGATTTCAGGCTAATCGTGTATTAATCCATTCGGCTACTACTTCATCCCTAGTCCATGATTTTCAGTCTACTGTGAGGCATTATTAGAGTAGGCTATGGCGTAACCTTTGTGTCACGGGTCTCTCGTTACCAACCTGTACAAGCGTATCTACGTTCCCGAGTACTTAAACGGGATAACTACATAGTCTCTACACCTCACTAGGTGCACGTAACAATTCGCTTCCTAACTTGAGTTCTGCTAACGTATAACGATCGATAACGCAAGGTTTGGCGCCAGTGTCTAACATAGCAGTGACATTATTAGTGACCATCTACCTGCAAGTTTACTGTCTCTTCATTCGAGTTAACGAGAAAGGCGTCTTCACCCTTGAAATTTCTGTCGTTTCTGTCGTACCTGTGTCTTGGGTATTTACTGATCCAATGGCCATTATTCCCACAATTTCCGAAAGGACGCTTGGGACAATACTTCCACCCGTGCTCAAACTTACCACAGGTGAAACAGCGCGTGTTCTGGGACATTTGTCCAGGTCTTGTCTTTCTAGGGAATCTATCATCGTCTGTACTAGTCTTTCTATGGAATCTATCGCACTGATGGAACGTGTTTACTTTCGCTGGGTCTTTCGTTAATTCTGCAGTACCGCTCCCTTCACTCTCTGAGTTTGAGGTTTTGACTCTTATTACTCTCTCTGGTCCGGGATCACGGTAGCCCCGATCCATTGAAATCCCTTTCTTGGTGAACCACTCACGTACAGTGTTTCCCTCAGGATAATTGGAAAGCGCGTTAATTTTGCAAAGTTTTGTGCGGTTTATTCGGTAAATTGCATTATTTAACAACAAAATCACGTTATTCGACAAGCTAACGTGCTAAATAGCGCGCTTAATGCGCTCGACGGGAAACACTGCTCACGTTGCTTAACAGCAAATTGTGTTCTTTGTCCGTCTCCCATATCTTCTGACTTTTCAGCTAACCACTCCTTTGCTTTCTGGTATACTTCTTTTGGAAGTTGTGTAGTCATGAAAACTCAAGCGAATTCAACGTTCAACTCGAGGTCATACATCAGAATCTGTTTGCAGCTTCAAATAGATCAATCGAAGGATCGAGACTTTCCTTCAGTACCTTAAATACCGCATCTAGTGTGATTTTCCTGATCACGGTCAACACAACTCTATCTTCTAGTTTGCCTCTGTTGATATAGGCCGGCAGTAACCGTATGCTGCGGGTTCTTCTAAGGCAGAAACACTGGCTCGAAACTTCCCATTCTTCAATCCTTTGGGTAGGTAAGGGGATGGGATTGCGACTGTAAGAGGATTAGCCATCAGTAAGGTATAATGTATAATTTAGTATTTATGTTATGATTTCGTCGTCTATTTATAACTATATCTGGAATGTTGAAGTGAAAGTGAAAGTTAATTGAAAGTAAACTGGTCATTTCTATTTATACCTTTGACCACAAGTATTTCCCGGGTTTTAATTAATTAACCAGTTATTTTCCTAGGAAAGATAGACCTTAAAAATTTATTTCCAAAAAATTTATTACCAGAAAAATTTATTACCAGCATATATAAACCACATATCAGAGCCCCCGAATCCGTAATCAAAATGTGCATTGTCATCATCATTTTGAGCCACGAACCCTTTTTTGAGGAAATTTAGGCATTTTTCTCACCTGTTTTATACCGTTATAAATAGGGCATTAGTCGATCCTCAAAAAAGGGATCCAGATCCCGATCCTAACTTATAAAAGGATCTTCGATCCGATCACGATCCTAATTCTATGAAAGGATCTTCGATCTGATTACGATCCCCAAAAGGATCTTTTCAATAATAGTCAGAGGACTATCATTTTTAGTACAGCTCCTGGAAGGAGATGCCTTATGGCATGGACGGCGTACAATGTCCGTCCGTCTACGGCAGCCTGGGGCGTACTTAGTGCTTAAGTTAGTATTCAAACCATAAAACACATAAAAATATATATTTAACCAACATAAATTTCAACACTTTCACCTCCAACTCGGGGATTAAGAAGAAAAAGGATCGGATCGAATTCAATAAAAGTTTCGATCCGATCCTGATCCTACTTTAAAAAGGATCGTCGATCCGATCTCGATCCTCAAAAAAAGGATCGCGATCCGGATCTTTCGATCATGGATCGAAAGATCTTAATGCCCTATTGATAATCCATCATTCATGTCTAATTATCGAATAAAATCTTATTTTGGACCAGTTGTTTAGAAATATGTGGAAATTTCCATCGGAATGTTGACACATTCCTGTGTCGCTAAGGAAATTTATTTGACTAATTTGGACTATAACTCGAAATTTGTAAATGTTAAACGCCAATAAATTGTACCATCATGTAGGCAATAGGCGACTTTCCATTCACCAATAATACACTTTATCGTTTATCTCAAAATATAACAGTCATACAGTTATGGACCAATTTATAAATGTTGGCATAAATGGTAAATTGATCCATAACTGTATGACTGTTATATTTAGAGAGATAAAGTGTATTATTGGTGAATAGGAAGTCGCCTATTGCCTACTTGATAGTACCATTTATTGGCGTTTAGCATCTACAAATTTAGAGATATAGTCTAAATTAGTCGAATAAATTTCTTTAGCAACGCAGGAATGTGTCAACATTCCGATGAAAATATCAACATATGTCTAACCACTGGTTTATCATTCCTAGGAAAAAAAACTTTAATGTTGTAAAATTCCCTAACTATACGGGGGCGCGTCGTTAGTCCTGTTGCGTGGTATTCTGAGGCACCGTGGTATTTTGAGGCACTAGTCAAATTAACCATGGATATTCAACTTGCGTGGTATTCTGAGGCAACACCAACCTGTGATCATGATGCGATCATTTACATAGTTCTAATTTAGACAATGACTTTCCATTTGAGTAGAGATACTTGTATGTTTTCCCTGCTCTAAATAGTGTATTGTGCTTCATGACCTGGAATGCTTGTTTAATAATATGTTTATTCGTCTCATTATTCAGGACATACAATACAAATAGAAAAAACCTGTGAGTACTGTTGCGTGGTATTTTGAGATATATCGTAGTATTCTGAGATTTTGTTTCGCTTACTCAAATGGTTTTGTGGTTCAATCGGTTTCATCGTAACCTGATAACCACCGCCACAAAATTGTGGAACATGACACAATTTGATGGCACGCGACACAATTTACTATGGTAGAACCCAGGGTTGCCGTGGGAATGGGAATCTGTGGGTATTCCCATATGGGATGGGAATGGGAATGACTTTAAGCCTATGGGTATTCCCACATGTGGGTTTCTGTGGGTTTTTCTGTGGGTTTCTGTGGGTTTTAGTGGGTTTTCCTGTGGGTTTTAGTGGGTTTTCCTGTGGGTTTCTGTGGGTTTACTTTTGGTATCTGCAGGTATCTGTCGGGATTCAGTGTGAAATCCTACTTAGGCCTATATAATATCATAGTAAACATAATCTTGTAGTCTATTATTATATTAGTTAGGATCAGCAAATTCAATTGGTTTTTGCGAGTTTTTGTGTGGGTTTTTGTGGGTTTTTGTGTGGGTTTTTGTGGGTTTTTGTGTGGGTTTCTGTGGGTTTTTCTGTGGGATTCTGTGGGTTTTTGTGTGGGTTTTTCTGTGGGATTCTGTGGGTTTTTGTGGGTATTCCCACAGAAATCCTGTGGGAATGGGATAGGAATGGGTATTGAAATTCCATTCCCACGGCAACCCTGGTAGAACCCCATATGGACCATGAATGAAACATATACTTTATCCATGGTCCATATGGGGTTCTACCATAGTAAATTGTGTCGCGTGCCATCAAATTGTGTCATGTTCCACAATTTTGTGGCGGTGGTTATCAGGTTACGATGAAACCGATTGAACCACAAAGCCATTTGAGTAAGCGAAACAAAATCTCAGAATACTACGATATATCTCAAAATACCACGCAACAGTACTCACAGGTTTTTTCTATTTGTATTGTATGTCCTGAATAATGAGACGAATAAACATATTATTAAACAAGCATTCCAGGTCATGAAGCACAATACACTATTTAGAGCAGGGAAAACATACAAGTATCTCTACTCAAATGGAAAGTCATTGTCTAAATTAGAACTATGTAAATGATCGCATCATGATCACAGGTTGGTGTTGCCTCAGAATACCACGCAAGTTGAATATCATGGTTAATTTGACTAGTGCCTCAAAATACCACGGTGCCTCAGAATACCACGCAACAGTCCTACTCTGCATGTAGACGTTAGTCCTAATTCTGACTTGTAGACGTTAGTCCTGTTGCGTGGTATTCATTGCGCTAAGTTCATTTAATTCTTCATGCGGATTGACTTTTTAATGGCTGCTTTATTACGAACCATTTTTGCCGTTCGGATTCAATAAGAGCGAACTTGACTATTAGTCATTTTTGACTATGAATCATTTCTAACTTCATTGCGAGCGAAGGCACTACCAAACTAGGATGGTATTTTAGACAATTCCGCATTACACCTAGCGACTACTTCCTTAATGAAAAAATTCCACATATTGATGGTGTTTGGGGTGGAGATATCGAGATCATGGCAGCTTCAGCAATTCTCCAAGTTGATATTTATGTAGCAAACGACAACTACTTAAATACACTACAAGAAAGTAAATTTAGCCATCAGGTACGCTGGAGCCTACTCAAAGGTAGCAAGGACACAAAGTTAGCAATATATATCAAGAACTTTGCTAATCATTACGAACCAGTGATATCTATGATTAATTGTCCAACCACTTTCGGAATAATTGAAGAACCCCTGAATTCTTAAACAATATTATAGTACTGTTGCGTAGATTTGTTTAATTTGTATTGTGTCTTGAATAATGAGACGAATAAACATATTATTTAAGCTTTCCAGGTCGTGAAGCACAATAAACTATTTAGAGTAGGGAAAACATAAAGTATCACTACTCAAATGGAAAGTCATTGTCTAAATTAGAACTATGTAAATGATCGCATCATGATCACAGGGGGGTGCATGCATTTGTCAGAATTTTGAAGCTGTCACTTGTCAGAATTATCCTAGTTGTCACTTGTCAATGGTTTTTAGGACTGCTGTCACTTGTCAGAATGGTTTTTAGGATTGCTGTCACTTGTCAGAATGGTTTTTAGGACTGCTGTCACTTGTCAGAATGGTTTTTAAGGAATGGCGGATGTTTCGTCACTGATATTTCTTTGAATGAAATTAAAGAATCACTACTTTCATTCTCCCATTCATTCTACCAAATAATAAATGACAATCACCCACCCTCACGAAATAAAAAAAACACTCTCGCGTGCCACTTTATATTATTTCAAACTCAAAATGCCTACTCTCACTTTCCTACCAATTCTATTCAACTCCATGTTTGCCAAAAAGCCATTCTGACAAGTGACAGCAGTCCTAAAAACCATTCTGACAAGTGACAGCAGTCCTAAAAACCATTCTGACAAGTGACAGCATTCTTAAAAACCATTCTGACAAGTGACAGCATTCTTAAAAACCATTCTGACAAGTGACAGCATTCTTAAAAAACCATTCTGACAAGTGACAGCAGTCCTAAAAACCATTCTGACAAGTGACAGCATTCTTAAAAACCATTCTGACAAGTGA
>OY725489.1:1529582-1544896 GCA_963281255.1 Aphrocallistes beatrix
ATCATCATCTCGGTAGATCTTAACGATATTTTTGTATTTTAAAACCTGCTTAAAAAGTTCAGCAGACATTCTGAGTGCCACTGGAAAGCTGACCACAGCAATGAGGAACTTGCCTATGTATATCAATATATAGATTATAAATGCGTAATCTGGAAGAGCGACAACTCCTGCCAGTAGCATGTCCCATATCGGAATCATTATTCCTGATCCAATTTCTTCAGTTAATTGCTGTTTTATCTTTTAAACTACACATACACATAGTGTAATACAAGTATATACTCCACATTCCTTGAGCATAATTATCCATTTGCTATGCATGTTATACTATTAGTTGCATATATAATATTACAAGTAATAAGATACCTTTTCAGGTTATGAACTTAATCTACTACGGGCTACAATCTTACTGTAGGAATCGATGGTAATCTACATCATCTTGGCAATAAAAGGCTATCCAGTGTATCTCTACAGAAAATAGATACAGAAAACAATAACAGAACCTTTATAATCCGTTTTATAGTTTGGTGGAAAGTCTCCTCATATGAATCACTCGCTTCAGACTGGATTCTTATCTCAAGAGGAGGAGTAATGAAGTGCAAGCAAGTCAATGTTAAGCAGTTGATGCACGAATTGATTTAGTATTTGATGCTAGTTTGATTTATCAGCGATATATGTAGATGTAACGCGTATGCAGGTTATTGGTACTTGCATTGCTAGAATTTAGAATTTAAAGTTACAAGCGCGCTTTGCGCACTTGCGCAGCGCGGCTAGCGAACACTTTGTGTCCGCAGAGTCACCCTGCGGGCGTCTGGGAATATAAACAAATTCAGAAGTCCTGCGGGTAAATATTGACACTAACCCATTTCAAATTTGCTTACTTATGAGTTTAACGTAAAGAAATAATCCATTTAAATATGAAATACGATATTTGGAATCTACACCCTTACAAGCAACAGGTCACTACATTGTTGAAAGCTAGTAGTTTCTAACACATATTTGAAAGGTATTTACTTCATGCATCTATTGCATACAAAACAAACTAAATATTTATCATGCAGTTTCAAAAATACAATACTTATAATATACGTCCTAAAAACCCCAGGTCAAGAGTTGAAAGGTAGTCTCTAGCTCATTTTTAGAGTTTACTTACTTTATTTATCTATTGTAAACAAAAACAAACGAAATACTATTTATAAAATAGATTTGAAAATACGATACTCGGATTCTATACCCCTCAAAACCCCAGATCAAGCGTTGAAAGGCAGTCTCTAGCACATTTTTCAAAATAGTCAAAAGCTGTGAAATATCATACTGCAAATAGTATCACCTCCACTATTCTATGCTCTTCTTTTTATGGGTGATTAATTTGTTTCTAACTTACTGATAATTCTTCGACAAATGAATGATTATCTCAACTTTTACGGTTACAGAATGGATTTAGAAATTAAATTTAATTCCGTCTATAACTGTCACTTCTAATGGTTACATAAAATAGTCCCGTTGTGTCGACTTTTCAGTTTTTACAGTTTCCTCAACTAGACCAATTCAAAATTTGAGTTTTAACTAGTATTTGTATTGTAGCATTTATGAAGACGTTTCAAACAATTTTGTTGAAGATCAAGGCTAAATTTGATAAACACCTTCACAACATAGTTGTATTGGGGTTTGCCTTTCACTTTATTTTCGTTGATTTCGCCACCACACAATCCCTCTCAGTTTCTGCATTGAAAACTTCCACACGAATTCCACTCAAGCACAAAACATCTTAATTCAAAACATCGGGTACTACGCATTACTATTCCTGTATGCATTCTTCACAGTTTCAAATGTCATTGCACCTTCAGTGATAAGACTGATCGGTTCAAAGACTTCCCTATTTATAGCCGCGATCACGTACGTTGCATTCGCGGCTGCCTACATATACCTCCTGGTGTACACTCTCTACATCACGGCCGCTTTAATCGGCATAGGAGCGGCACTCTTATGGACAGCGGAGGGTCAGATACTGCTGGAGAATTCAGATGAAAGAACTATTGACAGAAATAGTGGTATATTCTTAGCATTCATGACTTCGAATTTCGTTATTGGCAATTTGTTCGTTTTCTTATACTTAGGAGATTCTGTGGACATCACTGCTTTTGATCGCTACATAATTTTCTCAGTCCTCAGTTTCATTGGAATGATCGGCGTCCTTTTAATTCTATTAATTCTTCCAAATAAACAGACCGACTCGGGATAAGAAGATAAGAAAATAAGGAATTTAAAGTCGATAATAGTGGAATTCTTGAAAGGCCTTCTAGATGTGTTACGTTTGTTTCTACGTGTCAAAACGTGGTTACTGATACCGATGTTTTACAGTTAGCGGACTGATGCTAAATCTCTACGCCGGGGGAGTGTATGCTACCTGTTTCGGCAACATATTGGCTCCTGGATTTAGAGTGCGTTACGCAGCTCTTTCTTTACTCTTGTCCGGGGTTGGGGGGATGTTTGGGAGTATTTGTTTTGCAATTAACGGTCGCTTGTCTAAGCGACTCACTCAAAAAACTATATTTCTACTAGTTGTGATAGTGTGCTCAATTGCAATTATTCTGATTTACTACCTCGCAATTGTAACTTCCCATAGACACCTCACAACGCTCTGTTAACTGATGGGACACTGATAAAACCTTCCAATCTCATCCTTGCACTGTCTTGCTCTGTCCTTTTAGGGGTCGCAGATTCGAATTGTAAGTCTCTAATTTATTCAATAATAGCTTCTACTTATGTGAAGTCAATGAGTGCTGCTATAATGGGTGTCTACAAATTGTTTGAATCTATCGCGTTAATGCTCGGATTCTTTTACAATCCATTATTGAATCTGTATTGGCAACTTTTGATTGTGGAGATAATGATGACACTCTCATTCATTGGATTTGTGTCGAGCTGTTAACGGGAATGACCAGGAAAAAGAATGCACTGGAGGACTCTCAGATTCAATTACAAGCGATGCCGCAAGAAGATATCGCTAAATTTATAATATCGTATTCTTAATTGTGTGTTAATAATACAGTCTACGTAGTTAGTCTATCATTAAGTTAAGTGTACTATATAGTGATATTTAATTTCTTTTTTCTTTAATTCAGGATTTCTTTTGAATTATAAGGAAGCACAAATAAACTATAATTGTATATTAAATTAAATTCATAATATATTTAAAAGCTAGAAATACCTTTACAGGCAAAATCCTTAAGTATCCTCTATCCCATATTCCCATGGAGCTATGTGCCAATATAATAGTATAAGATGCCCCGTGGGACTGTTGAGACGTGACGTAACGTTTCAAGGGAGGGCGAATAATTAAAATGTGACAGATGGAGAAGAGGGGGGATGGGTGGGATTTTTTCGTTACGTAGCGAATTATATCAATTAAAATTGTATGATAATACTGTGGTATTTCAGTGTCGAAACACACGGTGGTTATTAAATTTCAGTCACAATTCTTTACAAATAGTTTATTTAAAATTGTGTTGTAATTGAAAATATATCAGGAAACCACGTCATCTAATGTCTTGTACTTGCAGATTTAAAAAATTCGTCTTCAAGTTTCCATCTTCAGTGCTTCATATCGTTTTAATAAACTTTTTTTTGAATGTATATACAGCTTCGAGTTCAGCATCACACCAGTTAAGACCTCGTAAACTATTATGCAACTTTTCCATCCGCCTCTATCTGCCCTCTCTTCCCATCTCCTAACTGTGTTCTGATCGGTGCACTGTTTGTCACGTCGCGTCTCTACTTCATGTGCTCTCTGCTTCAGTCTGATACCCTCCTCTTCATAGGTCTTGAACTGAATTTTTCACGGGCATGCCTAATTTCCGGGACGGGACGAGTCAAGATGCCTAATCTCCGGGACGGGACAGAAAAAGCACCTAATTTCCGGAACGGGACGGGTTAAGATGCCTAATTTCCGGGACGGGACGGGTTAAGATACCTAATTTCCGGGACGATCCCGCCCCGTCCTGGAAATTAGACATGCCCATTTTTCACTCATTCACAATGTGATATTATCCTGTTAGAGCTTTTGTCAGTCGAGTCTGCAGCTATGTTTCCAATTCTTTGCGTTCTCTGGACCATAGAAAGTGCTGCCTCATGCCTGTACGTTAGAGTTCATAAATTGCAGGAATATACCACTTAATTAATAGTACAACATTAATTAGGACATAAACTTTGGTTTATTAGATTGGAGACCAGTGATTAGCAGTGGCGTAGCCAGACCTTCAGTTTTCTCTGGGCACACCTGGGGCCTGTACTGTTTATTATATTTGAGCTTTAAACCTTTAAAAATATTAACTTTATTTAACCTTCCTTTTTTAGTATCAAATTTAATGTCGAGTTAAAACAAACAAATTGATGTAAATAGTGAATAGTATTTATTTATGGATGATAGACAAGGGTGAAATCAAGTGATTTTAAGTGATAGTCAACTACTGAGTAATGGAATAGGGTAGTTGACTCGTGTCACAACTGCTGAACGTATTCAAATTATTTTGTTTTTCACTGCAGTATGCAGATTATGTTTGGTATTTTTTCTCAATAGCCTAGGAGGTGCACAGGCATCGCTAACCGGGGCCTCGGCTGTGCCAGCCGGGGCCCGGCCCTGGCGGCCCCCCCTGGCTACGCCACTGGTGATTAATGCAACCTGGAGCCCACGGATAATTTTGTATCGTTAATGAGAGGGTTCACATAATGTAGAAAGATTGCAATAGATCGCTGCAATATAGCAAAACCACTGAGACATTTAATTAATTCTAATCTAAATCATTACATCAGATAGGATAAACACATTGCTAGGAGCGGCATCTGACTGTGTGGTGTCTCGATGGAGAACAATACACAATTTCTTGCTTCCCTTGCTATCTTCTCCGTTCTCTTCTTACTCCATGAATTATGATGGTAATAATCCATCTTTCGTTCACAAGCCAGATGCGCGCTAATACTAATATGCAAAAGAAACAAACAGACAAATATAAGAGGGACTTCATTTTACAAATACTGGTTTCAACATTTCATTGGTTGCATTGCAGCTACACTAGTCACCTCGATACTGAGGTTGCGATGGGTGACGCACCCCGGCTATGCCGGGCCCCTTGCAAGATCCCGGACCCTGGGTTATTTCCCCCTCTCGCCGGCCTAGTTCACCATTTACGATTCAACTATTTTGAAGTGACAAGACATGGCTACTCCTAATGATGTAGTGGAGAATGACAGATTCCTGAAACACGTAAGTAGATTGAGAGAGGAAATAAAAAGTTCTTCAGAGCTCATCAGGTGCTTGGAGAGAGAGAGAGGCTGAACTGCTATCAGAATTATATCCGCTACTGGAGCGATACAGAGGAGATAGTGTTCCCGAGCAGATTGAGGAATTAAATCAACCCAAAGAGATGCAGCTAGCGGCAGCAAAAGAAACAAAAGCAAATATTTAGTGATGTAGTAAGACGTTTCAGAGTTGGAGTATCGTGTTAAGAAGATAAAGGAAGATTGAGAGAAGGAGAGAGCTAGCATGAGGAGAGTAGAGTTGGAGTGGGATGCAGAGCTAGAAGTGAGATTGAGTGAGTTAGGAATGATTAGGGTGAGTGCTCTTCGGGAATATAAAGAACTAGAAAACCCAGTAATGGCAACTGATACACTCAGTAATGAGATATGCCAATCAGCTGAAGTGTTTCGTTATCCTCGTTCAAATGCTACTCATCCTGAAACAAATAACGATTATATTTGCGCAAGGGCGTAGCCAGGATTCCGGATTGGGGGTGTCCTGAGCGAGCGAAGCGAGCTGTAATCGGGGGTCTGGGGGCTTGGCCCCCAGCGAAATTTTTAAAATTACTGTAACTAACGACAAATTTTGTAGTATGAGAAACTCTTTACAGTAGCCTCTATCCACTAACAATGAAACACTTTCAATATTCGGTTAGACCAAATACTATTTGGCAAATAGCTGATATTCGGTTGGAAACCGAATACCAGTATTCGTATTCGGTTGGAGTAACCGAATATTATCAGTATTCATCAGGCTTTCATCCAGGTGTACTGGGCTCGCCTAGAGGCGCGTATTTGATCTCATGAATCATAATTAGGCATATGATTTTTGGGGTTAGGCGCGCGGCATACGTATCACATCTCGACGTAGACTCTGTCGCATCTGTAGTCTCACTTTCTTTGTTGGGTGGTTGTTCATGCAGGCACTGAATCACTGCATTGGACTGCAGTCTACAATAGGCGGATCAGGAGCAGAAACTGGGAGAGCGCATTCACTTTCAGCTTCCACACTAAAATAGTGCAACATAGTGCATTGCCGCTTGGCTTCACTCATAGTTACAATGCAAGCAATATTTAGTTAGCATAACATTCCACAAAAATATTAACGAACAGCTGCAATATTAAATAAACATTTAATTAACTGGAAAGATAAGATAGTAATAAGTAACAGACATCAAACAAGTATTAGTAGACCCTATGTATGTTTTTGAGGTGCTTTTGAAGCGGTAGTGGTCCTCCGTTCCTGACAAAAAATTCAGTCTGCCAGGATTGGGGGGGGCCTAGGCCACCCAGGACCCCCCCCCTCCCTACGCCACTGTATTTGCGAAGGTCTGAATGATCATGTCCAAGTCTTTACAAAATATTTGCAGTTCTTATTCGATTTCAGTGAAGAGATTTACTCTCCAACTGATATGTGTATCAGTAACAACTCAGTGTATGTTACACAGGCTGAAAGTCATTGTCTGAATGAGTACACTGCACTGAAGGGAAATTCTTGAAGTCAGTCGGTAATTGGGGGAAGAAAAAACGACGAAAAAACGAATTTCTCTTCCCTCGTGGTGTTGCTTTCTAAAGATAAAATAATTTAGGTACGTGACCTTGATAATAATAGAATCCAATGTTTGAATATGGACTTCATATTCAATCCAATTATTTCGGATATCATTAAACCGCTCGACGTCAAACTAACAGCGGAGGAAATAGTATGTCGTGCTGGCAAAAGGAGATCATTACATTCGTTACTACAACTACACTCATCAGCTGATTAGAAAGTTAATTCCAAGTGATGAAATACATGTGATAGGACCTAATTTCTTCTGCATGGATAATCAAGGCTATATTTACATGAGTGATGAGTTTGCCTGCTGTGTTTGCATTTTTACTAACAGCGGAGAATTGATAGATTTGACCAGGAGGGTCCTGGGAAGGGAAGGTTATTTAGTGCGGCAGGGATAGCTATCGATTCCCAATCCAGGATAATCGTTGCATCTCTAAATCCTAATTACTGTGTAAACATTTTCGATTGAATTTGTATCATTTATTCTTAGCTTTATTTGGTCAACTTTAGCTGTGTAGATTCATAATTTACGGAACATTCAGTAAATTAGACATTAACAATATCTGGAATGGGATATTCCGTAAAATAGGTATTTAAAATTCCGGAACCGTTCCGTCAAATTCCGTAAATTAGGTATGTCCACCTATGTACTAAACAGTGATGTCTGGATAAGCACACGGAAATAATTTTTCACAAAAAGTCCCCATTGATCTTTTTTAAAAAAAATGCGCTGAAAATTTCTATTTAAAATTTGATTAATAAAAAATATTATACCGCCGTTCTAGTATTACTGTATATAAATATAAATAATTTATTCATTGAAAAAAACTTCAGCTACGGCCATACCATGTTGGTAACACCAGTTCTCGTCCGATCACTGAAGTTAAGCAACATTGGGCCAGGATAGTACCACGATCGGAGACGGCGCGGGAACACCTGGTGCAGTAGCTTTTTGATGTTTTCTCAAAAGTTCATAAAAAATCTAGACCTAGAATATGTTATCTCATAGCCTACTTCAATAAGGCCTTTTCACTGAACAATTTTCCATGGTACCAGGGATAAGATAAAGTGGATTTTCTTACGCACCCATAATATGAATAAATAATTTTTGTTCCAAATCTAGTTCATCATTTGTTTGATGCGCATAACTATATGAAACTAGTCTACGTTCAATAAATTATATATCAATGTTATTGCTATTTTCTTTCTCTGCTATATGGTTCCTTTTTACTTTTACGTTGTACGTATTTGTTCTTGAATGTTAGCTCTCAACTGTTTCTATACATATAAGGATGCGCCACGTAGCAAAGGGGCAATGGGGAGGCGGGATGGACCTACAAGGAAGTATCCAGCAAGCCAATTTCCTAAGAAGGGTCGGTGCTTTATTTGCGACTCGGACAGGCACTTTATGGCCCAATGCCCGGAACGGCACTGTGCGAAATGTGGCGAAAGAGGACACGAGGTCCGCTATTGCCCACATACACAGTCGAAGAGGGGTATTTCAGGCCACGACGCAGCATGGTGTTGTACATGAGACGGCCGTTGTGGTACCAGTTAAATGGAACGGCAAACCCATCAATGTAATGATGGACACAGGGGCGGATCCTTCGGTGGTGGACAGAGGCACCGTACAAAAGATGAATATCCCTTACAGCACAAAGTACAGTCAAGTGTATGGGCTAGGGCGGACAGCGCTTGCGGTCTGTGGTACTGCCTGCGTGGCGATAGATGTGGGGGATGGTCGACCACTAGAACACGAAATCGAAGTACTCGATACTAACAATAGGGTGGTTATATTGGGGCGAAGGTTCCGATTGGGAAAACATGAGAGTTAGGCTAGGTGGTTGTTGGAAAACCTCTTTAGCTGCGGCACGCGGGGGATACACGGCGACTAGAGCAGAAATTATGCAGACTGAGATGGGAAAGGAGGGAGATAGCTTGGAGGCCAGGTTCGATATAAACCCGAAACTATCACCGCGAGAAGAGACAGCCATACGCAAGGTGCTGTCGAGATGGAAAGACGTTTTCGCGGAGAACCCGAAGAGCCCGCGCGAAATTGGAACCGCGGAACACGTTATCACTCTTCTGGATGAGCGGCCGATCAGAATCCGGCCGTTGCGTGTTTCTCCGGAAATTGAAGCGGAGGTATCCAAGCAGATAGATGAAATGCTCGAGAATGGGATCATACGTCCCTCTTCTTCCTCTTGGGCGAGTCGGGTGATCTTAGTGAAGAAAAAGGACGGGACTCATCGATTTGCCGTAGATTACCGGGATCTCAACGATGTGACGAAGCGAGATGCCTATCCGATGCCGGATCCCCGAGATGTTTTCGATCGTATGGGAGGGGCAACTGTATTCTCTACACTGGATGGAGCATCCGCATACTGGAGCATGCCTGTGAAGGAAAAGCATAGGGAGTTCACTGCGTTTGTTTCAACGCGCGGCCAGTTTGAATTCAACCGCATGCCTTTTGGATTGTCAAACTCACAGGCTACCTATCAGCGAGCGGTAGACCAGGCTCTATGAGGGTGTCCGAATGTACAGGCATTTGTTGATGACACATGTGTCCGCTCGCCCAGTTTCGATACGCACCTGGAGCATTTGGATGATGCTCAGTTGGCTATTCTAAAAATTGAGGATGAAGAATGTGAGGATTGGGCTTTTGAGTGTACTGATTGCTGTATTGACGGAAAAGATATGCTACGTTGTATTTTAATGACTTCAAGTAACTGTTTACTCAACAACAAGGCCAAGAATATTACTTCTACCACCTCTTGTCCCAAAGATACTCAAAGGAAGATACTTAAACTTACCTCTAATTAATATATGTATATATATACACCTATATATTTATGTAGTATTCCTTGTCCGTCAACTAAATTATGCCAGCAGTCAGTAATATCATTATTGTGGGGTAGAGGATGTATAATTACACGATATTAAATATATCAAAATGATATTGTGTTAAATTTCATTGTATTAAAAACTCGACTTTATCTTATCCCTGGTCTAAAGTAGTGAAATGGCCTGTATGTAGTAGGCTATGGTCAAGCCTATCTCAAGCTAAGTCAAGTCTGTCTCTCAAGCTAAATCGAGCCTATCTCAAGCTAAGCCAAGCCATAGTCTGCCATCAAGAAGTAGAAGTCCGTCTCATTAGTACTTCTCGAAATCCAATGTTTATTTTGTATTTATGAGCTTAATATTTATATTATGTTATATTTGTTTTTTCCTGAATAAAAATAATTACAAAGATCAAACATGTCTTGACAATTAATGGTCATATTTGTGAGTGGGTCACTTAAAATGCTTAATTAATCATATATAACGTATAAAGGATGAATGTAAATTTGAATATACTAAGCAATCCCTGGTCAAAAAAAAATAGTGACTGCCATTGCCTTATGTATAGAATGCTATGACTACACCTATTTGGCTTACTGCTAAGAAAAATATACGTGTGGATGAATAAATTGGGAATTACTTGCACAAAATGAATTGCACCTACAAACGCTCGATTAGGACTACTCCATACAAAATCATGTTTGGAAGAGAGAGTGTGCTTATATTAATCTACTCAAATTAATTCAGTTTGATTCAGTTGAGGAGGAAATCACACCAAGTGAAGATGAACATTCGCTAAGTGATGTTGAAGATAGAGATTATTTGACTGATTTTGATGTATCTAATTTCGAGAACAAAAGAAAAGTATCACAGAATATAGCCCGAGAAAGCATTCTTCGTGAACAAACTATTCAAAAGCGTATTTTTGTTGCAAAGGTTCAGCACAAGAGGTATATTTAAGATTATAATATACATCTTTTACATTCTCTTATATACAATTTAACCAGTTTATTGTTGATAGGTATAAAATTGAAGAAAATGATCAATTTATCATCAGAAACAAACCCAAAGAAAAGAAAATACCGGGTACAAAAAGTCAACCAAAATATCTAGGACCTTTTACAGCAGAAAGAGTAACACCTACTTGCATTGAATATACTCCTAACAAAATTGACAAACGCAAAACGAAGAAAATAACAACTCATCTTGCTAAAAAGTATTTTTCAAAGGAAAAGGTTATTACGAATTCTACAATTTAACTGGGGATGTTTAATAGTACTTATGCAAATCAAATATCATTGATAGAATAAGACAGATCTCCGAAAATAACAGGTCCCTACGAAATCGCAATCACAAAACAAACATCACTCTGAAAAATAATCATCATCAACAACAATGATCGAAACCATAAAAACGATAATCTACTAATCAACACTTGGGTAAAAGTAGCATAGAGATAGAATATCCATGGTTTGGGTGGAAATAGCATATGGGTGAAAATAGCATGAAACAGGCCTTATGTACATAGTGCTATGGTCGGACTATATATCGGATTGTTCAGCAAATATTAGTCCTCCTAAATTAACTTTTCAAATCATTAGTGATATTTATTGCATTCCTATTACATAGCAACAACAGCATTGCACTGTTTGTGTTTAGTCTGTCTGCGGTCAAATATACAACATACTTATAATTCCTAATGCACATATCAATTGTAGAATGTTGTAAGAATCAGTGATATTATAGAGGAAGGTATAAAAGCATTTTCAAAATGGTAGAAATTGAGAGTTGTCAGGTCAATTTTATATTTTTCCAAAAGGCATAAAATTTTGAGTTATATATAGAAAGCGATTACAGGTACAAAAATGTGAATAACTCAAAGAGAACAATGGAAACCAAATGAATTTTTATATATAACGAATTATGACCATAAACAGTAAAATACCAAAAAATAAAACAGTTTCCAAATATACATTTTTGCTACGTCATAGTTCCGGTTTGCTTCCGGAGTTGGTTTCAGTTCCAGTTTTCACAAAGAAAAGGAACTCAAAACTTAATTTACTCATGTTTTTCGTATTCTCCATATTTAAAACCAATAGTATAGTAATTTATGAAAGAGTTTGATGAATATTTATAGTTATTCGAGTTTAATATGGGATGGTGATTTTACCATTGTGAAAATCCTTGGTCAAACAGCAAAAATTCAAAATTTTGTGAAGTCAAAAACAACAAGACCGATTGATCTGAAATTTTCACAAAAGTAAAGACATATCAGTGGCTTGTCGCACAGCAAATTTCAGACAAATCGGTTAATGGTGGTGAAATGGCAGGTATATATTTTTTAAATCCTATTATCAGAGACTTTTTTTTCAGCACTTAGTGTGATAACTCTTTACAAATTCAACATAGAAGCGAAAACTCAACGGTTTCTAATAGATCTCGAAGAATAGAACAAAATTAACAGACATATTTTTGATATTACGAATAAAAAGAGAATTATGAAAAAATAGTGTTAAAATTACTAAAAAAATTGCCATAAAAAAATTGCCATTTTACAAGGAAGAAATCGGACACAATATGCTTACAACCCTTCAGAAACTATTCTCAAATTCTTTCATCAATGGATGATCTATCAAATGAACATACAGTTTTTTGAAATTTTGTAAATTGTTAAAAATTCACACTAAACAGCCGAGGAAATTTATTTTTAGTAATTTTGACACTATTTTTTTCATAATTCTCTTTTTATCCGCAATGTCAAAAATATGTCTGTTCGTTTTGTTCTACTCTTCGAGATCTATCAAAAACCGTTGAGTTTTCGCTTCTATATTGAATTTGCAAAAAGTGATCATATTTATAAGTGCTAAAAAAATCTCCGATATTAGGATTTAAAAAAAAAGACCCCTCACAGACGGGATAGAAGTGTGCTTCCAAATTCCTGGGATGACATGTATTGTGTCATCATCTAATTAATTAACATAATTTTGTTGAGATATCTATCTATATTGAACACTTTATTGAACTATTATTTATCTCAAACTATTAAAATTTGAGCCCTAATAGGCATTTAACATTAAAATTAGGCGATGATGACGCGACAAAAGTTTAATCGCAAATTGCTCAGAGGTCCTATGTCCGATGGATCTAGGAATTAAATAGGTTTTAGAGGGCCTCATATTTCACCAGTGTTACCAATCTCAAGTTTCTAGCTCTTCTAGTTTTTGTGCAATAAGCAAAATAATGAAATCACAACATGTTACGTAATGATGATGATTTAGCATATATTGAAAATCGTATGAGTAGATGCACATCTACATATATATCCGTAGCTTCACAAAAGATTTCAGGGCGATATCTTTCAAACTCTGTGCACCATTTATGGCAGGCTGGCCGGACACCAGCACTCATTTTAGTACTGTGCTATTATATTATTAGACTATAGATCCAATATAATAATATAGGAAGCACACTGAAAATATTTGTATTTAATTAAAACAAGCACGCTTCGCTTGCTTGCGCTGCGGGCTTGCGGACACTTCGTGTCCGCAGAGTCGCCCTGCGGGCGCCTGGAGTTACTGAATCTAAACTATTTTTGGAATTTTTCCTTTATATATATATTGTAAACAAAAGGTCAACGAAAAATTTTTCATATGGATCCGAAAATATGATATTCACAATCTACACACCTAAAAACCCCATGTCAACCGTTGGAAGCTAGTTTCTCGCTTAATTTTGTCATTTGTTTACTTTATGTATCTATTGTAAACAAAAGTAAACAAATAATTTATCATATCGATCTGAAAATATGATATTCGAAATCTACACTCCTAAAAACTCCATGTCAACCGTTGGAAGCTAGTTTCTCGCTTAATTTTGTCATTTGTTTACATTATGTATCTATTGTAAACAAAAGTAAATAAATAATTTATCATATCGATCTGAAAATATGATATTCGAAATCTACACCCCTAAAAACCCCATGTCAAACGTTGGAAGCTAGTTTCTAGCCTATTTTTGTAATTTGTTTACTTTATGTATCTATTGTAAACAAAGGTCAACGAATATTTTTTCATATGGATCCGAAAATATGATATTCGAAATCTACACTCCTAAAAACCCCATGTCAACCGTTGGAAGCTAGTTTCTAGCCTATTTTTGTAATTTGTATACTTTATGTATCTATTGTAAACAAAGGTCAACGAACATTTTTTCATATGGATCCGAAAATATGATATTCGAAATCTACACCCCTGAAAACCCCATGTCAACCGTTGAAAGCAAGTTTCTAGCCTATTTTTGTAATTTGTTTACTTTATGTTTCTAATGTAAACAAAAGTAAACAAAAAATTATCATATCGATCTGAAAATATGATATTCGAAATCTACACCCCTAAAAACCCCATGTTAACCGTTGGAAGCTAGTTTCTAGCATAATTTTCAAAATTCGTCAAATCGTCTGAAAATATGTATATAAAGGTGTGAAAATATCATAGATTCCTTTAACTAAGGACTGGAGGGTCTCATACTCGGGTCCTGTAACTTGAGTCTATTGCCTATCACTATAACTAGTCGTCATTTCGATGAGAAATGTATTATTTTTGAATAGGAAGTCGCATATGGTGAATTCATTGGTCACATTGGAATACTTGAAATATTTGTGGTTCTTGAGTTTTGCGGTTTTCACACCTTTCCATATATGGTAATACTGTTGATAACTTGGAATTGGTTAGCGTTAGACATGGGAAATGTATTATTATTGAATAGGAAGTCATATATAAAGAATCAATTGGACATATCGACTTATCCTAAATGCTTCTAGTTTTTTATTTTTGCGGTTTTCACACCTCCATATATGGTCATATTATAGACTTCTTTAGAGAAGGACTGAAGCCTCCCATGCTCGGGGTTTGTAATTTGAGTCGGAATAATTAACTTGAGTCCTGGGCTAAAATGACTTCTAGAAGGGCTAGAGACACGATCTCGGGTCTATATAGGCCATTATCAGCACCACCTGGTGTCATCTTAAAGGTCCAAAGGTCATGTTCCAAGGTCAAATGGGTGAATTTTGCTAATGTTTGCCCATTTTATCTGTCTAACTAATAAACGGTGAGAGATGACTGATTGTAATGAGACGCAGTGGTGTATTGGAGCCCAAATTTGATATTTATTGTCCTATATGTAATTACATAAACATTATATGCACATCACAACACTATATCTATTACAAGGTTGTATATGCAGTAATGTTATGGCTGCAGCTAAAGTTGTAAACTTGGAAACACTCATTAAGCATGACATTATGCCAGAATCTAGTTCTCGTGTGCTTGATTGCGACAAAAACTGTACTACTTCCGAAAATCCAGCTGAGCGAAGTGAACTGATTGACGAGATCACTCCTCAAGACACTCAATAACTCTTGAGGTCTTAAGCATAAAGATGTTTATTTGGCCAGATACCTTGTTTATAAATATGGTGAAGATGGTAACGAGGTGTCATCTGAGTTCCTAGATAATTTGAATAGAGGTGGACTGAGTGTGTCGACTATGTCAACCGTCTGTTTTGTACACAATGCCTATAATTTGCATGACCAGGCTAAAATGCGTTGCCGCTTTCAGTTTTGCTG
>OY725489.1:1545096-1621515 GCA_963281255.1 Aphrocallistes beatrix
CCGATTACCCTATATGACATTTCGATTTTTTTCAGTTGAATTCCTGCCTTTTCTAAGGCCTGGAAAGCCTGTCGCAAATTTTGAGTGTGCTCTTCGAAAGTCCTCAAGTAGATAAGAATATCGTCGATGTAGCTCTCGCATCGGTCTACACGTTCGAGTGTTTGATCCATCAACCTTTGAAACGTCGCCCCGGAGTTTATCATCCCGAATGGCATCACTAGCATCTCGAATTTCCCCCTTGGGGTGTGAAAGGCAGTTTTCTCAATATCGGTCTCTCGCATCGGAACGCACCAGTAAGCTGATGTGACGTCTAAAAATGTAAAATAATTACTCCCGTCTAGTTTATCCAATATCGTCAGGGGGTTGGGGAGTTCATATGTGTCTCTCTTAGTAATCGCGAAGTTTTCTATAATCGATAGCGAATCTTAATGTGCCATCCTTTTTACGCACGAGTACGACGTCACTTGCAAATTGCGAGCTTGAAAGACGATAAATTCCGTTTTTGCACATCTCTTCTGCCTGTTCTGCTACTGTCTTCTCCCATGCCAGTGGCATCCTCTTTGAACGCACTTGAATTGGTGTCAACGCTTATACAGGTAATGTTGTATTTCCGTTATAATTATCTTTGGTTTCTTAGGATATTTGGCAAACAGATCTGTAAATTCCTTTAATTGTCTGGTTCTCGCTCGGGGGTTGATCAATTCCTTCTCTTTCGTAGCTTCACCTAGTTCTAATACTTTTCATCGGCGATCCTGGTTCTGGATAAGCCATTGGAGCCGCTTAGCATCGTCTGGGCTGGCTGCCAATCGTTACCCAGGCGAATTCGGCCTCCCTTCCAATCCAAGGTGACTGTGTCGAACCTTTCCATGAACTGTCAACCCAACAAGAGTGTACGTTCCTCACTGTCCAATACGCGTAACCATAGCCTACTCTAATAATGCCTCACAGTAAAATAACCAAGGATGCGGTAATAGCCGAATGGATTAATACACGATTAGCCTAAAGTCGTCAACCATGTAGGATAGGCATTAAGAATGTATTACCAGCATATATAAACATGGCATCAAATAACATATATCCGTTGTCAAAATTTCGACTCGTCATCATATCATTGCGCAACAGGTCATTTTAAGCACGATTTTGGCAATTTTCTAAGCTGTTTTAACCCTATTTCTAAATGATATTAAGGTGTGATTTTTGTGTAGAACCAAGATTAGTACGAGTTGATTTGAAAAATTTGGAATTTTTCAATGGAATGTTGCTACATTCCTGCGTTGCTATGGTAAAGCATTTTGGTCAGTTTGGGCCATATCCTGCAAACTGTAAGAACTAGGTCTTCAAATTTGATTTTATTTGATAGGCAATTGGCTACTTCCTATTAGTTAATAATACAATTTAAACTTCTAAATTCACAGACTATAGAGTTATGAGACAATTTAGTGTTTTGGTCACATTCTTAAAACAACCCATAACTCAAAACTCGTTGAATTTAAAAGTTCAAGTTGTATTAACACCTAATAGGAAGTAGGCCATTGCCTATCAAACACGATCGAATTTGAAGATCTAGCTACTACAGTTTGCACGAAATGGCCCAAACTGACCAAAATGCTTTACCATAGCAACGCAGGAATGTAACAACATTCCATTGAAAATTTCTAAATTTTTCAAATCAACTCGTACTAATCTTGGTTCTACACAAAAATCACACCTTAATACCGTTTAGAAATAGGGCTAAAACAGCTTATAAAATCGCTAAAATTGTCCTTAGAATGACCTGTTGCGCAATGATATGATGACTAATCGAAATTTTTCCAACGGATATATGTACTTTGATACCATGTTTATATATGCTGGTGATACATTCTTAATGCCTATTCTGCATGGTTAACGATTTCAGGCTAATCGTGTATTAATCCATTCGGCTACTACTTCATCCCTAGTCCATGATTTTCAGTCTACTGTGAGGCATTATTAGAGTAGGCTATGGCGTAACCTTTGTGTCACGGGTCTCTCGTTACCAACCTGTACAAGCGTATCTACGTTCCCGAGTACTTAAACGGGATAACTACATAGTCTCTACACCTCACTAGGTGCACGTAACAATTCGCTTCCTAACTTGAGTTCTGCTAACGTATAACGATCGATAACGCAAGGTTTGGCGCCAGTGTCTAACATAGCAGTGACATTATTAGTGACCATCTACCTGCAAGTTTACTGTCTCTTCATTCGAGTTAACGAGAAAGGCGTCTTCACCCTTGAAATTTCTGTCGTTTCTGTCGTACCTGTGTCTTGGGTATTTACTGATCCAATGGCCATTATTCCCACAATTTCCGAAAGGACGCTTGGGACAATACTTCCACCCGTGCTCAAACTTACCACAGGTGAAACAGCGCGTGTTCTGGGACATTTGTCCAGGTCTTGTCTTTCTAGGGAATCTATCATCGTCTGTACTAGTCTTTCTATGGAATCTATCGCACTGATGGAACGTGTTTACTTTCGCTGGGTCTTTCGTTAATTCTGCAGTACCGCTCCCTTCACTCTCTGAGTTTGAGGTTTTGACTCTTATTACTCTCTCTGGTCCGGGATCACGGTAGCCCCGATCCATTGAAATCCCTTTCTTGGTGAACCACTCACGTACAGTGTTTCCCTCAGGATAATTGGAAAGCGCGTTAATTTTGCAAAGTTTTGTGCGGTTTATTCGGTAAATTGCATTATTTAACAACAAAATCACGTTATTCGACAAGCTAACGTGCTAAATAGCGCGCTTAATGCGCTCGACGGGAAACACTGCTCACGTTGCTTAACAGCAAATTGTGTTCTTTGTCCGTCTCCCATATCTTCTGACTTTTCAGCTAACCACTCCTTTGCTTTCTGGTATACTTCTTTTGGAAGTTGTGTAGTCATGAAAACTCAAGCGAATTCAACGTTCAACTCGAGGTCATACATCAGAATCTGTTTGCAGCTTCAAATAGATCAATCGAAGGATCGAGACTTTCCTTCAGTACCTTAAATACCGCATCTAGTGTGATTTTCCTGATCACGGTCAACACAACTCTATCTTCTAGTTTGCCTCTGTTGATATAGGCCGGCAGTAACCGTATGCTGCGGGTTCTTCTAAGGCAGAAACACTGGCTCGAAACTTCCCATTCTTCAATCCTTTGGGTAGGTAAGGGGATGGGATTGCGACTGTAAGAGGATTAGCCATCAGTAAGGTATAATGTATAATTTAGTATTTATGTTATGATTTCGTCGTCTATTTATAACTATATCTGGAATGTTGAAGTGAAAGTGAAAGTTAATTGAAAGTAAACTGGTCATTTCTATTTATACCTTTGACCACAAGTATTTCCCGGGTTTTAATTAATTAACCAGTTATTTTCCTAGGAAAGATAGACCTTAAAAATTTATTTCCAAAAAATTTATTACCAGAAAAATTTATTACCAGCATATATAAACCACATATCAGAGCCCCCGAATCCGTAATCAAAATGTGCATTGTCATCATCATTTTGAGCCACGAACCCTTTTTTGAGGAAATTTAGGCATTTTTCTCACCTGTTTTATACCGTTATAAATAGGGCATTAGTCGATCCTCAAAAAAGGGATCCAGATCCCGATCCTAACTTATAAAAGGATCTTCGATCCGATCACGATCCTAATTCTATGAAAGGATCTTCGATCTGATTACGATCCCCAAAAGGATCTTTTCAATAATAGTCAGAGGACTATCATTTTTAGTACAGCTCCTGGAAGGAGATGCCTTATGGCATGGACGGCGTACAATGTCCGTCCGTCTACGGCAGCCTGGGGCGTACTTAGTGCTTAAGTTAGTATTCAAACCATAAAACACATAAAAATATATATTTAACCAACATAAATTTCAACACTTTCACCTCCAACTCGGGGATTAAGAAGAAAAAGGATCGGATCGAATTCAATAAAAGTTTCGATCCGATCCTGATCCTACTTTAAAAAGGATCGTCGATCCGATCTCGATCCTCAAAAAAAGGATCGCGATCCGGATCTTTCGATCATGGATCGAAAGATCTTAATGCCCTATTGATAATCCATCATTCATGTCTAATTATCGAATAAAATCTTATTTTGGACCAGTTGTTTAGAAATATGTGGAAATTTCCATCGGAATGTTGACACATTCCTGTGTCGCTAAGGAAATTTATTTGACTAATTTGGACTATAACTCGAAATTTGTAAATGTTAAACGCCAATAAATTGTACCATCATGTAGGCAATAGGCGACTTTCCATTCACCAATAATACACTTTATCGTTTATCTCAAAATATAACAGTCATACAGTTATGGACCAATTTATAAATGTTGGCATAAATGGTAAATTGATCCATAACTGTATGACTGTTATATTTAGAGAGATAAAGTGTATTATTGGTGAATAGGAAGTCGCCTATTGCCTACTTGATAGTACCATTTATTGGCGTTTAGCATCTACAAATTTAGAGATATAGTCTAAATTAGTCGAATAAATTTCTTTAGCAACGCAGGAATGTGTCAACATTCCGATGAAAATATCAACATATGTCTAACCACTGGTTTATCATTCCTAGGAAAAAAAACTTTAATGTTGTAAAATTCCCTAACTATACGGGGGCGCGTCGTTAGTCCTGTTGCGTGGTATTCTGAGGCACCGTGGTATTTTGAGGCACTAGTCAAATTAACCATGGATATTCAACTTGCGTGGTATTCTGAGGCAACACCAACCTGTGATCATGATGCGATCATTTACATAGTTCTAATTTAGACAATGACTTTCCATTTGAGTAGAGATACTTGTATGTTTTCCCTGCTCTAAATAGTGTATTGTGCTTCATGACCTGGAATGCTTGTTTAATAATATGTTTATTCGTCTCATTATTCAGGACATACAATACAAATAGAAAAAACCTGTGAGTACTGTTGCGTGGTATTTTGAGATATATCGTAGTATTCTGAGATTTTGTTTCGCTTACTCAAATGGTTTTGTGGTTCAATCGGTTTCATCGTAACCTGATAACCACCGCCACAAAATTGTGGAACATGACACAATTTGATGGCACGCGACACAATTTACTATGGTAGAACCCAGGGTTGCCGTGGGAATGGGAATCTGTGGGTATTCCCATATGGGATGGGAATGGGAATGACTTTAAGCCTATGGGTATTCCCACATGTGGGTTTCTGTGGGTTTTTCTGTGGGTTTCTGTGGGTTTTAGTGGGTTTTCCTGTGGGTTTTAGTGGGTTTTCCTGTGGGTTTCTGTGGGTTTACTTTTGGTATCTGCAGGTATCTGTCGGGATTCAGTGTGAAATCCTACTTAGGCCTATATAATATCATAGTAAACATAATCTTGTAGTCTATTATTATATTAGTTAGGATCAGCAAATTCAATTGGTTTTTGCGAGTTTTTGTGTGGGTTTTTGTGGGTTTTTGTGTGGGTTTTTGTGGGTTTTTGTGTGGGTTTCTGTGGGTTTTTCTGTGGGATTCTGTGGGTTTTTGTGTGGGTTTTTCTGTGGGATTCTGTGGGTTTTTGTGGGTATTCCCACAGAAATCCTGTGGGAATGGGATAGGAATGGGTATTGAAATTCCATTCCCACGGCAACCCTGGTAGAACCCCATATGGACCATGAATGAAACATATACTTTATCCATGGTCCATATGGGGTTCTACCATAGTAAATTGTGTCGCGTGCCATCAAATTGTGTCATGTTCCACAATTTTGTGGCGGTGGTTATCAGGTTACGATGAAACCGATTGAACCACAAAGCCATTTGAGTAAGCGAAACAAAATCTCAGAATACTACGATATATCTCAAAATACCACGCAACAGTACTCACAGGTTTTTTCTATTTGTATTGTATGTCCTGAATAATGAGACGAATAAACATATTATTAAACAAGCATTCCAGGTCATGAAGCACAATACACTATTTAGAGCAGGGAAAACATACAAGTATCTCTACTCAAATGGAAAGTCATTGTCTAAATTAGAACTATGTAAATGATCGCATCATGATCACAGGTTGGTGTTGCCTCAGAATACCACGCAAGTTGAATATCATGGTTAATTTGACTAGTGCCTCAAAATACCACGGTGCCTCAGAATACCACGCAACAGTCCTACTCTGCATGTAGACGTTAGTCCTAATTCTGACTTGTAGACGTTAGTCCTGTTGCGTGGTATTCATTGCGCTAAGTTCATTTAATTCTTCATGCGGATTGACTTTTTAATGGCTGCTTTATTACGAACCATTTTTGCCGTTCGGATTCAATAAGAGCGAACTTGACTATTAGTCATTTTTGACTATGAATCATTTCTAACTTCATTGCGAGCGAAGGCACTACCAAACTAGGATGGTATTTTAGACAATTCCGCATTACACCTAGCGACTACTTCCTTAATGAAAAAATTCCACATATTGATGGTGTTTGGGGTGGAGATATCGAGATCATGGCAGCTTCAGCAATTCTCCAAGTTGATATTTATGTAGCAAACGACAACTACTTAAATACACTACAAGAAAGTAAATTTAGCCATCAGGTACGCTGGAGCCTACTCAAAGGTAGCAAGGACACAAAGTTAGCAATATATATCAAGAACTTTGCTAATCATTACGAACCAGTGATATCTATGATTAATTGTCCAACCACTTTCGGAATAATTGAAGAACCCCTGAATTCTTAAACAATATTATAGTACTGTTGCGTAGATTTGTTTAATTTGTATTGTGTCTTGAATAATGAGACGAATAAACATATTATTTAAGCTTTCCAGGTCGTGAAGCACAATAAACTATTTAGAGTAGGGAAAACATAAAGTATCACTACTCAAATGGAAAGTCATTGTCTAAATTAGAACTATGTAAATGATCGCATCATGATCACAGGGGGGTGCATGCATTTGTCAGAATTTTGAAGCTGTCACTTGTCAGAATTATCCTAGTTGTCACTTGTCAATGGTTTTTAGGACTGCTGTCACTTGTCAGAATGGTTTTTAGGATTGCTGTCACTTGTCAGAATGGTTTTTAGGACTGCTGTCACTTGTCAGAATGGTTTTTAAGGAATGGCGGATGTTTCGTCACTGATATTTCTTTGAATGAAATTAAAGAATCACTACTTTCATTCTCCCATTCATTCTACCAAATAATAAATGACAATCACCCACCCTCACGAAATAAAAAAAACACTCTCGCGTGCCACTTTATATTATTTCAAACTCAAAATGCCTACTCTCACTTTCCTACCAATTCTATTCAACTCCATGTTTGCCAAAAAGCCATTCTGACAAGTGACAGCAGTCCTAAAAACCATTCTGACAAGTGACAGCAGTCCTAAAAACCATTCTGACAAGTGACAGCATTCTTAAAAACCATTCTGACAAGTGACAGCAGTCCTAAAAATCATTCTGACAAGTGACAACTAGGAAAATTCTGACAAGTGACAGCTTCAAAATTCTGACAAATGCAACTCCCCCATCACAGGATTGGTGTTGCCTCAGAATACCACGCAACAGTCCTACTCCTAAATTGGCATTAGTCCTACTTTTTTCAGATGTAGGCGTCAGTCCTACTGCAAAATTGGAATTAGTCCTACCTTTTTCAGATGTAGGCGTCAGTCCTACTCCACTAAGATATTCGACAAATTACCGAATGTGACCAATATGATAAATTGTCTAATAACTCGTAAACAATTAAATTTAGACAAATAAATTATATTATCACTTAATAGGAAATAGTCTATTGGCTATCAAATGGAATTACTTTCGAATGTTTAGCTATCGAGGTTCTCAAAATAGGACCCAACTGGCCAAAACACGTTTCCATAGCAACACTGGAATGTAGCAACATTCCATGAAAAAAATCCAAATTTTTCGTATTAACACATTCACATCTCAGTTCTATGCGAAAAGTTTTAAAATAAAAACACTTAGAAGTGCCCTTAAACGACCTCTGAAAATCATCAAATTTGTCACAAATATACCCTATTGCGTAATCATATGGTGACTGATCTAAATTTTAACAACGGATAGGGCCATATTTACATATGCTGGTAATACATTCCTAAGCTCCATTGTGCTTTGTAAATTATTTAAGGCAGCTCATGTATTAGTTCAACCATCTTCTACCGCATCCCTAGTCCCAAATTCGCAAGTTACTCTGAGGCCGTATTATAGTAGGCTATGATCTATCATTTTCCTAACGCAGGATCTAATCCAAATGCGTATGGGTAACCAAGTAGTAGTCTAGGATCACTGGCGTCAACCGAGAAATTTGAGAAGTATGAACTTTTTGGTGGTTTTATGTTCTTGGGGCTCCCTTTGGCCAAATTAAACCCATGCCACTTTGGCATGTTTGGTCAATTTTTTTAATGCAAGCTTAAATATGATGGGGCGCCTGAATAATTCGGACAAATCCGCATTCAGGAAATCCTACTGAATGACCATGTAGAGTGTTGATTTATGTTTATTTGAACTCCATGGAATATAGGGGATCAAAACAAGGGGCTACTCGATGGGGTTACTAGGAGGTTTGAGATTGGAATGTTGCACATTCCTGCGTCATCAAGGAAAATATTCAGCTCGAATATGGTCATGTGAATCCTCAAATTTCTCCAAATTTAATGCTGAATACGAATGTCTTATATATTAAAACGCTAGGATTTTTTGTGCTTGTCCGAATTGATTGGAGAATTGGAAAGTCGTAGAGATATGAAAATTGACATGTAGGCGTAAAATTATATGACTACGATTAAGTTCTAAGATCTTAGCGAAATTTTCACACTATTTGACGAATTTTGAAAAATCTGCCTCATTTCATTGTTTTTTGATGGAGATTCATGAATATTACTTCTAAAATTTTGATATTACAATATTATTTCTGTTTTTCTAACCAAATAGTTTATTTCGAGACCCTGAAGATTGTAAATTTTTCAAAATCAGGTTAAATATTAGTCGACAAATCCATATTTATACTACTAGTAATTAATATTGACATCGGTTAACCGGTTAGCCGCCCTGGAAGAAACCAAAATAACCGATCCCGAATATCGGTTAACCAACCCCAGGCCCTGGTGATATATTAACATATGTTTAGGAAGAGTATTATAACTTCAGGATGGCTTCATTTACGCGTGTTAATAATTATATGTACACTATCTTGAGTTACACTGCCATACCATTCGGTTAAACAGCACCTTTTCTGGAATGCAAACTCATTTTTTGTTGAAAATTTTTGAAATTTCCGGCAAATATCTATCACAGTATAGCAATGTATTCTTACATATATACTACTGAATTTAGTTATGCAAATACCGTATTGCTTCGAATAAGCGCCCGGGCGCTTATTTATTTCATGCACCCTTTAGACCTGTATCACATGTGAGGTATATTAATATACACATTCTATTAAAATTTCAGCCTTCTATCATTTAAAATGGCTGAGTTATGGTCAAAAAACTGAAATTTCTAATTCTAAAAGGTGACAATGACGTCATAATTCCATGATGAGTCTACATTTTCTTTGAGCTCAGAACTTAGCGGAGCCATAGCCAAAAGACTCCCACATGCCAAAAATCAGCTTTCTGCTCCTGGTAGTTTCTTCAATCAATTCGTTTCAGAGATATATCCTTACTATTAAAACTCGATTAATGTGTACGAGGGTCACTCGATAAGTTTTGAGCCTGGTGTAGTTGCTTCCATTTGATTGTGTTGGAAATTCCTAGGATTATTCATCTACCTATTATTACTTGTATCTTTGGGTTTGAGTTAGATTGGAAAAGTTTCTAAAATATTATGCCACATATAATGGAGTGTCCTTGTGGACTCCGACATATTTGTAAGCCATTTCCTATGGAATTATATTTATTCTCTTTATGGAAAAATGATAGTGGGGAGCAAACTTTTGATAATTCAATATTATCAATGCGATATATTCACAATCCGGGGGGATTCTATGACTAACATATTTAAATTTCGTTTGCAAAACATAAAGAAATGTTCAAAGATATCCCAAATCAACACTTGTGGTTGTGTTTTCATAGATGCTACAAAATATCTTAGACAATTTCTTCATTACGATATTTTAGAAACCTGTCCGATTGAAATCAAACTCAAAGTCAAAGATAATAATAGGTATGTGAATAATCCTAGAAATTTTCAACAAAATCAAACGGAAGCAACTACTCCAGGCTCAAAACATATTGAGTGACCCTCGTAAAACTCGATTAATGTTTGTGTATGTGTGTATATGTTAGAACAAATTTGCGAAATCAACAATTATGCATAATTGTCGACAATTATGCATAATTGTTCATTTTACAACAATTATGCATAATTGTTCATTTTACGACAATTATGCATAATTGTTTATCTAATGTAACAATTATGCATATTTGTTGTAAAATGAACAGTTTTACATAATTGTTTTAAATGTAAGCAACAATTATGCATAATTGTCATCCTGACTCGCGCATTCTTCCTGTCAGCTATCTGTAGCTACCTTAATGTTAGTAAAGACGTACAGCGTAGCTCCAAGTGTCATAATAAGTTTGACTGACCGTCGGAAGAGAAATTTTGGAATTTCGTGTGTTAGACTGAGCCTTACTTGGCTCCATACGGTTATGCTTGTTGTGTTATAGTGAAATTATAGTTATTTATGTGACAGACTGACTGTGTAGTGTGTAGTGTGTACATATACGTATATACTATACAATGGCTGAAGGCTGAGCTCTGGTCACGAGGTGCCCCGGTTTTCGGGGAGTGGACTGTACTACCAATTATTTTTTTGTTCAATAAATTGGTTTTTCTTTGGAACTCAGTAGCACCATTAATAATTATGCATAATTGTTGCTTCCATTTTTAACAATTATGTAAAACTGTTCATTTCACAACAATTGTGCATAATTGTTGCTTACATTTTAAACAATTATGTAAAACTGTTCATTTCACAACAATTATGCATAATTGTTACATTAGATGAACAATTATGCATAATTGTTGTAAAATGAACAATTATGCATAATTGTCGACAATTATGCATAATTGTTGATTTCGCAAATTTGTTCTAACATATATATATATTTATATACAGTAGGACGTCAGTTATCCGAACGGGTTTGGACCGCGGGGGTTCGGATAACTGAAGTTGTTATGTGATTCTATAGAAAAGTTGGTCAGTAGTACTAAGTAGTCATAATGATGAATATGGATAAAATACTTATTAGCTTATGTAGGTATCATCAATAGTATATAAAATGATGGCAGTGTAATAATTTCAATTATCAACTCAGGATGCATCATTTAGACATTTATTATATTTTAGTTTGGTCAACCAAGGGGTTCGGATAACTGAAGTGTTCGGATAACTGAAGTTCGGATAACTGAAGTTCGGATAACTGACGTTCTACTGTATATAGCTATCTGTAATGAACTAATTGAACAAACTGCCATGCTCAGAAAGCTGACTTTTGGTATGTGGGAGTCTTTTGGCTATGGCTCCACTAAGTTCTGAACTCAGACGAAAATGTCGACTCATCATGGAATTATGACGTTATTGTTACCTTTTTTAGAGTTTAGAAGGCTGAAATCTTAATAGAACGTGTATTAATATACCTCACATATGATATAACTATCATCAAAATGATTACTCATCATTCTGTTATGACGTCATCATTACGCATCAAAATATTAAAAATTGACAAATTTTGTGATTTTTCGTGCGATATCGAATATAACGGTGGACAAGTATTTAGAGATGTTATCTCCCTTAGAATTAATCAATGTGACCCCAAGCGCCCATAGAGCGCCTCCGGCGGACACAAAGTGTCCGCCAGCCCCGCAGCGCAAGCAAGCGAAGCGCGCTTGTGCACAAATAAATATTTATCGAGTTTTAATAGTAAGGATATTCGTATTCAGCATAAATTTGGAGAAATTTGAGGGGTCACATGACCATATTCGTGCTGAATATTTTCCTTGACGGCGCAGGAATGTGCAACATTCCAATCTCAAACTTCCAAGTAACCCTATCGATTGACCTCTTGTTTTGATCCCCTATATTCCATGTGTTCAAATAAACATAAATCAACACTCTACATGGTCATTTAGTAGGATTTCCTGAATGCGGAATTGTCTGAATTATTCAGGCCCCAAAAATATTTAAGCTTGCATAAAAATAAATTTCCCAAACATGCCAAAGTGACATGGGCTTAACTTTGGTCAAGGGCACCCCCAAGAACTCAAAACCACCAAAAAAGTTCATACTTCTCAAATTTTTCGGCTGGTCCCTAAATCCAGGATTTGAGCCTGGACTGTAAACCATTCAATTTAGACAAACATTATATTATTACTTAATATGAAGTAGTCTATTGGCTACCAAATAAGATTAAATTTGAATACCTAATTGACTCGTCCCGTCCCGGAAATTAGGCATGCCCGTGAAAAATTCAGTTCAAGACCTATGAAGAGGAGGGTATCAGACTGAAGCAGAGAGCACATGAAGTAGAGACGCGACGTGACAAACAGTGCACCGATCAGAACACAGTTAGGAGATGGGAAGAGAGGGCAGATAGAGGCGGATGGAAAAGTTGCATAATAGTTTACGAGGTCTTAACTGGTGTGATGCTGAACTCGAAGCTGTATATACATTCAAAAAAAAGTTTATTAAAACGATATGAAGCACTGAAGATGGAAACTTGAAGACGAATTTTTTAAATCTGCAAGTACAAGACATTAGATGACGTGGTTTCCTGATATATTTTCAATTACAACACAATTTTAAATAAACTATTTGTAAAGAATTGTGACTGAAATTTAATAACCACCGTGTGTTTCGACACTGAAATACCACAGTATTATCATACAATTTTAATTGATATAATTCGCTACGTAACGAAAAAATCCCACCCATCCCCCCTCTTCTCCATCTGTCACATTTTAATTATTCGCCCTCCCTTGAAACGTTACGTCACGTCTCAACAGTCCCACGGGGCATCTTATACTATTATATTGGCACATAGCTCCATGGGAATATGGGATAGAGGATACTTAAGGATTTTGCCTGTAAAGGTATTTCTAGCTTTTAAATATATTATGAATTTAATTTAATATACAATTATAGTTTATTTGTGCTTCCTTATAATTCAAAAGAAATCCTGAATTAAAGAAAAAAGAAATTAAATATCACTATATAGTACACTTAACTTAATGATAGACTAACTACGTAGACTGTATTATTAACACACAATTAAGAATACGATATTATAAATTTAGCGATATCTTCTTGCGGCATCGCTTGTAATTGAATCTGAGAGTCCTCCAGTGCATTCTTTTTCCTGGTCATTCCCGTTAACAGCTCGACACAAATCCAATGAATGAGAGTGTCATCATTATCTCCACAATCAAAAGTTGCCAATACAGATTCAATAATGGATTGTAAAAGAATCCGAGCATTAACGCGATAGATTCAAACAATTTGTAGACACCCATTATAGCAGCACTCATTGACTTCACATAAGTAGAAGCTATTATTGAATAAATTAGAGACTTACAATTCGAATCTGCGACCCCTAAAAGGACAGAGCAAGACAGTGCAAGGATGAGATTGGAAGGTTTTATCAGTGTCCCATCAGTTAACAGAGCGTTGTGAGGTGTCTATGGGAAGTTACAATTGCGAGGTAGTAAATCAGAATAATTGCAATTGAGCACACTATCACAACTAGTAGAAATATAGTTTTTTGAGTGAGTCGCTTAGACAAGCGACCGTTAATTGCAAAACAAATACTCCCAAACATCCCCCCAACCCCGGACAAGAGTAAAGAAAGAGCTGCGTAACGCACTCTAAATCCAGGAGCCAATATGTTGCCGAAACAGGTAGCATACACTCCCCCGGCGTAGAGATTTAGCATCAGTCCGCTAACTGTAAAACATCGGTATCAGTAACCACGTTTTGACACGTAGAAACAAACGTAACACATCTAGAAGGCCTTTCAAGAATTCCACTATTATCGACTTTAAATTCCTTATTTTCTTATCTTCTTATCCCGAGTCGGTCTGTTTATTTGGAAGAATTAATAGAATTAAAAGGACGCCGATCATTCCAATGAAACTGAGGACTGAGAAAATTATGTAGCGATCAAAAGCAGTGATGTCCACAGAATCTCCTAAGTATAAGAAAACGAACAAATTGCCAATAACGAAATTCGAAGTCATGAATGCTAAGAATATACCACTATTTCTGTCAATAGTTCTTTCATCTGAATTCTCCAGCAGTATCTGACCCTCCGCTGTCCATAAGAGTGCCGCTCCTATGCCGATTAAAGCGGCCGTGATGTAGAGAGTGTACACCAGGAGGTATATGTAGGCAGCCGCGAATGCAACGTACGTGATCGCGGCTATAAATAGGGAAGTCTTTGAACCGATCAGTCTTATCACTGAAGGTGCAATGACATTTGAAACTGTGAAGAATGCATACAGGAATAGTAATGCGTAGTACCCGATGTTTTGAATTAAGATGTTTTGTGCTTGAGTGGAATTCGTGTGGAAGTTTTCAATGCAGAAACTGAGAGGGATTGTGTGGTGGCGAAATCAACGAAAATAAAGTGAAAGGCAAACCCCAATACAACTATGTTGTGAAGGTGTTTATCAAATTTAGCCTTGATCTTCAACAAAATTGTTTGAAACGTCTTCATAAATGCTACAATACAAATACTAGTTAAAACTCAAATTTTGAATTGGTCTAGTTGAGGAAACTGTAAAAACTGAAAAGTCGACACAACGGGACTATTTTATGTAACCATTAGAAGTGACAGTTATAGACGGAATTAAATTTAATTTCTAAATCCATTCTGTAACCGTAAAAGTTGAGATAATCATTCATTTGTCGAAGAATTATCAGTAAGTTAGAAACAAATTAATCACCCATAAAAAGAAGAGCATAGAATAGTGGAGGTGATACTATTTGCAGTATGATATTTCACAGCTTTTGACTATTTTGAAAAATGTGCTAGAGACTGCCTTTCAACGCTTGATCTGGGGTTTTGAGGGGTATAGAATCCGAGTATCGTATTTTCAAATCTATTTTATAAATAGTATTTCGTTTGTTTTTGTTTACAATAGATAAATAAAGTAAGTAAACTCTAAAAATGAGCTAGAGACTACCTTTCAACTCTTGACCTGGGGTTTTTAGGACGTATATTATAAGTATTGTATTTTTGAAACTGCATGATAAATATTTAGTTTGTTTTGTATGCAATAGATGCATGAAGTAAATACCTTTCAAATATGTGTTAGAAACTACTAGCTTTCAACAATGTAGTGACCTGTTGCTTGTAAGGGTGTAGATTCCAAATATCGTATTTCATATTTAAATGGATTATTTCTTTACGTTAAACTCATAAGTAAGCAAATTTGAAATGGGTTAGTGTCAATATTTACCCGCAGGACTTCTGAATTTGTTTATATTCCCAGACGCCCGCAGGGTGACTCTGCGGACACAAAGTGTTCGCTAGCCGCGCTGCGCAAGTGCGCAAAGCGCGCTTGTAACTTTAAATTCTAAATTCTAGCAATGCAAGTACCAATAACCTGCATACGCGTTACATCTACATATATCGCTGATAAATCAAACTAGCATCAAATACTAAATCAATTCGTGCATCAACTGCTTAACATTGACTTGCTTGCACTTCATTACTCCTCCTCTTGAGATAAGAATCCAGTCTGAAGCGAGTGATTCATATGAGGAGACTTTCCACCAAACTATAAAACGGATTATAAAGGTTCTGTTATTGTTTTCTGTATCTATTTTCTGTAGAGATACACTGGATAGCCTTTTATTGCCAAGATGATGTAGATTACCATCGATTCCTACAGTAAGATTGTAGCCCGTAGTAGATTAAGTTCATAACCTGAAAAGGTATCTTATTACTTGTAATATTATATATGCAACTAATAGTATAACATGCATAGCAAATGGATAATTATGCTCAAGGAATGTGGAGTATATACTTGTATTACACTATGTGTATGTGTAGTTTAAAAGATAAAACAGCAATTAACTGAAGAAATTGGATCAGGAATAATGATTCCGATATGGGACATGCTACTGGCAGGAGTTGTCGCTCTTCCAGATTACGCATTTATAATCTATATATTGATATACATAGGCAAGTTCCTCATTGCTGTGGTCAGCTTTCCAGTGGCACTCAGAATGTCTGCTGAACTTTTTAAGCAGGTTTTAAAATACAAAAATATCGTTAAGATCTACCGAGATGATGATGATAGTGCACAGTACGAAGCTTATTTCGCACATTTCAAGATTATTTACTGTCTCCTCCTCTCTCTAATTGTCTACATCACGTTTACCATTGTATGCAGTGTAAATGGAACTTATATGCTGGGATTGTTTCACGAGTTAGGCAAATATTCGAACAAATTTCCCTTGAGAACAGTAATATTTTTTCTCACGAATTCTCAAACAGGGCTTTTGCAACATATCCATTACATTTCTATCCCTACAAACAACTATGTCATGTATTGTATTGAGGCATTTCGGGGTCTGGGAGAGAATGGAATTATGCTCTTCGCAGCTATTTTGATATATCAAATTGTATGTTATATTCAAAAATACAACTTCTCATTCTGGTTTTGGTTCAAAATATTCGCAATACGAGCTGTGTTTGTTCTCTTTTCTAAGTCGAACATTGTGTTTTGGATTATAAATACAATAACCAATCGCTTTTTTGTTTATCGGATAACCTCAGAGATTATTTATTCTTTATTTCTTCCTTTTCCGCTTCTGAGGAAAATCTTTGAACTGTTTGAAAATACGATCCTGACAGTTATGTCCTTTGTATTGCTACGAGTAGCTTTCAAGACGATCAAATTAAAAGAAAGAGAGAACAGAGATAATCAGTTAATGATTGAAGAGGTGGGACAGGGTCACATAATCAAGGTTGGAATAGCCATTCAATTATTCAAAATATTCACAGCGGGTTATTTTTTCACAACATTGGTGAATTTGGGGACAAACATGTTAGAATGTCACTTCATTTACCTACTGGCTCCACTTATTGTTAAGTACACTATCAACTCCTTCACAGAAACTCAAGTTTCTATCGGAATCATCGTAGGGCTTCTAAGTTTCCTTCCAACTCTCCTCTACATTTTATTTCTGTGGAAATTATGGTTCTATATAGGAAATCTAAGGAACAACCCCTACAGATATCGTAGAGAAGATTTCATTGCTGTTCCGACTTCAAATGTACAGGAATTGAATAATCCGCATTTTGATAAACTACGAAACCAAGACAGGATCATACTAGCTCATCATCTGGTCATTACTTCCATTGCAAGTCTGCTCATCGCAGGATTTTGCAGTCAGTTTCTACACATCAAATGGGCTGCACCTCTAACGCTGAAACCTGGGGACTATATTTTAATGAATGATACACATCCTGATCTTCTTTGTGACGGGGAGTTAGAATACTCATTCACCTACTCTCCTACCACGTACTTAGATCCAGTGGTATATAAGAATAGCATTGATTTGAAGAATGAAACATGTTGGGAATCCATTCATTTTTATTCCAAACCTATAGAATCTTACTTTTTCGAACAAAACATCAAAATCACTAATGCTTCAGAGATACGCTATGTTGAATTGTGGTCACCTGCTGGTACCTACTTCCATAATATATCAAAAAGCATCGAAACATTGGAACTTGATTTTTATCCCTCGCCAAAGCCATGCTACATTTTTACAGCAAACCTTTTTACGCTACTGCCTGATAAACTTTGTTTTGAGTACCAAAACAAAACTCAAAATGGGCTAAGCATTACTTATATAAATGAAACGATCTGTAATGAAAATAAATCAAGATGTATTACAGAAAATTTCGGAGTATCGGATATAAGTATGACAGTTTTACCCAATTCCAGTGAATCAATTGAACTGCATCTAAAGAGAAGAGTTTACAGAGGAGGGAATTCCAGCATATTGTGCGATTTTCGCAATATTTCTGATTGCGATGCAGGGAATATCCAACTAATCGTTTACAGACCGGAAGATCTGTACTATTCAAAATCCCATCCAAGAGAAAGCATATGTCAATTCTCTGCAGTTTGCTACTACAATACTTGGATCCCTATCATTTCGAGTGTCTGCATTTTTCTACTGACTCTACTATGTGGGATCGGAACTATCATTCTAATTCATATAAAGCTAGGGTAGCTAGCTACAAATGGAAAAGTAGTGAGTTTTCTTATATTATTTTTGTAAATGTTTGGACTAAGATAAGCTATATTATTTCCGTTCCTTGTATCCATGGTATATCAAATGTTGTCCACTAGGGTTTATAATCTGAACCGGTATTTTCTAATTCCAGAGAGATTTATTATTTTTTAATTTACCTTATATATATTTTGGATTGTGTTCATGACTTGGATTGAATATGTGATTTTATTTGTTAATTCGAAGTACTACAGTCGACTCCGCTTAATCGGGTCACTTTTGGTAGGACCGGAATAGCTCTCACAAATGGAAGCTAATACAAAATATTTTCGGTTAATAGGGTTCTCTACTTAATCAGGGCAAAAACTCCTCTGACCAATTTGACCCTATTAAGCGGAGTCGACTGTATTTTATATTTAACTAAAGACTTGCCGAAATCTTTTAAGATTTTGCAATAATTTGGGCCCAAAAAGCAGCCAGGAGCGATTGAACAAGCAAATCCCTGAATTGGTAGGTAAGTGAATCATTGAAATACTAATATAGTTTATTTTTTTAATATTCACCTAAATAAACAAAATCGCGAACAGGGATGGATAGGAGTAAATCCTTACTATTAAAACTCGATTAATGTATATTTATTTATATATATATATCTGTAACGAATTGATTGAAGAAACTGCCAGGCGCAGAAAGCTGATTTTTGGCATGCGGGAGTATTTTGGCTATGGCTCCAGTAAATTCTGAGCTCAGACTAAAATGTCGACTCATCATGGAATTATGACGTCATTGTCACATTTTTAAAAGTTAAGCAATACAGTTATTCGAGGATAACTCAGCTATTATAGGAGATAGAAGGCTGAAATTTTAATAGAATCTGTATACTAACATACGTCACATATGATGCAGCTATCATCAAAAAATGATGACTCATCACTTTGTTATGACGTCATCATTACGCATCAAAAAATTTTTAAATTGACAAATTTGGTAATTTTTCGTGCGATATCGATTATAACAGTAGGACATGCGTATTTAGGGATGTTATCTCCCTTATAATTAATCAATGTGCACCCAGGCTCCCGCAGGGCGCCTCTGGCGGACACAAAGTGTCCGCCAGCCGCGCAGCGCAAGCAAGCGAAGCGGCGCTTGTGTCTAATAATGTTGGCAGGTACAAGTATGGAAAACTCAGAAACTAAATTACAACTCACACTAATAGGTCCTAGAGGGATTCCGTATATCAGAACAGTGAATTGCGTGGTGAAGTGACAGAAGTTGCTGTTAGCTAGATTAGAGTAGAAAATACGTTAATAGCGGCAAACATGAACATATTGCTATCCGTAATTTGCTTCGTTGAAATAAGTATGTATAATACAAGTATATTAATTTTGTTAGAATATGTAGCTAATGAATTCTAGGAATTTAAAGTTTGAAGCATTGCTTGACTAGTACACGTTATTCGCAAATTAGGATTGTAGAATATTGGCGACTACCTGAATCCTAGAGTCAAGTAGTATATCGGAATGCTGTAGTCTGGGCTGGAATTAATGTTGCACAGTAACTGTTGTAGATACAGATCCACCTACATAGATGCAATAAAAACATAAATCATATAAAAGTAGACACGCACTGTAATTCTTACACACACAATTTCAACTTGAATCCTATATAAATCAGGTTAAATTTATAAAATCGAACATAAGAAGACTTTATAAATATAGTCTAACAACTGATAATGTTTCTAAAATAGGATCAAACAAGAATACATCAGATATTCGAACATTTGACCGCATCAAAATTCAAACGAATATATCCTCCATGCCATTTAACGATACCGAAACAACTAGAGAGAAGTGCGGGAGATAGACATAATTAAACGTATTGCGTATGACTAACTAACCGCATACTGGAGTGTGTGCGTAGTTGGATGATAGAGTGATGTATGAGTATCTCTAGCATTTCATTAGACACGGACGCTGATATCCGGGGAGTGTTGGTTCTATATCCTCATCTAATGAAATATTGAGGTTATATAGTATGCTGATGAATTCATGACAAACCATTCGTGCCATACAGGATACGGAGATTTCAGTACTGGACAACAAATGTATCTTAAGATGAGGTGAAATATTATTTAATATGACGTATATGTGTGCATATATTATTAATTAGTAATGCAGTACAATAAACTGATACTACTCTATGATATTAGTTTATTAGAAGAGTCAGATGATGAGTAAATAATAAATAATAATAATTGGATTGAGTTAGTAAAAAATAACTCACCCATTCAATGACGTCATCGTGTGTAAGCTGAAATGAGACCATAGAGCTATTTAGAAAAGGAGAGTACTGCTCCAGAACAAAATATCAGTGTTGGAGAGAGTTTTCATGTCTGGAATGGTTAAAGAGAGGTCCCAACGCAGATGTGAAGCAGTGACTGCTTTAAACAAACCTGTCGCATCTGTGTACAAAATTATGCAATGGAAAGTCACTCACACACACATATATATATATATATATCAATATTTAGCAGTGATTCAAGCATAATTTTCTTACAACTATGTGATGGGAGTTCTAGGAGAGTTTAGAGATTGTCAGTGTACTTCGATTTATCACAGAGCGCGGCCTTGAACTTCGTGGTTCGGACAAACCATTGGATCTCCGAACAATGGAAACTATCGTGGCTGTTTGGAATTGGTAGCTGAATACGATGCTTTGCTCTCCGAGCATATTCGCAAACATGCTAACAAGGGTCGCGGCCATACGTCATACTTGTCTTCTATTGTATGTGATGAATTTGTCTACATAATGGGCAAACGTGTTTTGGATGTTTTATATAAGGTTAATGTATTGTGGGCTAATTTGATTCTGAATATTGTGGGGTGGGTTCGATGTAAGAGGTAATGTTGAAATGGTTCAACCATAGCCTACTCTAATAATGCCTCACAGTAGACTGAAAATCATGGACTAGGGATGAAGTAATAGCCGAATGGATTAATACACGATTAGCCTAAAATCGTTAACCATGCAGAATAGGCATTAAGAAAGTATTACCAGCATATATAAACATGGCATCAAAGTACATATATCCGTTGGAAAAATTTCGATTAGACATCATATCATTGCGCAACAGGTCATTATATGGAGGATTTTGGCAATTTTTAAAGCTGTTTTAAGCCTACTTCTAAATGTCATTAAGGTATAATTTTTGTTTAGAACTAAGATTAGTACGAGTTGATCTGAAAAATTTAGAATTTTTCAATGGAATGTTGTTACATTCCCGCGTTGCTATGGTAAAGCATTTTGGTCAGTTTGGGCCATTTCATGCAAACTGTAATGATTAGAGCTCCAAATTTGATCGTGTTTGATAGGCAATGGACTACTTCCTATTAGGTGATAATACAACTTTAACTTCTAAATTCAACGAGTTTTGAGTTATGGGCTGATTTTAAGAATGTGACCAAAACACTAAATTGTCGCATAACTCTGTAGTCTGTGAATTTAGAAGTAAAATTTGTATTATTACCTAATAGGAAGTAGCCAATTGCCTATCAAATACGATCAAATTTGAAGAGCTAGTTCTTACAGTTTGCAGGATATGGCTCAAACTGATCAAAATGCTTTACCATAGCAACGCGGGAATGTAACAACATTCCATTGAAACATTCTAAATTTTTCAGATCAACTCGTACTAATCTTAGTTCTAAACAAAAATTATACCTTAATGACATTTAGAAGTAGGCTTAAAACAACTTTAAAAATTGCCAAAATCCTCCATATAATGACCTGTTGCGCAATGATATGATGTCTAATCGAAATTTTGACAACGGATTTATGTACTTTGATGCCATGTTTATATATGCTCGTAATACATTCTTAATGCCTATCATACATGATTAACGATTTTAGGCTAATCGTGTATTAATCCATTCGGCTATTACCGCATCCTTGGTTATTTTACTGTGAAGCATTATTAGAGTAGGCTATGGTTCAACTTTTCGAAAAAGGAAATAGTTCGAATTGCAGTTTAGGAAATAGTTCGGCTTTCTATCATTAGGATTAATGGTGGTTCTCATGTTAACTATTTCCTTTTTTGGAAAGTCGAACTATTTCCGCCATACCATGTAAGACATATAGGGGGCCTAAATTTTTGGACAGCACCAGGGCCCAGACGACCCTTAATGCGGTCCTGATCTCGATTCGTTGGAATATACTGCATGTTAACCCTCTATAAGATATAATGCAATCTTGGAAAATACACTGTATTCAACGGACGGAAAATATCATGTACTCTAGGGATATATAATATACTATCAGGACATTCATTGTACCATTCGGACATATCAGGGCCGGCGGAACTGGTCCGGCTGGTCCGGCTTTGGCCGGACCAATTTTATGGCATTATGGCTTATTTTCATATGCAAATTTGCTTTTGGCCGGACCAACTTCTGCTTTGGCCGGACCAACTTCCGCTTTGGCCGGACCAATAAAAAGTTGCTTCCGCCGGGCCTGCATATAGCATATCCTAGGGAGATGTAATCCACGTTTATAACAAATAATGCATCCATGGGTCAAAATCAACGCACACAAATACTATACACTTGGAATATATGTTGTAAACTCAGGATAAATAGTGTACTATGGGGGCATATCATTTACTAATGATTAGACATTATAGATCAATGAGATAATCTACATGTTTTAGGCATATAATGTACGCTGGGAACATATTATGTAGTCTACACGCACAAAATGCATCTTGGGACCTATATTGTACGCATGGAACGTGAAATGTATTTTGTGGACAGATAATGTATCCTGAGGACATAGCATGTACTCTTCGCACATAACAATGTAACTAACCTTATCTTGTAATATAAATCAATATTATAAAGTACCACTTTACAGGTCAGAATTCTACTTCGAATTTGAGTACAAAATTACTAATTAAATTGATGATATGCAATTAGTAACAAATGTTTCATACAATTTTCAAATAATATTATACGGACAAATCATTCGGAGAAGTGCTAATCGATTTGGAACTGATCGCTTGGATGAGGGATGAAGATATAAGAATGGGGATGAAGATATTCTGATGAGCATTGAAGATGAGCATATTCAGATTTAAAAAACGATGATCAATCTTTAGGAACAAATGTGAAAGAAGTATTAACTTTACAACATATTATAGTTATATAAAATGTATTCTTCTTCAAAAAAAATGCAACCCAAATGTAAATGACTCCTGTGACCACAATTCTAAACTAAACGAAACACGAAATATATGGAGAATGCGGTAAAACTTATAAACTACCAACAATTCAGGATTCTAAAATCAATAATTGGGTAATTAGAGCCAGAGTTGCACGCGGGCTACCCGCGGGCTACGGGTCGACTTTTCTTATCGGGCCGCGGGCCGTGCGGGCCGAATATAATAGTTTGCGGCTCCGCGGGCCGAAAATCTTGGCAGGACTCCCCGCGATGACAACCGAGACGATGTTTTTAACTGTCACGAGGTACAAATTAAGTAATACTTACGTAAATGGAACTTTGTTAGTTTCCACTTATTTGTGTTTGCCGAAACTCACTCCCATAAAAGGATTCCCTTAGTGTTTCTCTATAGTTAGTAACCAACAAAGTGGGCCAAAAATATTTATGCGGGCTTCTTGCGGGCCGAATAATTTAGTGCGGGCCGCGGTTACAAATTTCGGCCCGCGTGCAACTCTGATTAGAGCAAATGTTTGAAGTATTCTCCTTTTAATTATGTTTATTTCTTGAGTCCTACCACCAAGTTATTCATGACATTTTTGCATACCGAGCGTGGAATATCCCTAATTGTTTCCCTGATGTTTTCTTTTAACTCGCTGGTGCTTTTAGGCTTATGTAAGTTACGAATAATCAATCTTTAATAATCTCTATACAGACATACATCCAATCTCGATACTGATACAATATATATATTACTCTTAAATGATTTCCAGATGCTCACTCTACTAATTAACTAATCAGGATTTCCAATCTTCATGTTTGCATTTACAGTACTATAATTAACATTCATTACACTTCTCCCCTTAATGTATTAGGATAAATCGTAATCTCTCAGGTATTGTTGTAATCTTCTCATACGTGAAGACCTCCTTAACATTGAGGTTTCTATCTGATCACTTTCCTGTACTTGATCAAGTTCGGAATTAAACTCTGTATTTAAGCCATTGCTCATAGACACCCGAATCCCCTGATGACTATAATTTTTCAGATCTCGCACATATCTAGGCCTTACTCTGTTAACGTGAACTATCCGACTTCTTCCGTCCTCATTGAGTAGTTTGAGGTTGACATCGTTTAATATTTCCACCACCTTCCATTTCCCTTCCCAACGAGGGTCTAATTTATCTCTGTGAGGAATACTGAGCCATACTTCATCTCCTACCCCAAATCCTATCCTTCTCGATGCCTTAGCATCATACCACCTTTTCTGTTCCTCTGCAGCCGTTGTAAGATGTGTACGAACAATCTGTTCACATTTCTCAAGTTTTTCCTTTAATTGCTTCTCATATCCTATTGGATCATAACCTATCTCTTTTTCAATTCCGAATGAGGGCCCTGGTTCTCTTCCATACATCAACATGTAAGGAGTTGTTTGTATTGAAGAATGATGTGAAGTGTTATACGAATCGAGCATTAAAGGAAGAAAATCTTCCCATTGTTCTTCTCTCGCAACATAAGAACGCAACATGTCCAACAATATTCTATTAGACCTTTCGACCAATCCATCTCCTTGAGGGTGATAAGGCGTTGTATGAGTCTTTTTAATTCCGAAAAAATCACATAAATTTGACACTACTAAGCTCTCAAAATTCCTACCCTGGTCACTGTGCAAAAATTTCGGAACTCCTAAATGACAGAACAGAGATTTTAAAATCTCAACAATACGATACGCCTTCTGATCTGGTATAGGAAATGCTTCCAACCACTTGATAAAATAGTCTTGTATGACTAAAATATACTTATTTCCTTTGGAATTAATTGGAACCTCCATTACATCCATTGCAATCCTTTCCCATGCTTTTCCAATAGGAGTACTAATCAAGGGTGCCTAGGAGGCAAAGTTTGTTTAGCCTTCATGCAGTTATCACAAGATCTACAGTAATCTCTGGTATCATCTGCCATTCCAATCCAATAAACTACCTTCTTTAGTCTTTCCAAGGTCTTCCTCCATCCTTGATGGCCTACACTGGGTGAATCATGATTTTGGTGTAAAAATGATTCCTTCATTTCATCAGGTCCCACTATCACTCTGCGAGCAACCCCGAATCTATCAGCTTCATATTCTCGACACAAAATCCCATCCACTATCTTCAGTTGCTTCCAAATTTGACAAAATCTCCATGGAATTATTCCCCTTTCAGGGGAACGGTCTACTTGTTTTGGAAGAAGCCTGATAATTGTTCCAAGAATCCAATCTTTCTCCTGGCTATCTCTTACCTGATCAAGGTCAATGCTGGGACTAAATTCACACAATAATGAAATATCTGTGAGAGGCTTCCTCGATAATACATCAGCATTAATGTTCTCTGAGCCATTGCGATATTCTACAATATAATCAAACTCTTGCAAAGCCAGAGCCCATCTGCAAAGTCTACCTTCCATTTTCTGAGCAGAAAGCCAGCATAGAGGTTTGTGGTCTGTGATTATTCTGAATTTTCGTCCAAGAAGATAATGCCGAAATTGTTTCGTTCCGTAAACTAATGCCAAACACTCCTTCTCAATTACACTATAGTTTTTCTCAGCCTTGGTTAGTGTCCTACTGGCATAAGATATAACCCTACCCGCTTGTTCTAGTACTGCACCAACGCCAACTCCACTCGCATCAGTATACAGAGCAAACTCTTTGTCCAGAGAAGGATATATATCCCAAAACCGGACTAGTTGATAAAGCATTCTTGAGGCGTTCGAATCCTTTTTGACAGTCAACAGTCCAACTAAATTGAACATCCTTTTAAGTTATAGAGTGGTGATGCTATATCTGAAAATTTGGCAATAAACTTCCTATAGTAAGAAGCAAGACCTAAAAATTGCCGTAGGGCGCCTATGTCCTTCGGATGAGGCCAATCCCGAATTGTCTCCACCTTAGAAGGATCTGGTCTCATTCCTTGAGCAGAAAAAATGTTTCCTAGGTAACGGACGCTCGATCGAGCCAAGCAACATTTGCGACCTCGTAAAGTCAAATTAGACTCTCTTAATCTTTGAAATACCTCTCTCAAGTGGTTAGAGTGCGACTTCATATCCGATGAAAATATGAGAATATCGTCAATAAATACTTTTGATGCTCTAACCCCTTGCAGCACAGTTTCCATCATTCTTTGAAAAGAAGAAGGTCCATTGCATACCCCAAACGGCATACACACAAATTCATACAATCCCATACCTGGACCAGGTGTAAAAGCTGTCTTATGACAATCGTCAGGGTGAATGGGTAATTGCCAGTAACCACTATTTAGGTCCAACGTAGAAAATACCACAGCCCCAGATAGATGAGATTGTATATCATCTATCAAAGGTAAAGGGTAAGCGTCTTTGATTGTTCGTTTGTTTAATTCACGATAATCTACACAGATTCTTAAACTTCCATCATTCTTCATCACATAAACGGCGCAATCCACGGGCTATTACTCTCTTTAATTATTCCTTGATCAAGCATTTTCTGTATTTGAACTTCTACTTCATTTTTATAATGTGCTGGCATTCGTCTTGGCGGTAGACGAACGGGCCGACTCCCTTCTGTACAGATTTGATGAGTTGTGACATTAGTCCTTCCAGGAGTGGTAGAAAACCGATCTTGGTATTCCAGAATAAGCTGTTCCAACTGTGAAGGATAATCCGGCAACTCAAACTTCTCTTGATTGAAACATGGAATATAACATTCTTCACAACCACTAGATTCCGGTTCTGATGTGATTAGTGAAACTGATCCAGGAAAAGGTCTGAGGAATTTATCATGTACCTGACATGTATCTTGGCCTTCCTTCCAGTTATCCTTGAAGTCAACTTGATTGCTCATCAAATTCGAACGACTCACAACCACCTTCTTAGGGTCGAAAGGTGAAATAAATCCAAGGGTTGGACATTCAATTAATTCTTTTCCAAAATCTAACCTTATTTTGTGAGCTGAAAGAAAATCTTTTCCCAAAATAAGAGGAGTCACTAAACTTGAAACCACAGTGAATTCATGATTTGTCTGAGTTCTGCCTATTAGTATTGGTAAAAAAACTTTCCCCATAACCTCTAAATTGTTACCAGTTGCTGAAACTAATTGTTTGAAGTAATTCCTATCAATTTCATAACATCCCTTTTTTACCAGATCAGCTACAATTAAGGAAACTGACGAACCCGAATCTAATAATGCCCTCACCTTAAGTTGTCCGATATCGATTTCAATAGTTGCGAGTGAAGCGTCCAATTGGTCTCTAGCTGATACTATATAATGTTGTAGATTTAATCGCTTTTGGGGCCGTTTTGATAATAAGACCGACCGGTGACCCTGCCTGTCGGTCTGCTGGAGTTTAAAGGACACGTTCTGCGAATATGGCCGGTCTTTCCACATAGATAGCAAACCGTCCGACGATTCCTTTGTGGGCAATGTACGGCGATGTGTCCTAGAGCTTGGCAATTGTAACATCTAATCCTATCGCCTCCCCCGAAGTTCCTTCTCCCAACAACCATTATCGGTGATTTTTCTTCTGCTAAACCAGCCAACACACGATCTAATTTCGCTTCCAGTTCGTCTAATTTAGTATGTTTAGCCATTTCCTCACTTGTTTTATCTGCAATCGGTGCAACCGAATATTCTGGCTGACAGAGCATCAGTAACTTTACTCTCTTCAATGCCTCTGTAGTATTGTTAACCTCTGGAGAGACACGAACACTCTTGGCAATTTGTTGTGGTAGACCACTGAGAAAACGATGCAAAAGCAATTGTTCGCGAGCATTTCTGTCCATATCAGGAATTGCCTTGGCTAGGCGTTGCTTTAGCACGTGCAAAAATTCTTGAGGCGATTCACCAGGAAGAATTTTCCTCGACTCAAATTCATCCAGTGCAATAAAACGAGTTTCTGGAGGTTGAAAATAATTCATTAGTGCTCCTTTCAGTGCTTGATATTCTTTCCTCGTTTCTTCGTCCAACTCCAAGTATACTGCGAGAGCTTCTTTCTCCAAGAGCGTTGGTAATCGAAGAGCCTTTTCCTTTTCCTTCCACCCATTAGCTGCTGCACAAATCTCATAGCGTTCCAACCATTCCTCAAAATTACCACTGTCAAATACACGAGGAATACTAACAAAACGATCCGCCATTGAACCACTCTCTGCTACCAATTGTAAGATACGAATAATCAATCTTTAATAATCTCTATACAGACATACATCCAATCTCGATACTGATACAATATATATATTACTCTTTAAATGATTTCCAGATGCTCACTCTACTAATTAACTAATCAGGATTTCCAATCTTCATGTTCGCATTTACAGTACTATAATTAACATTCATTACACTTAGTAGAATAAACTCGGTCCTTAAGATATCCCCATAAGTAGGAATCTGGGGAATTTAAATCGGGACTATGGGTCGGGTCCTACTCAAAATCCATCTTGAGACTGATTACTCTTTTCCAAAGTGTTCTTTGAGCCAACCTCTTGAGAGATTGGAGGTATGGAAATATCTAGAGATCATCAATTAGGACCCTCCTGACCGTGCTAGCAGAGATTTCTCCACCCAAAAGACAAAGATTGCTTCCTCCGCATGATTGATCATTTGGGGGCTAAAATCAACCGAATTTCGAACCTTCTCAATAACTTCAGCTATTCGCTTCTTTGGTCGGCCAGAATGCGTTGGCCGGCATCAGACTTGCAATTGAGGTTTTGAACTGTCCCACATTTCTAAACTTCTCCACCCAACGATAGATCATTGATTTACCGGGGGAAACCTCCGTCTGGAAAGATGTACGAAATTGCGTTTTTACAGCGTATGAAGAGGTTCTAAAGTAATGTTCCACACAAAAAGCTCGGTGCTACAGCACCCAATTTGGCACTTCTGATTGTCGAGACTCATAACAACCTTAAAATCTAATAAAAATCAGATTGATTGAGAAATAGAATAATATGACCCCCAAAGAATTTGGGTTGCATTTTCTTTGAATCACCCTGTAGAATGTACACTTGGGGAGATCTAAGCGAGTACTACACACTGATCATATTCACTGGGTCTGTTCAGCACTCTGCAGTCAAGTTTGGACAGTTCCAGACTTACGGTTACGTACCAAATTCTCCATTGTGCATGAGGATGCTTCCTTCATCCAAGAAAGGAGAGAGGACTCATATTGATCTGCCTCACACACTACCAACTACGTTATCAACTGGATTAGCTGTTACAGCAACTTGGACTTATCACAATTTAGTCCAGATGAAGTAAGTTAATTATTAAATATTCGCTGCATTTAAGATAATTTAAGGTAGTGGCTAGAGTGCAAGCAATAGTGCTCTATTATTAGCCATAAAGTACCGTTGCAGGTATTTTAAGATTTGAGACTATTATGTTGTTTTGAAGGCATGATAAGCCCCCACAAATTTTGACTTTATTTTAAAAACACACTCTTAGATTCATAATTTACCATAATTCTGGACCAATATGAAGAAAGATTAAACAAAAACAAATTAATTAAGAATCCTAATTAAAAATATTAGGCAACTCATTCTTGAACAGTTTCTAGCGTTCGAAGGATTAGGATTTAGGATTTTGAGTGCATACGCATGTGTGTGTGTGTGTGATTAATATTTTTTATTGACGATGCATTTGCATGAGACCTAAAATATTTCATTCTCCATTCACATTGCTCAATGTTTCAATCATTAAGTTTTGTATGACTGTTGACTCAACAAATTCTATTGATGATCATATAGCAGGTGGAGGTAAGGAATCAAATTTGCTCAAGGAAAAAAGTTACTGTCAGCACTTTATCATTAAATAGTATGGTTGAAAGTAGTATTAGCAAATAATGTAATGTAATCACATGAATTGTCTACTAATGAAATTCTGTACAAGTACTAGTATATAAGCATGCGTTATTGCTTTAAAACAAAAAATGGTAATATTCCCTTCCAACAATTTTAGTTCATAAATGATATAGCCTATTAGTACAGTTAAGACTAGTAATTTGTGCAATTTGTAACTTTTCCGCGGATTTATATATATGTTAGAGTTTGTCAGTGAAGCTATGGAACGTTATGACTGAAGAAGATAGATTTGGGACTTAATTTCGAAAATATACCTATTTTAAATACAAAAACCATAATTTGGCTGTAAAATATATTTTAATGCTCATAAAATACCTAATTGAAAATTATATCGAGAATATTTATTATTAATTCAGTTAAGTGTTTAATCCCAGGCTTAAAATATGTTTAAAACATCTTTACAAATACCATATCGTATTTTTGAATCTTATAAAGTATGTTTTATGAAAATGACAATGCATTCATGTTTTTGGATTGAACATTTCTGAATTGAAGTAGTGGTACTTACAATTATAAAGAAAGTACTTATAATAATATACAGTAGAACTCGGTTATTACGTACTCGAATAATACGTCTGAACCAAAATCCATATATAATATAGATTCCTATGTAGTACAAACTCGGCTAGTACGTACTTAAGGATAGTACGTACTAATAATTCCTTCCCGAAGGGGTACGTCTTATCCGAGTTCTACTGTACATTAAATTAATCGGTAATTTTTATATATTTTCTATCGTTATAGGTTCATTTGAAGATAATACAGAATAAAAAGTCGTGATGGCAACAGGAGATTCAATTTCTACCACGAAAGGTCATATTAAGAAAAATCAAAGGTTCAAAAGCTATGAGGATGATACAAAAATAGATAAATTGACACATATTATTAACATAGATTTGCCAAAGTTCAATCTCGATATACAAGGTCAGTTCAAATATTCAATTAAGAAACATAATTTATATTATAGAAATATGTCCTATACTAAGATCTGCACTTAAAAAGTTTACAAGTTTACTACTAGTCTTTCCACAAATTTTATAAACTCTTTTTAAATTATAGAGGAGTCAGATCGCTTTTACTATGGAGTCCGTATTGTAACTGGAACTCAGTTATGTAACGATGCTCTAACTGACTTGGGAGTACTCGGCATATATGTGGAGCTAATCGGAGATAGAGCAAGGACTGAAAAGATTGGAATCGGCAGTTTCTTCGATTGGCTAACTCATACTACAGATGTATATGATGACTTCATCGTTGAGTGCGAGATAGATCTAGGAGAGATACAGCTTGTAACAATCTCTAACGATGCTATAAGACTCCCACTCACTACTCCTAATTGGCTTATTGATTATACATATGTGATAAACCTAAAAACCAAGTTTGAACAGAATTTTCCCTGTTATCACTGGATCGGGAATGGCGACACCTACACTAATTCTGCTCACATTGGTAAGTACAGTCGAAACCGTTTGTTTCTTAAATCGGGTTCTGATTACTAGTAATTTGTCCTGCACATATTATTTAGTTCCGTTTCCATCATTTATAGTGCAGCTCCTAGCATAGGAGACGCATTATGTCATGATCGGTGTCGAACGTCCATCTGTCCCTCAGTCTGCTTGAGTCTGGAAATTCTATTGGACTAAATTGCATCAAATTTGGACCATATATTCCATATATGGTGGATATTTGAATCTGTGCGCAAATTCTGAAAAAATCATGCCTTTTCAAAAAATGTCTCAAAATGTATTACCCAATCAAAATCCAAGGAGTTCTCGTTACAGTTGGCTTTGATTTTATTGATTAACAAGCGCGCTTCGTTTGCTTGCGCTGCGCGGCTGGCGGACACAAAGTGTCCGCCGGAGGCGCCCTACGGGCACCTGAGGTCACATTGATTAATTATAAGGGAGATCAGATCTCTAAATACGTCTATCCTACTGTTATAATCGATATCGCACGAAAATCACCAAATTTGTCAATTTTTAAAATTTTGATGCGAAATGAATGACGTCATCATTTCGCAGAGTAATGAGTCGTCATTTTTTGATGATAGTTGCATCATATGTGAGGTATATTAATATACAGATTCTATTAAAATTTCAGCCTTCTATCATTTAAAATGGCTGAGTTATGGTCGAAAACTCAAATTTCTAATTATAAAAAGGTGACAATGACGTCATAATTCTCATCATAATATACAAACATTTTTAATAGTAAGGATTAATAGAGATTAGACCTAACTCAATGAACATAGACAAGTTAATCACACTCTAAACTTGAAATTTGGTTAGATGAAATGGAAAAATACTATAAAACATAACTCTGCTGGCTAATGAAATTACCTAGGTTTAATGTTACATTCAAACACCGTCCATACCATAACGCATCTATGCTATAACATGAACTTAATATTATTTCCATACAGGAACACTGAAGTCGTTAAAGGGTAACACTATGCTAGAGGAACAGAGAGCAAGACAAGTTCAACAGAGAAAAAATGAATACCATTGGTATACTTTTCCAGATCTTGGATATCCATCAGCCCTGGATCCTAAACATTCAATTCCATTGGATCAGAGATTTGATCGCGTAAAAAATATAGATTTCATTGAAAATCTAGGAGAAGCAGGAATAGTGGCTGAAGGAAAAAGTATATGGATGAAAATAAGGCATATGATTGAGCGAGCTTTCGGGTCTAATGAAGAACTAGAGACTGAATCGATGCACAGTCTCCATAATTTCTTTAAAGTTGCAAAAGGACTTATAGACAAATCTTCAAAATCTCTAATGGAAAAAGATCATCAGGAAATGCTAGTAATGTATGAAACTTATCGATTCGTCAGCAACGCGGGCTTTGGAAAACAGATCCTGAACGGAGTTAATTGTGTAGTCGTGAAGAAATGCACGAAACTACCTGACAACTTCCCTGTTACCAATGAAATGGTACTACCATTTCTTAACTATGGACAAACGTTAGAGACAGCAATGAAGGCAAGTTTGCTTATACAGAAAATACTAAAAAATATAATATTATTAGTATATGATCAAAATCCTGCATAAATGTAGGAGTACACTCATTCCACATTCTGTGCTATTTGAAGTATCAATTGTACGAAGTGAGAATTTTTTTAAGAGGGCAAGAATTTTCCTTTAGATATCTTGAATTCACAATTCCTAATTTCTTTTAGGTTTTTAAATAATCAGAATCCATTAGAATTGGAATTTATTTTCATCTAGAGCCACAATCAATTTACAACCCATTATTTTTTCTAGGATGATCGCATCTATATATGTGACCTGAGCCAAATTATGCATGAGCTTCCCTGCAAAGATAACCAATACTGTGCTGCCCCACTTTGCCTCCTTTACATTAACGGGAGCAATCAGCTAGTTCCTATAGCGATACAGTTGAAAAGAGAAGTAGCAGCAGACAATCCAATATTTCTACCATCAGACAATAGGATTGATTGGATGTTAGCGAAGATGTTCTATTTATCTGCTCATGCACAGGTATGCTAGTTATTCTGGTATAGTAATAATTTTGCATTGCAAACGTTAATATAGTTAAACCTACAAAATAACTTTAAATGACCGTATATCCTCGAATATTAACCGGGGGTGATTATTAATATTTGCCCTCATTTACCACCTGATGAAAATATTTAGATATAAGAGACTTTTCACAGAAATAACTACACAATACACCGATAATAGTTACCAAATGACTTTATACTACGTCTATGTGCTGAAAAGTGTTTTACCTTCCTCATTACAAACAGTTGCATGTATCGAAATAGAACAAATACAATTGACTTATCCAAAATTATTTGCATTACCGGTAAAACGGTAAAAATTTACATCTCTCCATTACAGCATCATCAACTATCTACTCACTACATATCCTGTCATGCAGTCATGGAAGCATATGGTGTGGCTACAATGAGGAACCTCCCTGATGCACATCCAGTGTACAAACTACTATATCCTCATTTCCGTTACACGATGGCCATAAATCATGCTGCACGTAAGGCCCTCGTTAATGACGGCGGAATTATAGACCATCTATTCTCAATCGGAGGTGAAGATGGCTCTTCAGGAAAAGCTGAGTTTGTGAGAAGGACTAACGCTGTCTATGATGTGCACTGGACTAACATAAGAAAAGATTTGACTGCACGAGGAATTTCTCCAGATGACAATAACAAACTTCCTAACTACTTCTACAGAGATGATGGAGTGAGACTTTGGGATGCAATCGAAACATTTGTAGCTTCAATTCTTGATATATTTTACACAAACGACAAAGCAGTAGAAGATGACAGTGAGCTGAAAAACTGGGTTGAAGATATTCATCAAAACGCATTCCCTGGATTCAAAGGAAATGAAAGCGGCCGTGGTTTTCCAGATAAAATCACGACTAAAAAGATGCTAAGCGAGTACTGCACACTGATCATGTTCACTGGGTCTGTTCAGCACTCTGCAGTCAACTTTGGACAGTTCCAGGCTTACGGTTATGTGCCAAATTCTCCAATGAGCATGAGAATGCCCCCTCCTCCCAAGAAAGGAGAGAGGACTCATGAAGACTTACTCAACACTCTTCCAAGCACGATGTCAACTGGATTAGCTGTTACTGTGGCCTGGTCTCTATCGCAATTCAGTCCAGATGAAGTAAGTTGATTTAATAAACACAAGCACGCACTTGCATAGCGCAGCTAGCGAGCACTTCGTGTTCGCAGAGTTACCCTGCGAGCGCCTGGGAATATAAACAAATACAGAAGCACCTATGAGTGATAAATATTGATACTTTCACTAATCCATTTCAAATTTGTTTACTTAATGAATGCATTGTAAAAAATCATATAAGATCGAAAATACGATTTTTGGAATCTACACCTCTAAAAACCCTCCAAGTTAACAATTGAAAGTTAGTCTCCAGTTTATTTTTTTAACGATTTGTTTACATTATGTATATATTGTAAAAATCCTAGCGTTTTAATAAAGAAGATATATTTCTATATTTCTATAGTAAATTCTATCACTTCCGTTTTCAAAGCATGTATTACGCTAAAATTATAAATTCCGATTTTCGCATTTGATTTTAGACAAAAGCATTTCGATTACAAGATGCCTTCATTAAATTTAGATTTATCTCGGTGGCTATCAGACGATGTGGTATACAGAACAGAAAGCAAAAGACTGCGTCACCAAATTCCTGGATCAGTTGAGAATACTCAATAAAAGGATTGAGGAGAGAAACGAGAAATTGGATATTCCCTATAGGTACCTAATATCCAGCAACTGTCCCAATAGTATTACTATATAGGACTTTATAGTGACGTGTTGTGTGTGCTTCTATATATTTAGTTGATTATTGAGTAGGTAGCTTAGACTATCTTGTTAGAATCTTTAGAGACATATAACCTGCAGTAGAGTGTGCTGATAGTTTTAGTTGAGTTCTTTGATATATTTATTGAGTGTTTATAGGATTTATTAATAAAAGTTGACAAACATAAATTATATGGGAGAATAGTCTTAATGTAGATAATGTAAATAATTTCATTATTTGCACTAACTCTGTGGTAGAACATTATTAAAAGGGATTCTGGGTGGTTTATAATAATTTGCATTCCTCGTTATTTGTCAAAATTATTGATAAACAAGTGATCTGTGCTGCTAAGAATATTTCTAAGTTAGTACCCCAAGGTCCTAAGTGGTTCATCAAGCTTACTTTGAGATGTTCTTCTCTTCTGTTGCAACGCGCTTCGGGTAGCAAATCATTTCGAGCGTTACAATACGTTGGCATGTTTCTCTATATTATCCTTTCATTTTTTTTGCTCTCTTACTTGTTGGTGATAGTTATCTGTCCATGTAAGTACGAAAGACAGTGATCTTAGGCAATTGCTATCTCGCGAGATTTTTATGGCAATCAGAGACTAAAACCTGGTCCCACATACGTAAGTTGACGAAAATGGATTAAGAATCAGAATAAACATTCTTGATTTTCGAGAATACTGGTAACATCTTCACTCAGAAGTTTGGGACTAAGTGAATTATAACCCTAGCATTTAAACCTGCAAATCTAGTTCTTTTGGCTGGAAAATCGTTAAGTCATTGGCACCTTATCATGTCTATGAGTGGATTATAAAATAATTTGGAGAGATTTGGTTGGCAGGCCAGTTTTCACCCATTTTGTGGAATGTATTCGACGAACACACATACTGTCCTAGAACTAATAATAATCTAGAAGGATGGCATGATAAATTAAAAAGAATAGCTCGAAAAGCGCATGTAAATATCTACGAAATTGTACTAATATTCAAAAATGTCGGTCGACAGACCGATAGTGCAGCTCAAGTGACTCGGAGTAATATGAAATGTAAATATCGGAATGCATCGAGAAATACTCATTTTAGGGCATTCTAAGTGTGAAAATTGGGATCTGCATATTAAAATACCCTATATCAGCCTTTAAGAACTCGCTTTTAGCTCAAAATAAGATTATTTTCAAAAGGTGAGAAAATATGTAAATATCAATATGTTAAAAACTCATAAAATATTCATATTATTACTTTCAAAGTGTGAAAATCGGATCCTACATGATGAAATACCCTATATTAGTCGTTGAGGTCATATTTATATCTTTAAACAAAGCTTTGCAGTGGTGGTGTTAAAATATGAATATATACTTATAAAAACCGGAAGTGATGAGATTTTGCGAAAAGATTTTGACGGTGCACATCTACACCATAATGAGATCCTACATGCGAAATTTTGTAAAGATCGGATTGTTAGATTTCGCAGTAGCGCGCGTACGGACATACCAACAGACGGACGAGATACTCCGTCCATGACATAAGGGAATCTCCCTATAGGAGCTGCACTAAAAAGAGCAGCATATAGCCTTACTTGCAATTGGCAACTGGTGGTATGCTCCAGACGAGGGCAAGAAAAGAAAAAAGAGGTATTAAAAAGTCCATTCCGCATGATCAATTGCACATTGCGCATAATCAGTTGGACAAATATGCTATCGTCATTTTGGCCATGTACAGTTTTGACAGTGTATTTCAAGGTTGCCGTGGGAATGGAATTTCAATTCCCATTCCCAAGGATTTCTGTGGGAATTCCCACAGAAACCCACAGGAAATCCCACAGAAACCCACAGAAAATCCCACAGAATTCCACAGAATCCCACAGAAACCCACAGGAAATCCCACAGAAAAGCACACGGAATGTCTCGGGAAATCCCACAGCAATCCACAGGAAATCCCATAGGCTCTCACAAGTAACTTCACAGATTCACACATGTGGGGATCCCCATAGCATTAAAGACATTCCCATTCCCACGGCAACCATGTTAATAGCTAATCAAGAAATTACTAGGCAAGCATCATTTAATAAACAACACAAAATAACCTTTGACAATTGCTTTACTACAAAGTGGTCATACAACCTTGGGATCTGGAAGAAATGAAATGAAATCATCTAGAATATTTAAATTGTTGATAACAAACTCAAAAACGCAAGGTCGGCCCGGCCCCGATCGGGCTTCGGGTTTCGGGCTCGGGCCGGGCTTGCGCCCTCTAGTTGTAATACTTTAATCAATACTAACTCTTAATAAAGAAGAGATATACACATTCTTTTGGTAACCAGGCTAAGTTTCAAAAAAAACCAGGCTAGGTTTCAAAACAGTACTTTCCCTGACAAACGATAACATCCTGTGGTATGATAAGATGGATCATCTTGTGTCCCGATTAATTGAATTATTAATGTTACCTCCTGCATGATTCCATCAAATAATGCTAATACATGAAGTGGAGATATCCAATTTCGTAGTGAGTAGTAAGGAGAAATTGCAGCTACGTAGCTCTTATCACTGCATGTTTCCTAGTGGTAGAGTTCTAGGTTTAACACGCCATTGCTAAACATGTTAATATAGCTAGCATCATTGTTACCTAATACATAGATCCAAATGATGGAGTGTTCTAATGCTGGTCCTGTTCCCTTAATATAATTATACATATTAGGGTGTCTCAAAACACTCGAAAGTTTGAATCTTTAGATGTACAATCTTCAAAGAGTTTACTTTGATCATCAAATAGCACAATAAAAAAATCAGCAATTTGAAGATGATTAAATGGCCGAGCAAGGTAGGCTTCCCCTCATCCAGATTTATAATTGGATCTGCTCGGTTTGGAGCTTAAAATTGCAAAAGGCAGTGTATACTGCTATATATGTAGATTTGCAACAAGCTTTTGGATTTTGATTATGTTAAATACCTAAAATCATGATTACCCAGTATTTTGTTATTTTATTATCTGTTTATAACTAGAAAAGAATTGACATCTTATGTATTAAAACGCAATGTTTTGCATGTTTGTGCAGGATTGATTGAGGAACTGAGAGGTGCTAGAAATGTGAATTTGGCACACAGATAAATAATAATGAGTTTACGATTATTTCGAAGATCTAAGTGAAATCTTCACACCTCGCCGAGATAGGTGACAAATTGTGCTGACTGATGAAATTATCTTTATTGCCCAATTTAACATTGAATAGGTTCCTTGTATTATTCTAACCATTATTAATAGCCAGGGTTGCCGTTGGAATGGAATTTCAATCCCCATTCCCACAGAATCCCACAAATTCCCACATGTGGGAATTCCCATAGCCTTAAAGTCATTCCCATTCCCATCCCATATGGGAATCTGCGAGATTTCCCATGGGAATTCCTACAGATTCCCGTTCCCACGGCAACCTTGGTGTACTGTATTTTCAATCGGTATAGTATATAGTCATTGAAAACCTTTGATCTATTTTGATAATACATATATTTATTTTGCTTCTTTTGGATGACTGAAACTTAAGTTTTCAAACATTTCATTTTCTCCTAAGAAACGAAAAGTATCGTCTGATATTGATATCAAAATGTTTAGGAATATCCTCCACACATAGACACTAATGCTAAATTTCATCGGTTAATTGGGAACTCTGTTTAATTTAGGCCAAATATCAGGTCCCTAAGTGTCCTGATTAAGCGGAGTTATCTGTATTTTGCGATTCAAAAATCAAGATTTCTGCTTCAAAGCTCATCTTTATTTGATGGGACTTGATATACTTATATTTAAAAGTATTTGTGATTTTTGTCTAGTTTGTGACTCTAATTTCGAAGAATGTGGATATATAGACAGTGAAGAAGTACTAACATTAAGTATTTCTATGATTTATCATTATCTATCAATTTACTGCATACTGCATATTAAAGAGTGCATGTATATCACTCTAATGATAGTACTCGTATTTAATAATATTATTTCTGTAAGATACCCATTAAGAGCGATTATTCCAAATCACTTGGAATTGGAACCATTTTCTAAGCTAGTTGCGCCAAATCCCTTCAAAAATCTGCTTAATTTGCTGCTAATATTCTGAAAATATTCATCTTAACTATCACAGTAGGTTAAGAATCTACGGTTAAAGTTCAGCATATTCGAACATTTTAAATATTGTCCGTAATTGACAAGTATGGACTCTTCATTTACTTGTATTTAGGAAGAGTCTCACTGAAGGGTGAATGTATTGTGATTGATAAGAACAAACAGTTTTGTTTGCCTTGTACTGACAATTATTGCAACCACTTCAAGACTTTTCAGCTATGTTCAGAAAATTCCTTTCTGACTATCGTGAACCCCACATTATCAAAGAATCCCGCTATTACATCTTAATAATTCATTTTGAAACTATTCAATTTGTAGTTCAGATATTATATTAAAAGTTGTTTTCATTGCAATGAAAGTGGGTACAAAAATATTGATGAGTAATCCTACAAAATAAATGATCGAATCTAAACACATTTATGACAAAAGAATGAGTCAAACCTTCCTTTTAACATCTAAGAACCCTGCACAGGGCTTGTAGTACCATGTAGTACAACTTTCACACTCAACCAAATGCTTAAAAGCGAAGGTAGGGAATTTCAGATACAAAAAAGGGAAATGTGTAGTGTGCTCATATTCTGGCTGCTTGGGTATTTTCAATCTCAAATTTCCTGATTCGATTGTTGGGAATGGTGTGACACTTTCAGTTCGAAAACAATCACTGAGGTGTGCTCTCATTTTGCATTGACGCCAATACAAGTTTGCCGGATCTTCATCAAAAGCAATTGCAGTTATAGGAAAACTAAGTAAAAACTAAAAATCTTCTTAGTTTTGTTCTGTGAGTCAACTTAGTTTTTACTGATTTTAATTTAAGTCGATCTGAGAATAAGGCCCCAGGACTTGGCATCATTCAGCTTTGGTATACATACACTGCCTGAACAAAAGTATTCGTACACCCCATAATTCCCCATACAAATAGTTATACGTAATACTGATTTATTTAGCGAGTCAAGGTATTTAATTGGTAAGAGATACGCTTAATTTAACTTCAAATTCGAATTACTCACTTTTTAATCTTTCAACTTGTTTACACTCCCACAAGGTTAAAATTTTTCAAACTGCGCCACTTCATACCACCAATGTCATCATATACAATGGTGATCACTCGCGACATGTGGCATAGGAAAGCAAATGCTGAAAATACTTAATCTTGAAGAAGAGTAACTAAGTTAAAAACTTATAAAGTGGGTAATTTGAATGTGGAGAATTCGAATTTGAAGTTAAATTAAGTGTATCTCTTACCAATTAAATACATTGACTCGCTAAGTAAATCAGTATTATAACTATTTGTATGGGGAATTATGGGGTGTACGAATACTTTTGTGCAGGCAGTGTATATATATATACATAGGCGCCGAACGCGGGGGGCTCAAAAGTTAGCCAAATAGGAAAGGCCAACCTTTTAACTCTTTGGCTCAGCCAAGAATTTCCAGTCTTGTCGATTTACACTTTGGTTAATGGCATATATATATACCGGACATACACTTTAATCGAGTTTTAATAGTAAAGATAACATATTCTAGGTCTAGATTTTTTATGAACTTTTGAGAAAACATCAAAAAGCTACTGCACCAGGTGTTCCCGCGCCGTCTCCGATCGTGGTACTATCCTGGCCCAATGTTGCTTAACTTCAGTGATCGGACGAGAACTGGTGTTGCCAACATGGTATGGCCGTAGCTAAATTTTTACAATGAATAAATTATTTATATTTATATACAGTAATACTACGTAATATGGTATAATATTTTCTATTAATTAATTAATAATCAAATTTTAATTAAACTTAATTTTCCAGCACATTTTTATTGAAAAAAAACAAATGAGGGCTTTTTGTGAAAATTATTCAGTATGCTGTTCCATACATCACTATGATACATAGGTCCGATTTTCCAGTAATAGGGACCATCATATAGGAATATTTAATCTGCCATATTTCAAAAACTATGACTCTGGTATAGAATTTCTTTTGTAGCTACATAGAAGCGTTCTATCAAATAAACTAAGCTCTGTCCAGTATTGATTGATGATCATTCTAGTAGCGATAGAACGAAAATTTTCGAGCAATTCAAAATCATCAAAGAAAAACAGGGAGGAACGAGAGCAAACTCCTACCACAAAAAAATGTCTTTTCGGAATCCCGCAAACAAAAGGAGTTCCCACTGCCCAGGCTATGTGCTTAGTGTCGAAATCCAGCCTAGTTCGAACCTTGAAACCTTTTAGAGGGGAGTGATGTAGCGACGAGAATCACTAGATGATAATATAAGACAACCACTGCATTCGAACCTAGAATTTAGGATAGAGCATAGCCTACTCTAATAATGCCTCAGTAAAATAACCAAGGATGCGGTAATAGCCGAATGGATTAATACACGATTAGCCTAAAATCGTTAACCATGCAGAATAGGCATTAAGAATGTATTACCAGCATATATAAACATGGTATCAAAGTACATATATTCGTTGGAAAAATTTCGATTAGTCATCATATCATTGCGCAACAGGTCATTCTAAGCACTATTTTGCCAATTTTCTAAGCTGTTTTAAGCCTACTTCTAAATGTTATTAAGGTATAATTTTTGTTTAGAACTAAGATTAGTACGAGTTGATTTGAAAAATTTAGAATTTTTAAATGGAATGTTGTTACATTCCTACGTTGATATGGTAAAGCATTTTGATCAGTTTGAGCCATATCCTGCAAACTGTAAGAACTAGCTCTTCAAATCTGATCGTATTTGATATGCAATTGGCTACTTCCTATTAGGTAATAATACAATTTAAACTTCTAAATTCACAGACTATAGCTTTATGCGACAATTTAGTGTTTTGGTCACATTCTTAAAATCAAACCATAACTCAAAACTCGTTGAATTTAGAAGCTCAAGTTGCATTATCACCTAATAGGAAATAGTCCATTGCCTATCAAACACGAAATTTGAAGACTTATTTACTACAGTTTGCACGAAACGGCCCAAACTGACCAAAATGCTTTACCATAGCAACGCGGGAATGTAACAACACTCCATTGAAAAATTCTAAATTTTTCAAATGAACTCGTACTAATCTTGGTTCAACACAAAAATCACACCTTAATTAATACCATTTAGAAATAGGGTTAAAACAGCTTAGAAAATCGCTAAAATTGTCCTTAGAATGACCTGTTGCGCAATGATATGATAACTAATCGAAATTTTTCCAACGGATATATGTACTTTGATACCATGTTTATATATGCTGGTAATACATTCTTAATGCCTATTCTGCATGGTTAACGATTTTAGGCTAATCGTGTATTAATCCATTCGGCTACTACTTCATCTCTAGTCCATGATTTTCAGTCTACTGTGAGGCATTATTAGAGTAGGCTATGGATATAGTTAATGCATTCATAGTTTGACTTATTCGTATTATTTCTTTTATAGCAAGCTTCTATTTACAATCTTCCAAGTTTAGTTGAATGACCGAAGCATTTCCTATCCCCACCACACAGCATCCTAGACCCATTAGAAATTCACAATGACATAATATTTGACCACCTAATCACGTGTGCGGATGGCGGTACAGCACCTGGTGAGCTCGCTTATCCTCGTGATCTCGTTATAGACGCAGCCACTAACCATATTTATGTCGTTGATGGGAATTTGAGAGAGGAATTCACTAGAGTGTCTATATTTTCAGAGTCAGGCGAATACTTAAACAGCTACACTCACGAGGATATGTTATACTTATGGGGTATCGTTATACACGGAAACAACCTCTATGTGACGGACCGGGAGGCATATGCTGTATTTCACTTGAAGCTAGAAGCTAACTCCGTTTTGTGGGCAAGCTAGGGAACAGAGGGTATGATATCGGACCGTTTGATAAACCGTGCCAACTCTCTCTCTCTCTCTCTCTGGTATCGGAGATTTGTACATAGCAGATAGCTGCAATGACAGAATTCAAGTCCTAGATAGCTCTCTACATCCGATTAGAGAAATAACACATTCATCCCTGCACACTCCTCTGGACGTAAGATTATCGACTGAAGAAATTTACGTGCTTAATTCAAAAGATTCTCCTCATCTGCACTTTACTCAAACAGGACTCAAGATACGGTCTCTAATCACCAGGAGTGATCTGTTGCAGATATATCGGCCTTCATTCTTTTGTCTTGTCGCGAATAAAATAATTATCAGCGATGCATTTGGTATTGACCCGATCAAAATTTTCTCATATGAAGGAGTTCTCCTCTACACGATAGAGGAAGATAAATATCGAAAAGGTGGGGTGTATTATCCTGGTGGATTTGCTGTGACTTCAGATTTAAAATTAGTTACTGCATCATCTAACAAATACCACACTTTCAATATTTTCTTTTATCTAGGTCGTCCTTGCCATAAGGGCATCTCTTCACAGAATTTTACTTAGAATGGTACCCCGAAACAAATTTAACATCCAAAACTGGTCCCCTGAGTAAATTTGGCGGCCAAAATGATCCCCCAGACCAAATTTGGCAGCTAAAACTGGTCCACCGGACTAATTTTGGCGACCACAACTGGTCCCCCAGACCAAGTTTGACCCGGACCAATTTTGGCCTGACAGGTGAACAGAGATTTACTTGCTACTTACTACCTTTTTATTTTTTTTGAGGAAAATAAAAGGTAGTAAGTAAATATTCTGGATGGCGAGCAAAAAAAAAGTAGCAAGTAAATTTCCCGGATACCCTGATGAAACGGACATGGTTAAATTAGGAAAATTCTGATTCTGAAATGCTCAAATATTTCTGGAAATCGCTCGATGAAGACTCGTTTCGGGTTTATATTGCACGATCAATAATTTCTTCTCATGCCAACTAGATGCCGGGAAAAAATAAGTAGCAAGTAAAAAAAAGTAGTGAGTGATTAAAACTAAATATAAATTGGAGGAAAAAATAAAGTAGCAAGTAAACGGTTGGCAAAAAAAATCCGTACAACCTTTTTTTTGCCAGTTTTGGAATCCCTGTCTATGAATTTATGCACCAAGTTTTAGAGATTATATCAAATCTGGGGTCAGACCGGGCCCCAGATCATAAATTTGTCGACTTTGGTGCATAGTGATTAAACGTTACGAAAAAAATTCAATTTTAGAAATCAGATAGAACATCAGAACAATTGAAGCAAGTCAATAAATATAAATTCTGGTAGGCAGAAAGAATTGAAATAAAAAGATACTGTACATTTTGTTCGCTATCCGAGCAGCGGTAATAACATGTGCTTCGGATCGCAATCTTCTTTTCACGATTAATCATGCCCTACACACCTTATACGACATATTAAAACGATAGGATTTTGGTTCGTTTGTTTGTTGTCCGAATTGATTGAAGAATTGGCAAGTGGCAGAGATATGAAAATTGGTACGTGGGTTTCAAATGATGAGTCTACGATTAGAGTTTTTTCACACCTATTCTATACAATATACAGTCGACTCCGCTTAATAGGGCCACATCTGTCAGAGGACATTTTGCCCCGATTAAGCGGAGGACCCTATTAACCGAAAATATTTTGTATTAGCTTCTATGTGTGAGAGCTATTCCGGTCCTGCCAAAAGTGGCCCGATTAAGCGGCTGACCCGATTAAACAGTGGCCCTATTAAGCGGAGTTGACTGTATATAGCTTCACTCTCACAATAGGAATAATTGTACAGCACTACAATAAGCTGTTGTGTTATAAATACTTCCAAATAATAACTTATATAGGCATCTTAATGTTATTATAGTGTATAGCAATAAAAAAGGTCATGTATATATTTTCACACCTTTTGACGAATTTTGAAAAATATGCTAAAGACTAGCCTCCATCGGCTAATATATGGTTTCTAGGGGTGTAGATTTCGAATATCATATTTAACTTTATGATAAATTAATTGGTTACTTTTTTTACAATAGATGCATAAAGTAAACAAATCTCAAAAAGATTGTAGAAATTTGCTTTTAATATTGAACTGTGGTTTTGGTGCGTAGATTCCTGATATTTCATTTTCGAATCCATCGATTCTGAATTTGATATCCTCAACGACTCTGCGAACACAGTGTTCGCTAGCCGCGTTATGCAAGTGCGCGAAGCGCGCTTGTGTATAATAAATATGTAGAATTGTCAAAAGCTACCAAACTATCAGCTAATATGTAGTCGATGATATACTCAGGGCTGGGGTTGGTTAACCGATATTCGGGGTCGGTTATTTTGGTTTCCTCCAGGGCGGTTAACCGGTTAACAGCGGTGTTTTGCCAAAAATAGAAGTGGGGGGGCGCTTCCTTCCCGTAAAAAGTTATATGTTTTTTCGTGAAACTTTAATCCCCTGATGGTATAGAAATGGTGATAATAAGAAAGAGAAAAAGAATATGGTTAGTTTAAAATGGCAACAATTGATTTGAATTTGTTATGCTACGTAATACATTCTAAGGCTAAAATTAAAATGGTAGTCAGCATGAGGTAAGGAGCGCCCCCCCCAAGCGAAAAAAGTGGGGGGGCAGTGCCCCCCCCCCCAAAACACCACTGCCGGTTAACCGATGTCAATATTAATTTGTATAAATATGGATTTGTCGACTAATATTTAACCTGATATTGAAAAATTTACAATTTTCAGTGGTCTCGAAATATACTATTTGGTTAGAAAAATAGAAATTATATTGTAATATCAAAATTTTAGAAGTAATATTCATGAATCTCCATCGAAAAGCAATGAAATTAGTCTAAATATTTAGAAAATAAAGCAGATCGGCTAACCGATCCAAGATTTTCTTAACCGTTAACCGTGATTGACGGCGGTTAGCCGGTTAACCGAATCCAGCCTTGATATACGTACTAAACTAAATGTCCAATCAATTCTATCCAAACTCAGAAAAGTTGGATACAGTGGTTGGGGTTACAAGATATAACAACAATTCGTCCTTTTGAATCCAAGGTTATGCCGACAGGCTCAATGAATTCTCCTTTCTCTTCTCCTTTCTTCCCAAACTTGTGGATCAGTGCTCCTGTGTAGGAGAATATGCAGCCACAATGACGGGATCTATCAGTCAATATAATGTTGAGATCTGAATCTAGAAGGAAACGATCAGCAGACCATACTTGACTCGCGCTATCTTCTCCTCTGCTGATCATCTTTCTTGAAAGCTGGTGAGATGCATTGTAGATTCTAATACAAGGATTTTCCCCACATAATACAACAATCTCCTCAGCTGTCAGTTTAACATCCATGGCATAGAAAGTATCAGGAATGAAACAATTGAATGAGAGATCTAAGTTGAGACACTGGACACGATTATTACTAAATTCACAAATATAAATTCTTCTCCATTCTGTGGAAACAGTAACACCTCTAGGACCTTTGAATTCAAGTTCTCCATTTCCTTTCATTCCAACAGTGCTTAAGAACTTCCCTTGAAGAGAATAGATGTTAAGTGAGCAGCCAATATATTGAGTGACATAAACCTTTTCTTGAAGAATACAAATTCCGCATGGACCATTCATTTTTTCACTGAACATAAATAGGAATTGAAACATCCTATCGAACACTTGTACACGAGCATTTCCGTGATCACAGATATAAAAATAATTCGTATCATTAATATCCACAGTGATACCTTCAGGATTGGCAAATATACCAGGATTTTCGGATTTCAAATCATGCTTCCCGAATACTCCTAACGGAGCACCCTTTTTCTTATATTCGCTGATCAATTTATCACTCTTCTTCTCGCTATTGACACGTATTGATCCCAGTGTATTCAATTTATCTTCTAAATCTTGGTTCCATTCGAAATCCACATTCCCCATTCCTTTCGCTTTCTCGCGTACAATCTTTAGTTTGGAAATCTTCTCATCAATCTGAGCAATACTTTGCTGGAGAATTTCTTTCACTATATTGCCTTTCATATTCTCTAACTGTCCCTTGGAAAGAGACAGTTGTTCAATCTCTTCAGCAATTCCTTTTCCATGAAACTTATCTTCCAACTCCTGTATTTCTGCCAACAAAACTGCTTCTCTTTCTTGTAACAGATGATGAGCTCTAGCGAACTTGTCTCGAATTTCTCCACGAGCTCTATCGAACTGATTCAGGCTGTCATCTCCCTTCCTTACTAACTCAGCGCTAGCCATGACAATCTTTGAAATATCTGTTTAACTTCAAGTGTATCGTATCAATGAACTGAGTCTGTAATAATGCTAATTTTATAGTATAAAATAAGAATATTAGAAAGTGGTTATGTGTGCTTTTATACTAGACTATATTTACTAGAATCTCTTCTCTAAGATATCAGATTACTAGCACTACTAGATTATACAATATTAATATCCACGACATTATATTCAGCTATTGACATTCGAGGTCTGAAAATAGATCAGTGATTTAAGAGATCAGAATGTAGCATTACCACTGAGATATATTGGCATCATCTATTCATGCAATCTATCTTATTTCCAAGATATAACTCCGTGAGAATTTAAATAGAACAAAACTCTCTGCATTCCTCTGAGCATTATTCATGGTGGGTACATACAATTCCTTACCTTCTCATTCGTGACATTACAATTCGTGGCCTTACAAATCGTGGCCTTACATTTCATAACAGGATTATATGGAGTCTAACATCGATTTAATAATGTTGACGGGACGCCATGAATTATTACTAAATCGATGTTACGCAATCCTGTCACGAATTGTATGTATCCCATTCTTAAGGGTGTATATACTTGAAGGAAGATATATTCTAGGGCATACCTAATTTACGGGACGGGACGGGTTAAGATGCCTAATTTACGAGACGGGACGAGTTAAGATGCCTAATTTAGGGGACGGGATGCCGTCCCGTCCCGTAAAGTAGGCATCTAGATTTTCCGGGACTGTCCTGTCCCGTAAATTAGGCATGCCCCTATTCAATTTGAAAAACTGAAATGGCGTCTAGTAAAGAAAACTGCAATCTCTGCAAGAAAGATTTCGCAAAGCTAAAGCGGCACATATAGGGTTGCCAGACGTCCGGGTTTCGAGTCATTTGTCCGGAGTCTGGGAATGGGATGAATTTGTCCGGGTTTGGAGAATTTTGAGTCCTGTCCGACTACTCACTACTCAGGACTGTCAATATATTATATCCGTATCTAAGTTATTTAGTTAGCTACAAGCGTGCTTCGCTTGCTTGCGCTGCGCGGCTGGCGGACACAAAGTGTCCGCCGGAGGCTCCCTTCGGTCGCCTGGGGTCACATTGGTTAATTATAAGGGAGATAACATCTCTAAATACGTCTGTTCTACTATTATAATATACTATATCGCACGAAAAATCACAAAATTTATCAATTTTTGAAATTTTGATGAGTAATGATGACGTCATAACACAGTGATGAGTCATCATAATTTTTGATAATAGTTGCATCATATGTGAGGTATGTTAGTATACAGATTATTTTAAAATATCAGGCGTATATCTCCCATAATGGCTGAGTTATGAGCCATCCCGAGGATAACGTCTATGAAATCCTGTTCAAAAACCGGGCACACAAAAATAAAGGAAAGCCTCATGTCGTTTGCCCATTCGTCGAGGAAGACAACAAAGTGTGCGATAAATACGCCATGGAAGATGGGTATGTTATTATAATAGATTAAGATACTAGGTCATACGATCAACGTCTATCTACCTCAGCTTATATTACTGCAAATTTAGATTACATCATCATCTCAGCCGTGTGCATAACGTGAAAATAAAATTCCAATTCGGCAAAGAGTTGATGCTGAGAGCAAAGTATCTGCAAGTATCAGGGATTACACCAAATGATACACAAGAAATGTCGGAAACGATATTTGATACAAACAATGTATCAGTTAATCTGTTGCTTGTCCGAATTGATTGAAGAATTGGCAAGTCGTAGAGATGATATGAAAATTGGCATGTCATAGGTGTCAAATGATATGACGACGATTAAGTTTTAAGATCTATGCGAAATTTTCACACCTCTACAAAAAAATGGAAAACAATTTTTCACACCTTTCTATACAAAATATATGACTACACTATCATAATAGAAGTAATTGTACGGCACTACAATAGATTGTCATTGTTATTAATACTTCAAAGCCACAAATTATGTTTGATATCTAATTAAATGTATCATAATAAATAGCAATGAAAAAGTTTAAGTGCATATTTTCGCACCATTATGTATATATTTTAACACCATTTGACGAATTTTGAATTTCGAATATCATATTTTCAGGTCTATATGATAAATAATATTTTTACTTTTGTTTATATTAGATACATAAAGTAAACAAATCTCAAAAATATGTTATAAACTTGCTTCTAACGGTTGACATGGGGTTTCTAGTGGTGTAGATTTATAATTATATTTTCATATCCATTTGAGAAATTATTCGTTAAATTTGTTTACAATATTTATATAATATGAGTTTTAATAAATTGAGGAGTCCAGATGTTTTACGATGTTCATATCTCACAAGCCAAGTCACTTGCTGGAGCTGCACTATTGATCTGTCTGCCAACATTTTTAGTGCAGCTACTAGTATAGGACATCGGGGAGTAGGGAGTAGGGGTCAGGAGGGAGCAGCTACGGGAGTATGACACTTGTGTACAGAGACAGTTGTGTACAATATTTGTGGGACAGTTGTGTACAAGCATTAGAAAGATATACCCCGAAATTATTGGCAGTATCATTAATTTCAGTAATCAGCTCTATACTCTGGTAGTTTTCAAGGTAGGATTTTCAAATCAATGCTATAACAAATACACCCATAAAGCTAAATATCAAAACGATTTTTGACTGTTTTCGTGAAAGCCAACTACTTCAGTTTTCAATTTGTTAACAAATTCTTTTCGAGAATTGGTCCATTTTCATTTTACCTGTTTTTTCTATTAATCGACTAATATTTTTTGTCATGGCATGTCCACTATTCCAACAAAAACGCAGAATCGAAGTCCAGGCACTTTACAATGCAGGAATCACAAATGCTAGGGATATTTCTTTGCGAGCGGACAGTTTATCGGATTATTAATAGCATAAAAAACAACAAGGGGCTGGAACACAAAAGTGGTGCTGGTCGTCCAAGTAAAATCCACCCTAATGACAAGAGAAGGATTTCAAATATCCTCAAATCTACGCCTAGGATATCAATACGACGATTGACTAGCCGACTGGAGACCGATGTTGGGAAAAGCTCGACACATCGATACCTTAAGAGAGAGAACTTCGTCAAATCCCCGGTGATTCGAGTTCCAGCTCTGACAGATTTGCATGTCCAAAAGCGTATTAATTGATGCAAAGAAATGAAGGGATTTGATTGGTCAAAAACATTCTTTACCGACGAATGTTCAATCTGGCTAGACTCAGGGAAAGTTAAAGTCTGGAGTAAGAGGGGCCAGCGTGTAAATTTACCCTCTTACAGGCATCCTTCCAAAGTTCATGTTTGGGGTGGGATTTCTATGATGGGCGCTACACCACTTTGCATATTTACTGAGAATTTCAACCAACAGGTCTACATCTCCACACTAAATGGCTATCTAATTGAACAAGCTAGGGCACTCTATGGTCAAAATTGGGTATTGCAAGAATATAATAGCCCAATCCACACATGAAAGGCCGCGAAGGGGTGGAAGTCCGAATTTGTCCCCCTTAGGATTGATTGGCCTCCTAATAGTCCTGATCTTGCCCCAATTGAAAACTTTTGGGCAGTTCTCAAAAGGCGGTTGATAGAACGATCACCTAAAACAATTCAGCAGTTGAGAACTGGGATAGAGGAGATATGGGATTCGTTTGATCCAGATTTTATTAGGCCATTTTGCACCTCAAAGGAGTCAAGAATCCAGCTTTGCCTCAAGAACAAGGGTAGAAAAATAAAATATTAATAATTTACTATCTTAGATTAGTTTTACTGACCGATTACACCCTAATTCATCTCATATTCAAGTACTAGTTAGGTACTGTTCAACAATTAGGATTTATGGCAATGGATATTTACTGCCAATAATTACGGGACATACTGTAGTTGTAGACAGCCCTAATAATATCAGTGGTTCTTTAACTAGGGTACTAGAGGTACACCAGTGTAACGTAGGGTATTTGGGTACAGAATTAACCGGTACCTGTGAATATGAGTTGAATCGTGAACTGTACTTATCTACTTCTTTGGTTTCTGAACACATAATAATCTGTGTTGTTTAAAAACAAAAAAACAGGTAGGAATATTTTTTAAACTCATATTCACAGGTAGCGGTTAATTCTGTACCCCAAATACCCTACGTTACACTGGTGTACCCCTAGTACCCTAGTTAGAGAACCACTGAGAATATTAGGGCTGTCTACAACTACGTATCTTTCTAATTCTTGTACACAACTGTCTCTGTACACAAATGTCTCATAAATCTTGTACACAACTGTCTTCCTAATCCTGTACACAAATGTCTCTGTACACAAGTGTCTTACTCCGAAGTAGTCCATTGCCTATCAAACACGATCAAATTTGAATATCTAGTTACTACAGTTTGCATGAAATGGCCCAAACTGACCAACATGCTTAACCATAGCAACGCAGGAATGTAACAACACTCCATTGAAAAATTCTAAATTTTTCAAATCAACTCGTACTAATCTTGGTTCTACACAAAAATCACACCTTAATACAGGGTTTTTTAAGGGCAATCGTGGTGTAAAAATTACACCACGATTTGGGTCGGCTGCTGCAGAGTGGGCAATATTTGGTTAATATTTTTTCGGTGGTTACACCGTGATTAAGCTGAGTTACACCAAGGTCTCAATCTTAAAAAACCCTGCCTTAATACCATTTAGAAATAGGGTTAAAACAGCTTAGAAAATCGCTAAAATTGTCTTTAGAATGACCTATTGCGCAATGATATGATGACTAATCTAAATTTTTCCAACGGATATATGTACTTTGATGCCATGTTTATATATGCTGGTAATACATTCTTAATGCCATAGCCTAATATATATATACATAGTATATATATATATATATGTAACGAATTGATTGAAGAAACTGCCAGGCGTAGAAAGCTGATTTTTGGCATGTGGGAGTCTTTTGGCTATGGCTCCAGTAAGTTCTGAATTCAGACGAAAATGTCAACTCATCATGGAGCCTCCGGCGGACACAAAGTGTCCGCCAGCCGCGCAGCTTAAGCAAGCGAAGCGCGCTTGTATACATATATATATACAAGCGCGCTTCGCTTGCTTGCGCTGCGCGGCTGGCGGACCTTTATGTCCGCGGGGGCAACCTTCGGGCGCCTGCGGTCACCATTGATTAATTATAAGGGGATAACATCCCTAAATACGTCTGTCCTACTGTTATAATCGATATCACACGAAAAATCATCAAATTTTAAAACTTTAATGAGTAATGATGACGTCATAACAAAGTGATGAGTCATCATTTTTTGATGATAGTTGTCATATGTGAGGTATGTTAGTATACATATTCTATTAAAATTTCACCCTTCTATCTCCTATAATGGCTGAGTTATGCTCGAATAACTGTATTGCTTAACTTTTAAAAATGTAACAATGTCGTCATAATTCCATGATGAGTCGACATTTTGCTCTGAGAGCCATAGCCAAAAGACTCCCACATGCCAAAAATCAGCTTTCTGTGCCTGGCAGTTTCTTCTATCAATTCGTTACAGATATATTCGATTATCCGAACAGTGTGTTCGAGTACCACTCATTTTATCAAATACTTTTCAATTGAATTTGTGAAAATAATGTGTTCGGATAACTGAAATAATGTGTTCGGATAACTGAAATAATGTGTTCGGATAACTGAAATGATGTGTTCGGATAACTGAAATAATGTGTTCGGATAACTGAAATAATGTTCATACATAATGTTCATAGTACAGTAGGACGTCAGTTATCCGAACGGGTTGGGACCGCAGGGGTTCGGATAACTGAAGTTGTTATGTGATTATATAGAAAAGTTGGTCAGTAGTACTAAGTAGTCATAATGATGAATATGGAGAAAATACTTATTAGCTTATGTAGGTATCATCAATAGTATATAAAATGATGGCAGTGTAATAATTTCAATTATCAACTCAGGATGCATCATTCATACATTTATTATATTTTAGTTTGGTCAACCAAGGGGTTCGGATAACTGAAGTGTTCGGATAACTGAAGTTCGGATAACTGACGTTCTACTGTAGTATGTTTGTGTACAATGCTATGTACTAAGTTATATACTTCTACACATTGAAATTATAGTCATTTAGTAAGTGAACCAAATGAAGTAATTGTTGTCTGCTTAAGTTGAGTAAATCTCTTTTTCGCAGCCAATTCTTTCAATGTAGACAATACTAAAGTGTTGTAAGGAGAAGCTTCTGGTTGTTTCCGGAGCCATATTAAACACTTGTCAAACATGACCATTGCTTCACCATTACTTACTGGGCAAATGATTTGACAATCAATAGGATCATCATCCTCCTCCCCAGAGTCATCCTCATTTTCAACCATATGAAACTGTTCAACATGCTCCATAATATGTTCATCACTGAGATGTTCGTACCTTAAGTCATCACTTTCTAACCACTCTTGTACTTCACTTCCATCAAGTTCATACCCTAGTGTTTGTAAACTGCTAGTAAATTCCGCATTCGAAGGTAAAATTTCCTGTTCATCTTCTCCTTCAATAGGTACAAGTTTCCGCCATGAACGCCTTATGGTCTGAGGACTAATTTCATCCCATGCTGTTGCAATTCTCTCGATAACATTTATCATGTTAATCTCCTTCAGAAATGTAACGATATTTTTGTCCTGGGACAAAAGAAGCTCTCATAATAGTGATGCACGATATCTTCGTTTCATAGACTCCAAAACCCCTTGATCCATTGGCTGAATCAAGCTGGTAACATTTGGAGGTAAAAATTTTGACACTATGAGACATTCATCAGAGACAATTTGGCTTTCATCAGGGTGGGCAGAGCAATTATCAAGAAGTAACAAGGCTTTTGGCTGTAGGCCCATTTCCTTCAATTTCTCTTGGAAAATATGTGGGCGTTAACCCAAGCACTTTTTTGATTCATGTAAGTTTGCAGTGCATCTAAATTAAGATTCCTAAAACATCTTGGACGAGCATATTTCCCAATAAATAGAAGAGGTAACTTGATTGATCCAGTAATGTTGGCACATGCACTTATTGTAACCCGATCTTTTGCTTTTTTCCAACCATCAGCTCTCGTTTCAAATACACTGGCCAAAGTTTTTTGTGGGAGAAGACGATAATAAAGGCCTGTTTCATCACAGTTAAACACCTGGTCTTTAGTGTAGCCTTCAATTAGGCTTGGGAACTCTTCCAGATAAATAGTAGCTGCAGTCACATCAGCTGAAGCTTTCTCCCCTTGTACACTCAATTCTTTCAGTCCATGCCTCCTACAAAAGCGCCATAAAAATCCAGAGCTCGCAGTAAAGGATTTATTATCTACGTCTGAATAGATTAGTGGGAATAAAATCTTTGCCTTTTCAGACAGTATTGGTCCAGTAACAGGAAGGCCTTTTTCTCTCTGTTGCCTAAACCAAATATACAATGCTTCATCTAGTTTCTGATACCCGCCAATTTTCATTGTCTTTGCCTTCCTAGAACTCAAATCAGTCACTTTTATGTCGACTATTGTCGATCTTCCAATCCCGTACCGCTCTGAAATGACGGTATAAGAGATACCTGCAGCTATTAGATTGCAGACAGCAAGTTTATCTTCGATACTTAGTACTTTTCTTTTTCTCTTCTACACACTGCTGTCCGACTTCAAGTCCGTAGGTTGGAATGACGCCATTTTAAGTGATGCCTATACACGTAGTGTACGATATATATATATGTTGCTAGTATTTCGTAATTGGAGATATTCGACTGTAAATCCTTACTATTAAAACTCGATTATTGTGTATGTGTATATATATATATATATATATCTGTAACGAATTGATTGAAGAAACTGCCGGTCATAGAAAGCTAATTTTTGGCATGTGGGAGTATTTTGGCTATGGCTCCAGTAAGTTCTGAGCTCAGAGCAAAATGTCGACTCATCATGGAATTATGACGTCATTGTCACATTTTTGAAAGTTAAGCAACACAGTTATTCGAGCATAACTCAGCCATTATAGGAGATAGAAGGCTGAAATTCTAATAGAATCTGTATACTAACATACCTCACATATGATGCGACTTTCATCAAAAAATGATGACTCATCACTCTGTTATGACGTCATCATTACGCATCAAAAATTTTAAAATTGACAAATTTGGTGATTTTTGAGTGAAATCGGTTTTATCACAAAGATGGACATATTTAGAGATGTTATCTCCCTCATAATTAACCAATGTCACCTCCAGGCGACCGAAGGGAGCCTCTGGCGGACACGAAGTGTCCGCTAGCCGCGCAGCGCAAGCAAGCGAAGCGCGCTTGTAAATAGTAAATATGGGTCTAATATAATCGTTTCGCATAATTTAGGAACTACGAATATGGTTTAATAAATCAATTCCTTAATAAAAATGTATGTTCCAAAATTGTGCGTAGCATTGTCAATATGTTTGGATATACATACGTGTAAGTAGTATTCAAATCATAATAGTACGTTCTTTAATAATATCTAAGTTGGTACATGTGCATTTAAGAGCGTAAAATACGTATTTCGCTTATCCGAACGATTTCACTTATCCGAACACCAATCTTTGAGCTAACAAACGGAGGTGTTCGGATAACCGAGGGTGTACTGTACATAGAAATCTATATCATAGATGGATTTTGGTTCAGAGAAATGAGTACGTACTAAATCGAATAACGTATTATCCGAGTACGTACTAACCGAGTTCTACTGTATATATATATCTGTAACGAATTGATTGAAGAAACTGCCAGGCGCAGAAAGCTGATTTTTGGCATGTGGGAGTCTTTTGGCTATGGCTCCAATACGTTCTGACCTCAGACGAAAATGTCGACTCATCATAGATTTATGACGTCATTGTCAGCTTTTTTAAAAGTTTTTCGACCATAACTCAGTAATTTTAATAAGTGATAGAAGGTTGAAATTTTAATAGAATGTGTATGCTAATATACATCACATATGATGCAACTATCATCAAAAAATGATAACTCATCACTCTGTTATTACGTCATCATTACGCATCAAAATTTTAAAAATTGGCAAATTTTGTGATTTTTCGTGCGATATCGATTATAACAGTAGGACCGACGTATTTTTGGGATGTTATTTCCGTTATCATTAATCAATGCGACACCAGGCGCTCTTTATATATATATATATATATATATATATATATATATATATATATATATATATATATATATATATATATATATATACCTTTATATATATACGTATACAGTATATATGTATATGTAAACATTATTCGAGTTTTAATAGTAAGGATATAATTATCACATATTTTGAGTTCATGGTTGTTTAAGGGGTATTTGCCCCGGTTTGATTCTGCAGCCCTGGATTTCATTCAACCACCTTTGGCCCCGTCTCGCCCCGGCTTGGAAAATTCCTGTGACCGCCCCAAACCAGGGGTTTATCTAGATGTCTGCAGGAATCTATAGGTAGTACCAGCCTGGTATCGTTCGAGGTGCCAATGCGCTTGCAATGTGTTTCGATTTTGGTGCCAGGTTGCCACCACCCCTGGAATTCAAGATAAACCCCTGTAGGGTGCTAAAAACTTGGATCACCTTAAAAAGTGCCGGAGTGGAAAATTCTGGATAAACCGTTGTTTGGACCTATTCAACGTGTTTGTATTTAGATTGACACCAATGTTGAGATCATTTGGGAATATTCGGATCAAAACCGGGAATTTTGTACCCAATTCACCACCACTAGAACCAGAATACCTAGCTCGACTATCTGAATTCATCACTCGACATCACGGCGGGATATTCGTGTTGACAGGAGCTGGTGTCTCCACTGAATCGGGAATTCCGGACTATCGGTCTGAAGGAGTGGGACTGTACGCTAGGTCCAATAGGCGTCCGATGGCGTATGCGGACTTTCTGAAGAATCCAGCCAACCGCAAGCGCTACTGGGCTCGAGCCTACGTGGGCTGGGACATCTACCGAGAATACCAGCCCAATCTGACGCATCGCATCCTCTCCCACCTGGAGCGGAGGGAGGGGATGTTCCGCTGGTTAGTGACGCAGAACGTAGATGGGTTGCACACGAAAGCTGGCTCCCTGAAACTGACTGAAATCCACGGTAGCCTCCACCGTGTCCTGTGTCTGTCCTGCGGCCTCACCACTCCGAGAGAAGAGGTGCAGTCCATGATTCGGGACGCCAATTCTGATTGGAGAGGGAATGCCGGTGAGCTAGCACCGGATGGCGACGTCACCGTTTCTGCTGAAGCTGTTGAAATGTTCAATGTGCCAGGTTGCCACAGCTGTGGAGGAATCTTGAAGCCAGACATCGTGTTCTTCGGTGACAATGTGCAGAAACATAAAAATGCTTTTACTCTCGGCAAACTGTCTCAATCATCAGCTCTGCTTGTGCTCGGCTCTTCGTTGCAAGTTTACTCGGCTTACAAGTTCATCCTCAAAGCTGAAGCTATGCGCATTCCGATCGCTATCGTCAATATCGGAGAGACTAGAGCTGACGAAAAAGTAGACCTGAAACTCCCCGGGAAATGTTCCCAGGTGTTGCAATGGCTAGCTAATAAGATGGATATAGTTCTGTGATTTGAAATATTTATTTGTATTGTGTCATAAAATCGAATTAATTTTGCTAGTTTTTGTATCGACACCTCAAAACGCTAGCGGTTTATAGTAAATTCCGATAGCTAGACCACTCACGTTTTTCAATCATTATACATATTTACTATTCAACAAGCGCGGTTCGCTTGCTTGCGCTCCGCTGATTGCGGGCGCCAGGAGTTTCTCAATCTAACATATTTTGGGATTTTTTTTACTTTATATATTCAGTGTGATGGAGCATGCAGCACAGACTGAATCCAGTGCAGAGAGAAGACGCACTGACAGGAGTGAAGGGAGTGAGATAGAGCCATCTCACACACAGGAGCAAGACGACAACACGCCCCTCCTCTCGCCCACGCCAGGACACGACCCCCCATCGGGAGCACCCGAGACACCAGACGAGCAGTTCCAGCCCAGCTTCGATCATCCCTACCAAGTCCTGCGCTTCGGCGCTGAGATGGGACTGAAGCTGATCATCCCCGTGTCCATCTGCATGCTGCTGGTGACAGCCGCGGTTCTCTCCGTGACGTCCTTCACGGAGAGCGGCGACAGCGCCTACTTCTTCTACACGCCCTTCCACGAGAAGGTCAGCAACCCCGGCCTGAGGTTCGGGGAGGCGGTGGTCAATGCTCTCATCATCGTAGGCGTGGTGCTGGTCATGACCATCTTGCTGGTGCTGCTCTACAAGTTCAAGTGCTACAAGATCCTGTACGGCTGGATGCTGCTGGCCACCTTCGTCATTCTCTTCTTCATCTCCTTCTTCTACCTGCTCGACCTGTTCAAGATGTACAACGTCCCCATCGACATCTTCACCCTGTTCTTCCTGCTGTGGAACTTCGGCTGCACGGGCATCGCAGCCATTCACTGGAAAGCCCCGCTGAAGCTGCAGCAAGCCTACCTCATCCTCTCCAGCGCCCTGGTCTCCCTCATCTTCATCAAGTACCTGCCCCCCTGGACCGCCTGGGTCATCCTCATCGCCATCTCCATCTACGACCTGGTGGCGGTGCTGTGTCCGATCGGGCCGCTGCGGATTCTGGTGAACATCGCGCGCGAGAGAGACGAGCAGCTGTTCCCCGCCCTCATCTACTCCTCCACCATGCTCTGGATGGTCGGCATGGCGGACAGGGCCCCGCGCGGCGGTGGCGGTGGCGGCGACGGCGGCAGCGACCACAGCGACTCAGACCAAGAGGGGGAGACGCAGGGGGCTGAGGGGGCTGAGGGGAGGGAGGAGAGGGAGCGGGGGGAGCAGAGGTCTCTAGGGGTGTTTGAGAGGAGGGGCCCACAGCTGGGCTTGGGAGACTTCATCTTCTACAGCATCCTGCTAGGCAAGGCAGCACACGACAGCTCAGGAGACTTTGTCACCATCCTGGCCTGCTACCTCGCCATCTGCGTAGGCCTGTGTGCCACGCTCCTCTTCCTCGTGATCGTGCAGAGAGCTCTCCCCGCTCTGCCCATCTCCATCACGTTCGGAGTGGTCTTTTTCTTCGGGACTCAGTTCCTCATCTCTCCCTTCCTGAGCGAGCTAGCTCAGAGCCAAGTCTTCATCTAGCAACGCCGTCCTACGCACTACTGTATGAGTTGTGATTTATATGTGATTCATGAAATTTTATATCCTATTTAATGGCGCCTAATTCTTAGGAGGAGGAAAGGACTAGGAAAATTCACTTCAGTGAAATATTATATCAAATAATGAAAGTGTAAACCACACACAGTAATCTCTTAAGAAATCTTGTTTGAGAAGGTGGAATCGAGATGAGAGGACTATTTCATATAAATATGGTCTGGTGTCTTCTAATATATTATTGCATTCAATCATTCTTTAATTTTCACATTTCAAGTTTATTTTCTTACTTAATTCTTGCTCTCCAAATCCATTTAGCACAGCCATGGTATACGAGGGTATTTGATGACTCATTCAGGCCTTTCATACTAGCAATCTGTTTGAACACGATGCAATCATTCATTCATTCATTTATTCTTATACTCCACTGTCTTATATAGAGGGATGTGTAAACGCTCTTCAAACTAAGTCTGAACACCAGTCTTATGAGCCAGCCTTAGGTACTCAGGTGCTAGACTAAAGTATTCGTATTTACATCGATTAAAACGGGTGTCTGTATATTTAACCAAAATCACGAAATTTAATTTTAGAAATTTTAACTGTAGAATGCCCAGCATTTATATGGCTTCAGTGCCATATAAAATGGCTGGGAGACATCCGCGATATCGGAGACACTTATTCCCACTGGGCATTCTAAAGTTAAAGAATTTGAAGGCATTATTGAAGAAATCTATCTCGATCTTAGTTCTATTGATTTAGAAGAGTTAAAGCTGCGAAGTTTTTAGGCAATAATTCTAGCAGACAATACTTATTCCTTTATAGTAGATACGAAGTTGTATAATTCTCTAGCAAACATGAGTGATGCACCTGGAAAGAGCGACGGAACCTCTCTCCCCTCTCTAGATCTGGACAAGGGTGAGTTGCAGGAAGTGGATAAGGGGACAGAGGGGGATATGAGGACAGAAGGAGACATGGGGACAGAAGGAGACATGCGGACAGAGGGGGACATGGGGACAGAAGGAGAAGAGGACAGAATGGAGGAAGAAATCACTCAGGAGGACATGCGTGCTCGCAGACTTGCCAAGTTCGATTCCTTTCCTTCTCAGAGCAAACCTCCTCTCCCTGAGCCTCACACAGACACCTTGGAGAGCTCCAGATCTGAGGAGCAGTTCTCGATGGAGATAGGGACAGAGTCCAGCACCCCTTCTAACCCTATCCGCGTGCCCGCGAGAGCATTCAGGGGGCAGCGCTCTCTCACCGGCAGCAGTCCCGGATCTCTCAAAGCCAGGACTTCTTCTCTGGACGCTCCCACTCAGCAGGACCTACTTCCTGACGAGGTGAGACTCTCAGCCTATTCTTATACAAACTGTTTCATTTGTATTGGTTCAGTACAGCTGCTATGGAAAGCAGAATTTAGTCTGTTCGCTCTATGTAGATAGAAGAGGAGAGTCTGAACAGCTTGACACGAGTGCTGAGGAGCAGGTTCCACACCTCTTCTCGGAAGTCTCTGAACTGGGACACCTACCCTCTCCTCCCTCAGACCACAGAGGCGTTGGCTACGAACCCTCTCCTATCCTCTGACCTGCCCTGCCTCTCCGCTCAGATCCTCATTGAGCGTCTCTATATGCTAGCTTCCGGTTCTAACACCTCCCACACCCATTCCGTCACAACTGGGTCTATACCTAAGTTGGCATCAGGGTCTGGTGAGTTCAATTCGCAAATGTAACCTTGTTGAGTCATCATTTTTTGATGAAAGTTTATTAATACACATTAATATACAAATTATATTAAAATTTCAGCCTTCTATCACCTAAACTGGCGGAGTTATAGTCAAAAACTGAAATTTCTAATTATAAAAAAGGTGATAATGACGTCATAATTCCATGATGAGTCGACATTTTCGTATGAGGTCAGAACTTAGTGGAGCCATAGCCAAAAGACTCCCACATGCCAAAAATCAGCTTTCTGTGCCAGGCAGTTTCTTCAATCAATTCGTTACATATATATGACTAACCGGACAAAAGTATTTGTACACTATATTCTTCCCCATACAAATAATACTAAATTGATATTTTCATAAAAGGAAAAGTATTCAAACTCTAAGAGCTATTGAGAGTCTGATTTAAGATTCGAAATCTTCACATTCGAATTAGTAATAGTTGAAGATTTCTAACAAATGGCTCAACCCAATGAGTAAAATAATCAACCTGTGGCACAAGGAGTAGTACATCACCATCATGTATAGTGATACAAAGGGACATATGTAGCACAAGGTGGCAGTGATTGATAATTTGAATTAATTGGGAATTAGTAATTGATCGGAAATATCCAACAATAACTAATTCGAATGCGAAGATTTCGAATTTGAAACCCGATTTGTTGTATCACTTACCGTTTCGGAGTTTTAATCTTCATGAATAGACCCATTTTAGTATTAAATGCACGTAAGATAATGAAGTGTGCAAATACTTTTGTCCGGGTAGTATATATATATATATATATATCCTTACTATTAAAACTCGATTAATGTATATCTTATATTTGTTTGTTTGTCCGAATTGATTGAAGAATTGGCAAGTCATAGAGATACGAAAATTGGCATGTAGGTGTCAAATGATGAATCTACGATTAAGTTCGAAAATCTAAGCGAAATTTTCACACCTCTGCAAAAAAAATGGAAAACAATTTTTCACACCTTTTCTATACAATACTATGTATGGCTTCACTCTCACAATAGAAATCTATGTACGACACTATTGTAGGCTGTCATTGTTATTAATACTTCAAAGCAATAACTTATATGGATGTCTCAATTATATTATGGAGTATGGCAGTAAAAAAGGTTATGTGTATGTTTTCACACGATTTGACGAATTTTGAAAATTATGCTAGAGACTAGCTACCAACGGTTGACATGGGGTTTTTAGGGGTGTAGAATTCGAATATCATATTTTCAGATCAATATGATAAATTCTTTGTTTACATTTGTTTACAATAGCTACATAAAGTAAACAAATTACAAAAATAGGCTAGAGACTAGCTTCCAACGGTTGACATGGGGTTTTTAGGGGTGTAGAATTCGAATATTATATTTTCAGATCAATATGAGTCATTATTGGTTAACTTTTTTTAAAAATATTTATACATAAATAAAAAGAATTCCCAAATGGGCTAGATTGAGTAACTCCAGGCGCCCAGAGGGCGACTCTGCGGACACGCAATGTCTCCAAGCCGCGCAGCGCAAGTAAGCGAAGCGCACTTGTATATATATATAATCTGTAACGAATTGAAAATGTCGACTTATCATGGAATTATGACGTCATTGTGACCTTTTTTATAATCAGAAATTTCAGTTTTCGACCACAACTCAGCCAAGTGATAGAAGGCTGAAATTTTAATAGAATGCGTATATTAATACATCTCACATATGATACAATTATCATCAAAAAATGATGACTCATCACTCTGTTATGACGTCATCAATACGCATCAAAATTTTAAAAATTAACAAATTTGGTGATTTTTCGTGCGATATCGATTATAAAAGTAGGACAGGCGTATTTAGAGATGCTATCTCCCTTTAAATTAATCAATGCGACCCCAGACACCCAAAGGGCGCCTCCGGCGGACACAAAGTGTCCGCCAGCTTCGCAGCGCAAGCAAGCGAACTGCGCTTGTATATCTTAAAACTCGATTAATGTGTATTTATATATAGTATATATCAGTGGTGCAGCGGTCTGGACTGGACTGCGGTCCAAACCGGTCCGGACCGGACCGACCGGTTTCAGCTCAGTCCGGTCCGCCTTTTTAAAGTTCGGTCTGGACTGGTCCGAATTAGCGATCTAACGGTCTGGACCGAACAATCGGTCTGGACTGGTCCACCTGTCTGGACCGATCCATCGGTCTAGACTGGTGCATCGGTCTGGACCGATCCATTGGTCTGGACTGGTCCACCGGTCTGGACCGATCCATCGGTCTGGACTGGTGCATCGGTCTGGACTGGTCCACCGGTCTGGACCGATCCATCGGTCTGGACTGGTGCATCGGTCTGGACCGATCCATTGGTCTGGACTGGTCCACCGGTCTGGACCGATTCATCGGTCTGGACCGATCCATCGGTCTGGACTGGTGCACCGGTCTGGACCGGTCCAATATTTTAATCGTGCAGTCTGGACCGTCTAGAGAATATATATGACGGCCCGGTCCGGTCCATGATATCACCGGACCGCTGCATCTCTGGCATATATATATATAGTATATCTGTAACGAATTGATTGAAGAAACTGCGAGGCACATAAAGCTGATTTTAGCATGTGGGAGTCTTGTGGCTATGGCTCTACTAAGTTCTGAGCTCAGACGAAAATGTCTACTCATCATGGAATTATGACGTCATTGTCACCTTTTTATAATTAGAAATTTCAGTTTTTGACTATAACTCAGCCATTTTAGGTGATACAAGGCTGAAATTTTAATAGAATGTGTTTATTAATATATCTCAGATATGATGAAACTATTTCAAAAAGTGATGAATCATCATTTTTTAGTTGCATCATATGTGAGGTATGTTAGTATACAGATTCTATTATAATTTCAGCCTTCTATCTCCTATAATGGCTGAGTTATGCTCGAATAACTGTATTGCTTAACTTTTAAAAAGGTGACAATGACGTCATAATTCCATGATGAGTCGACATTTTGCTCTGAGCTCAGAACTTGCTGGAGCCATAGCCAAAAGACTCCCACATACCAAAAATTAGCTTTCTATGACCGGCAGTTTCTTCAATCAATTCGTTACAGATATATATGTATATATATATATATGTTCTGGGCAATATGAGAAATTGGCCATTTTGCATAATGCCTAGGCAATATGCATAATGCTATTTTCTGAGTCAATATGCATAATGTCCAGACAATATGCATAATGCTTCTCTCATTGGACAATATACGAAATACAATTTTCCATACGCATTATACATATTTTCTTGTTGTCAGCATTATTTTTACTAAACAATTTTGTGAATTGAGTCATAGCCTATGATTGAGTAGCATTTCATTATCATTCTCTCATTATTGTTTGCGTTATCATCATGCGAAGTGCCTGATACATGGAAATATTTCAATGACCCTATTTCTAAATATGTTTAGCATGTTAGGGTAAATCACTTGCCGTTAACTATTAAATATATCGTGTATTTGAAATTCACTGTAATGTTTTAAATAATAACTATAGTTAAGCGGTAAGTAAACTTGATGCGGGCGGTGGAGACCGAAATCAAAGGGTTCGTTATGTATATTGCATCAGAACATGATGCATATTGTCCAATGAGAGAAGCATTATGCATATTGCCTAGGCATTATGCAAAATGGCCAATTTCTCATATTTCCCATAACATATACACTAACCGGACAAAAGTATTTGTACACTATACTATTCCCAATACAAATAGTACTTAATTGGATCTTTTCATGAAGGGAAAAGTGTTCAAACTCTAAGAGCTGAGAGTCTGATTTAAGATTCGAAATCTTCACATTCGAATTAGTAATAGTTGAAGATTTCTAACAAATGGCTCAACCCAATGAGTAAAATAATCAACCTGTGGCACAAGGAGTAGTACATCACCATCATGTATAGTGATAAAAAGGGACATATGTAGCACAAGGTGGCAGTGATTGATAATTTAAAAACATATGGGATCAATAATTGATTAGAAATATCCTCCAATAACTAATTCGAATGCGAAGATTTCGAATTTGAAACCCGATTAGTTAATCTTCATGAATAGACCCATTTTAGTATTAAATGTACGTGAGATAATGAAGTGTGCAAATACTTTTACCCGGGTAGTGTATATATAAACAAATATATACACATTAATCGAGTTTTAATTGTAAGAATATATATACACTGTATATATATATACAGTCGACTCCGCTTAATCGGGCCACTTTTGGCAGGACCGGAATAGCTCTCACACATAGAAGCTAATACAAAATATTTTCGGTTAATAGGGTCCTCCGCTTAATCGGGGCAAAATGTCCTCTGACCGATGTGGCCCTATTAAGCGGAGTCGACTGTATATAACGAATTGATTAAAGAAACTGCCAGACACAGAAAGCTGATTTTTGGCATGTGGGAGTCTTTTGGCTATGGCTCCAGTAAGTTCTGACCTCAGACGAAAATGTACTCATCATGGAATTATGACGTCATTTATAATTAGAAATTTCAGTTTTTCCACTAAAACGCTGAAATTTTAATAGAATGTGTATATTAATATTCTTCACATGTGATACAATTATCATTAAAAAATGATGACTCATCACTCTGTGATGACGTCATCCTTACGCATCAAAAATTTTCAAATTTGATGATTTTTCGAGTGATATCTATTTGAACAGTAGTAAGACAGACATATTTAGAGAAGTTATCTCCCTTATAATAATAAATGTGTGCCCAGGCGCCTCCGGCGGACACAGTGTCCACCAGCCGCGCAGCGCAAGCAAGCGAAGCGCGCTTGTCCTTAACTAAAATCGAAATTGTTCTATGACACCAAGTTCATTTGTTGTTATTAAGATGAAGCTATTGCAACCGAACGGTCGGTGGCAATAGCCACTTCATTATTCTTATGCATATTTTGATCAAATTATATTTGCCATTATGTAAACCCCACAATAGCTAAGTGAATCATTACTTCGATAAAGCAGTATAGCTCTCATCTGTTCTGCTACATGAATTTGGTTGTACGTAGTAATATTCTCCATACCTCATGGAGGCGGGAACAAATCCCATTACTTTCTGTTTTTATAGTGTATATTCATATTTCAAGGGTAAATTAAAACGTAGAAGCCAAAATTACCAACTTCATCCTTGGTGGAAGCATAGCTCCAAAGGTATTCATATATAAAACATAAGCTCAAAAAGATGCCCCGTCGTCCCCTCTACGGAATGAATTTTTGAGAAAATCCCTTTTAACTGTTATGATGCTCTAAATCAAAAGAGGCTTTTATACTCATTATCTCAATTTTTAAAATGATCATCTGTATCAAAATTTCCATAAAAATAGTGAAACTTATAGTGAAACGAGAGAGGTGTTTTCCAGTCAATTTCTTTCCTCTGTTTATAACTAGTGGCTGCAGGGCCATGAAGAAGCATAGTTCCCACTCTTCTATCAATTCCCGTAATGTATGTGACATGCTGTGTCTACCCTGAACAGGCACTCCCTCGGACCAGACCTACTCCTTCAAAGAGCGGACGCAGGGCAGGACGGGCACGGGGCTGCTGCTGGGGTACCTGCTGGACTGCTACGAGGGCGTGGGCACTGAGATGCGGCGTCACAGCAAGAGAGGAGTGCTGCAGCACTTCAGCGAGATGCTCACCTCCCTGCGCAGTCTGGTGGTAGCGCACACCTCCCTGCTTCTCCAGGGCTACTTCCAGTCCCTCCTGCCCGAGGAGCAGGGTCCGCAGGAGGGGGTGCTGGTGCTGGTGGAGTTCCTGGGACTCGCGCGGGGAGAGAAGTCCGCTCCTCTCTCCCTACTGCCGCTAGGCCTACTCACTGACTTGCTGCTGCACGTGCACCAGGTATGTCCTACTCGTTCACACTCTGAGTCTGATCTTATCTTGCTGCATACGCTATGGCTACATAGTATTCAGTTACTTGCAGATATCTCTGTGATTAGTATTACACAATCGGACCTTTGCAGAGCATACATCATATTATTATTAATTAAATTCCTATTAATAGGCTATGAACACTTGTACATTCTCCACTTGCATTATCCGCCAACCTAATCTCCTCCCGGACAGTTATTAACTTGTTAGGGTTGATGCTCTCATTAATTAGGAGAGTGTGATTCCTTATAAGATACGTTTAATAATGCTTCTTAAATAGACTTAACTAATCTAATATTAGTACAGAATCCATGAATCTGAAGAGGAAATTGGCTTATAGGAAGAAGGGATTGGAGAGTTCAATCACATCTTCCTACCTCTTTTCGAGGAGATCTCCTCCGCCATGAGGAGCTCCAACCTGGTGGACAAGCAGTACCAGCAGCTGTTCATGCTCGTCAATGACCTGTGCGAGGTGGTAGACTCTGCCAAGACTCGCCCGTTCTGCCGCCTCATCGTCTCACACGCGGACTTCCACCGCGCGGAGTGGGGCGGGAGACAAATCGAGGAGCTCTCCATCCTCGGCGCCTTTTTCCAGGTCAGCATCACCGCCCCGGCTGTCAAGCAGACCTACTTCCCCAGGTAGTTAGTATCCCAGTCTCTAGAACTATAACATCTCTCTTCCCCAGGTAGTTAATATCCCAGTCTCTAGAACTATAACATCTCTCTTCCCCAGGTAGTTAGTATCCCAGTCTCTAGAACTATAGCATCTCTCTTCCCCAGGTAGTTAGTATCCCAGTCTCTAGAACTATAGCATCTCTCTTCCCCAGGTAGTTAGTATCCCAGTCTCTAGAACTATAACATCTCTCTTCCCCAGTTAGTTAATATCCCAGTCTCTAGAACTATAACATCTCTCTTCCCCAGGTAGTTAGTAGCCCAGTCTCTAGAACTATAGCATCTCTCTTCCCCAGGTAGTTAGTATCCCAGTCTCTAGAACTATAGCATCTCTCTTCCCCAGGTAGTTAATATCCCAGTCTCTAGAACTATAGCATCTCTCTTTCCCAGGTAGTTAATATCCCAGTCTCTAGAACTATAGCATCTCTCTTCCCCAGGTAGTTAGTATCCCAGTCTCTAGAACTATAGCATCTCTCTTCCCCAGGTAGTTAGTATCCCAGTCTCTAGAACTATAGCATCTCTCTTCCCCAGGTAGTTAGTATCCCAGTCTCTAGAACTATAACATCTCTCTTCCCCAGGTAGTTAATATCCCAGTCTCTAGAACTATAGCATCTCTCTTTCCCAGGTAGTTAATATCCCAGTCTCTAGAACTATAGCATCTCTCTTTCCCGGGTAGTTAGTACCTCTGTTCTATCTAACTCGAAGTGTAAATGTCAGGTTTTAGAAGGCAGCTGTTAGATTTAGATTTAGAACTCTGAACTAACCTCATAGAATAGAGTAGGGTGCGATTAAGAAGTAGTCTATTTATATGTGATTACAGAGGTCACAGCGATCTGGGGGACTCTCAGAGCTCCACCCTCTCCTCCACGCTGCACAACGACCTCTGTCTGATGCAGCGGGACCTGCACAAGCTGGTGTTCTGTCTGCTCAAGGACGTGTCCACTCGGCTCCGCACGCTGGACTGGCTGGAGGCCGCTGTGCGGAAGAACACGTCCAGAGCCAGGCTGCACTACGAAGAGGGAAAGGTGGCCAGCTCCGGGTTCATGAGCAACCTGCTGGCCACGCTCCAGGCCTTCTCCAGCAAGATCATGCTCGGGACTGTAGACCCCGCCTACCCGCACCACCCGGCCTCCAGGGCCTCTGCTCGAGACGAGACGCTCATCAAGGCTACTAAGCAGCAGGCTAGTTCTCCGTATTTGTTACTGAGACTCCACTAGTGATTTCTATCTATGTATTCCACTTTGTGGAATCAGAATTCCAAGGGTATACTACCTAAGTAATATGGATACTCCATGAACTATTAAATAAATACACAGGGCCGGAGTCACCATGGGCGTTCTGGGTGTCTGTACACCCACTGCCTCTTCATTTATCTAATTGTACAGTGATAGCCCTCCCTACATGGACATCCACTTTCTGACAAATCCCTCTTAGGACACCCATTGTCCATAAAACTTGTGCCGGCCATGAAACACGTAGTACGTACAGTCGACTCCGCTTAATCGGGCCACTTTTGGCAGGACCGGAATAGCTCTCACACATAGAAGCTAATAAAAAATATTTTCGGTTAATAGGGTTCTCCGCTTAATCGGGTCAAAATGTCCTCTGACCGATGTGACCCTATTAAGCGGAGTCGACTGTATATCTTTCTTCTCACCTCTGGTGGGTGGCTCCACACTACTATCAGTCTTTTGACCAGGCTTTTCAAGATATCTGGATATATGATTAGTCGATTTATGCATTTTTCACGAATTATAAAAATTGTAAAAACCTAGAAACAGGTTTGAGACATGAAGTATGTATTTTGTAGTGAGGTATTATACATACTTTTGTTTGTACAGATGTCATTCTTGTCATAATCCCGTCATATAGATTGTTTATTTAATATGGCAGAGATTTATACTGCCGTGACCTACGTTATGATAAGACTTGTTCACCCTTTTGAAAATTTGAACCATGGATACCGAGGCCATTGAGTTATGCATGATTATTCTAAAATCATCAACTATGCAGGACAGACTTAAGAATGTTGTATAGACAGGTGTCAAAGTACATGTATATCATATTGTAGCCCAATAGGCAATATTTATGACTAATTAGAGGATTAAGCATACTTTTAACCGATATTCCAAGGCGAGTATCAGGTAGAAGATAGCTCGGGGTGGGTTGATTCTAAAAAATATTAAATTTTCGAATAACTAATCTTGTATTAACTCAATTTACTCAATAGTCTTCTTCGGTATCCATGGTCCAATTTTTTAAGTAGGTGAACAGGCTTCATTATGCTACGTCACCACCACATATTTCCATTCTAGGTTGATAAGTGGATAGAGGAGCTGACTGAGAGTGGACAGCTGTCTCCTAATCCTAAGTTCCCCACCGAGTGCTTCCACCTGACTGCTCAGTGCATGCACCTGACAGTGAACCCCTCATTCCGCAGGTTCGAGAACTTGTGCGGAGAGATCAGACACGGAGAGAGATTCCTGGAAGACATAGCGGCTAACCTCTCCAGAGGCAGTGATATGCAACTACAGGATAAGGTATGCTGACTGTAGATTGCAGTGGAGAGTTCTAGAATGTTCCGTTACGATGGCTACGCTGTAGCTGCGTGATAAGATTGAGAACTGGAGACAGGAGCGAGCTGTGATCGAGATGGCAGTGTTCAATGAGTCTCTGTTGAAGCAGCACCTCAGCTTCTACGTGAAGCTAGCTCAGTGGGTCTCTTCTACGGCCACTGCTTCCTCTGAGGGAAAGATGGAAGTGGACGGATTCAAGCTGAAAGAGGGTACAGTTATATTATACTATATCATCGTGTTGTCGCTTATCTATTATATATAAGCGTTGTACATTATTATTATGCATTACTACTATTCTTTGGTAGATTTCCCGATGAGCTTTGCGTCGCTTCCTGAGTACTACATCTCTGACCTCGCAGACTTCATCATCAACTCTGCCAGGTACAACCTGAAGGCTATCGACGATCCTTCTCTCCATGACGTCATCACCGCCTTCACAGTCTTCATTGCCGCGCGTAACGAGAGCTACGTACAGAACCCGTACTTGGTAGCCAAGTGCGTGGAGGCACTGTTCATACTCACCCCCCCGGACAAACCCAAGGGCGGCGTGCCGCTGCCTCTCCTCGAGAAGTTCAGAGACATGATAGTTGCGAACAGGTAGACGGTGTATACTCGTTTTGATGTGATTACTGTACAAAGTCATATTGTGGGAATAGGGGAGTAGGTACATTTATAGAGTTACACCGTAATGTCAATACATATGTTCAGGTTACCTCCACTCCACACTACTGGATATTACATTGGCGTTTCACAATGCTGCATCTCCTGTAGGGACACAGCCTCCCAGCTGGCTCCCTCTCTGATAATGTTCTACATAGACGTGGAGACGACGGGCGCCTCCAACGAGTTCTTCGACAAGTTCTCCATCCGGCACCACATCTCCTGTCTCCTGAGACACCTGTGGGTGGGAGGGGACAAGCACAGGGAGGCAGTCAGGATGCCGATGCCGCAATTCGTCCGGTTTGTTAACCTGCTTCTCAACGACACCACCTTCCTACTGGACGAGAGTCTGGATCTGCTGAAGTCTATCCACGAGACTCAGCACGCGATGGAGGATAAGGCCGCCTGGGACAGCCAGCCTCTGGAGCTACAAAGGAACAGGCGAGTCTTAATCGCATAGAATACCCATTTCCGGTGTAGGTGTTATGCTGTGTAACTGAGGCTCTCGAATCTCTAGTGTTAGAAAATTGCAAATGAAGTCCTATTTTGGACAAAAAAGATGTTAAATTTTGTAGTTCTCTGACAAAAACAAACAAAAATCAAAAGCCTCCTTTGGGGGATTTATTTAACCAAAAAATGCCCACTTGGTTCAACAACCACTTGGAAGTGGATTTTTTGCAAAATTTCCAATTTTCAATCCTTCTAGCCATCATAACTCGGCGAGTTTTCACTTTTTCCCAGTTTTCTCGCAAATTGTCTCTTAAATCCAATTTCACACAAAGTATTTGAGCCATTGAAGAGCCTCTATCATATCATTATCCATTGACAAGAAAGTACACACTACAGGAGCCATCAGCTGTCAGAAGACGAGCGCAACTGTCGCGCCTACCTGATGCTAGCGAACGAGACCATGAACATGGTGCACTTCCTGACGCAGGAGAACAGGGACCCGTTCCTACGGCCGGAGCTGCTGGAGCGAGTGGCCAGCATGCTCAACTGCAACCTGCAGCAGCTGTGCGGTCCCAGGTGTAACGAACTGAATGTGAAGGATCCGGAAAGGTTCTGTTTCAACCCCAAACGTCTCTTAGATCAGCTGACTGACATCTACATACACCTAGACTGTGGCAGCTTTGTGACAGCTGTGGCGTCTGACAACAGTTCTTACACGCACGAACTGTTCACTAAGTCCTGTCGGATCATGAGCAAGTCTATGATCAAGCTACCCGACAGGATCAGTGTGTTCCAGGAGTTCATTGAGAAGGTTGGTGCTACCAATTCAGGTTTTACAATACATCCATATGAATAAGCTAAAGGATATTTAGATATCAAAATTGCTAACAAATTAATTTTTTGATTCCGTGAGTGAGCCTTATAGAGCGTAGGCCACGATTCAGCATTGGCAAGCGATTTATTTATATACTTAATTGATGGAGAAAGATATCGTTGATAATAACCATTAAAGTACTCCCATTTCCTACTTATAGAGGTTGTACGATACAAAGCGCGCTTCGCTTACTTGCGCTGCGCGGCTTGCGGACACTGTGTGTCCGCAGAGTCGCCAAGAGGCTATCAAAGAGACGGTTGATTGTTTTATAATTCCCTACTAAACTTCATTTATTTACTGTGAATCATGAATTCAGGACTGGAGAAGAAAACTTATGTCCATGATCAAAAGAATTCGAAATCTACACCCCTAAAAACCCTAAATTAATCGTTGGAAGCTAGTCTTTAGCATATTTTTCAAAATTCGTCGCATAATGTGAAAATATGTATTTAATCGACCAACGGAATATATAAAATTACAAACCTATGTGGCACTGATTGATAATTTGAAAACGTTCTTAATGAATAATCGATTAGAAATATTCTACTATGACTAATTCGAATCTGAAATCTGATTTTGTATCTCTTCCCGTTTCATGAATACAAGCGCGCTTCGCTTGCTTGCGCTGCGCGGCTGGCGGGCACTTCGTGTCCGCCGGAGGCTCCCTTCGGTCGCCTGGGGTCACATCGGTTAATTATAAGGGAGATAACATCTCTAAATAAGTCCATCTTAGTGTTAAAATCGATTTCACTCGAAAAATCACAAAATTTGTCAATTTCTTACTATTTCAGAATCTTAATTATGTTAAAACTTTCTCACTTATAAAGGATGCACGATATATGTATATACACAGCCTACTACATATAAGGCCTCACAGTAGCTTGCGAATTTTGGACTAGGGATGCGGTAGAAGATGGTTGAACTAATAGGTGAGCTGCCTTAAATCATTAACCACGCGGAATAGAGCTTATGAAGGTAATACCAGCATATATAAATATGGCGTCAAAGTACCTATATTCGTTGTTAAAATTTAGATTAGTTATCATATGATTGCGCAATAGGTTATATTTGTGACAAATTTAGTGATTTTCAGAGGCCGTTTAAGGGCACTTCTTAGTGTTTTTATTATAAAGTTTTTCGCATATAACTGAGCTATGAATGGGTTGATGCTAAAAATTTGGATTATTCGACTAATTACTTGTACTAAATGTGACCAGTATGTTAATTTGTCTTGAACTCATAAACCATTGATTTTGGACACATATAAATTATATTATCGCTTAATAAGAAATAGTCTATTGGCTATCAAATAGAATTTGAATGTCTAGCTCAGCTAAATTTGAATGTCTAGCTCTTGCAGTTTTCAAGATATGACCCCATCTGACAAAAATACGTTTCCATAGCAACATTCCATGAAAAAATCCTTTTTCGCATCAACCCATTCAAAGCTCAGTTCTATGTTGTGAAAAACTTGATGATAAAAACACTTAGACGTGCCCTTAAACGGCCTCTGAAAATCACTAAATTTGTCACAAATATAACCTATTCCGCGATCATATGATGACTAGTCTAAATTTTAACACCGAATATAGGTACCTTGACGCCATATTCATATAGGCAGCTCACCTATTAGTTCAACCATCTTCTACGGTTCTACCGCATCCCTAGTCCAAAATTCGCAAGTTACTGTGAGGCCTTATATGCAGTAGGCTATGGCATATACTAAATATATGAACAAAATCAGCATCATGGAAGGGCTGTTGCATAAAAAATGACTCATTAAAAAGCCCCTCCACTATGATATTTCTAATAATCACACATTCTATTCCTACAATTATTTATACATGCTAAGTCAATGCTTGCTTTTAATACTTAACATTTGCACTCCTACTCCATGCAAAACAGTTATTCGATAAGTGTAATACGTAATGAGATATTTAATTGCATGTAATCCATACATATATAGTATTCCAAATTGTCCTTCCAACCAAGTAATTACTCTAATTCTAATGAAATGAGTAATATATGTCAGGGTTTTTTTGAGGACATTTTATCTAGGAATTACTGTTCTATGAGATAGTTCCCTTGTTCTGGATAGCATATTTGCTAACATAATTAATAAAACCAAATATGTCATCCTTCCTTGTCTGAGAACTATAAAAGTGTACGTAAATCAGCCAACATTTAAAATTCCTATTCACGAGATGCTCAGCCATTATCTAAGCAGTATCGATCACGATGTCTACTACGGCATGTTTCTCTACCTCGGTCTATTTGTCGGAATATCTGTACTATGGGATGTGTACTTCATGAAGAAGATCCATTATTTCGTTAAGATATATCTGAAGTCACTGAAAAAGGTTAACACCGATTCACTCGTTAATTACTCTGAGACGGCACTCCACTACAAAGTCGAAATATTAAAATACTTGTTTCTGATGGGGATCAACATCGCCGAAACGAGTGCAGTAGCCATGTTTGCGTTAGGGTTTGGAATCTCCTTGATAAATCCTAGCTACGACATACTTAACAATTGCACCACAGGCGATGTATTCAACCTCGATCTGCAGTTAATTGTTGCCAGTCCAGTCGCAGGAATATTCATCTCTTTTGGGCAGGTCGGCCTCATGTTTTCATTCGTGCTTGGAATATGCCTCATGAGGTACTTAGACGTTACCATTCACAACATCAATGCCAATCCCTTTCACTATGTAAACCGTATGCTCCTGGTTTCTTGTATAATCGGCGTTCTACTGGTCATCATTGGTTCTATCCCCCACTTGTTTCCAATTTACAAACTATTTGTGCCTATCATACAATTTGTTTATTTCTGTATTTGGCTTAAGCAGACTCGCACTTTCTACAAAACGTTGAAGTGGCGATATGTCGAGTTCAAGGTTAGAGGAATGCGAAGTCAAATCGTCTCTAGATCAGTCCTCACTTGTAACCAATTCGCATGTATTATGGGTATAATGGGAATAGCCTTCCTTTGCATGATTTTGGTTCAGTTTGTAGCAGAATATTTTTTCCTATTCGATATAGCTCTACGCTATGGTCCATGTTTATTCCACCATTTCTATGGAACCCCTTTCTACCAAACAATAATAATCACGACGCAACAGATCGACACTCTGAACTTCTGCAATAACGTCATCGTAGGAATTACGTTAATTCTAATTGGTTTTGCTAACACAGCTATCAGTACGCAGTACATCTTAGCCACGGCGATATTTTTCGGGAGAATGCTTGTAAGAAAGCTCAAATACAGATTTGGAAGAGTCCGTACAAGGTTCACTCCTAGCATTACTGACCCACTTCTCATCACTAAAGATTAGAAGTGATAGATCGGATTTAAAATATTTGTCTATTTAGCCATGTGATCTATCTTAAATCATATTCTTTCGTTTCTTAACTCGGATACCTAAAATAATATGAAGGAATTCATACATAGTGATACAGTCGAAACCGTTTTTTACTCACTCCGGTTTATCCTTACTTATCGTTTTTTTTCTTACTATTTCAGAATCTTAATTATGTTAAAACTTACAAATCCTTA